>JADHKP010000025.1:286266-416364 GCA_019925385.1 Raffaelea deltoideospora | reverse complement strand
GACCGTCCCGCAGCCGGCATTTCCTGCCAACCCGTTCGACCCCGCCAAACCAAATCCCGCATAATTCGAAGCGGCCAGCCCGGCACCCCCAGCCCAGCGGCCCCCCAGGCCCCCAAAGAGGCCCCCCCCCCCCCCCCCGCCGCCCCCGCCCCCCCCCCCCCCCCGGCAAGCAGATGATGATTTCCTTTGACACCACCGTTTCAAACCTCTTGGTTTTCTTGGTCAAAAGGCTCGCCCTAACAAGTGAATTGCTGCAGGGGGCGCTGGGCTGCAGAAATGCTTCGCGGGGAATGGGGTTCGCTGGGAAAGCCAGAGAGCTAAAGAAAATAAGCATCAAAGAATCCCTGCAAGAGAGAGAGATGAGGCGTATGAGAGAGGATTGCAGCTTTTGGCCTTTGCTTACGCAGCCTATCTGGGCCAGCGATGCAAGGCGTCTGAGAAGCGATTGGAAGTTTGTGACGGCGTTGTTGAAGCAGGGGAGGAGTGGTCTGTGTGTGTTTCGATGCGCTGCCACGTTGCAGTCAGCAGTGCTGTATGGGCGAAAGGAAAATGAGATGAAGCTTGGGACATATGACGGAGGGAAGGCGTAGAAAGAGAGAGAGAAAAAATCAAGGGAAGCCAGAAGGAGGAAAATAAAGAAGAGGAGGAAGACGAGAGGAAATCAGGAAAGGGGAGCAAAGGGGAGCAAAAAAAGTGGCAAAAGGAGGAAAACCGAAGGGAATCGCGAAAGGGCATCGTCGAGGGCCGGGATCATCAAAGATGATATACTCGTACGTATGCTTCGGGACTGGACTCTTTCGTCTGGCCTATTGCGACAAACGGGCATTTTTTCGTGCTCCCGCTCTGGTTTTCTTTTTGTTGACTTGGGCCATTGCAAATTTTTTTTTTTTTTTGCGTTTTACGTGTACGAGGAGGCACGTCGCGCATTGTTGGACACACGGTCGATATGAGCCGGATCCTCTCTAAACTAATACCACCCCCTCCAAAATTGCCATTGCCATATAATGCTCGGTTTGGCTGGATGGCCCCTTCCTTTTCTTCCTTTGGGCATTGTTAAGACAGGCGAAGCGTACAGTCACCGGTTTACGGCTGCCGGGAATGGCAGGAGCGCAGGGGCGGGCAGCAAGAGCACACCCATCGCAATGACAGCTTAGAGAAGGTCGAAAATAAAAAGTCGGCGAATCAATGCAAAAAAAGCCGTGCAAAGTGTGGCCGGGTCCCTTTCGCTCCTGCCTGCCAGCAACAGAGACTGGCCCCCTTCCTTTTTGGATTCAAATCACCACAACCGCATTCACCCAGTTGGTCAGCCTGGCAAATGATCTGCTTCCAGAGTTTTGCCAGACGGGAAGGAGACAAGGTCAAATCTTAGTGATGGTGGCTTGGGAGAAATGAAGAGTACGAGTAGAAGGAGCTTTGAGGAAAGCCTGGTTTAGGCGTAATGCCGTAGGGGTACGGAGAACGGAGGACATACGAGCACGTACGAGTACGATTGTAAGTACGAGTACTTGTACTCTCAGAACAATGAAAAAATTCGAGAGAGACAGAGGGGGAGAGAGAGGAAGAAAGTGTAATGAAGGGGACTGAAGGAAAAGAGGGAAAAGTACGTCGTAATACTTGGCCATATTTGAGACTAAGAGACGGCTATTTTCAGAAGGGTCGATCGCCTACAAGGATTGTTTTCAAAAGACGGGGGAGATTCAGGGGGGGGGAAGAGAGATGTGTTGAGCGGCGGACAAGGAAAACGAAGACGCCATCTCGTGAGCAACCCGGAGACCCAGGACTGGCATCCGCTGGAAGCACAAGTATGGGAGAGCGTGTGATGTGCCTTTCTGGATGGCGTTTTGCGATGGACTCGTACAGAGCTCGCTGTGGCGTGTGAGAGGAATTGAGTGGTCCGCACATCCGTGAGATGACAAAGTACGGAGTACGGGGTATTATTATTACTCTGTACGGAGTAACATGTCGTAGTACGACGTACTCCGTACTCGTACGCCGTTCATCGCAGGCTTTGGCTGTCTCGATTGTTGATGTTTGGGAAAGTCCTGCGATGCGACATCGGGCAGGTGGCAGAAACGAGGATCCGCAGGGAAAGGGGATGGGGACGTTCCTCAAGAAGGAGCGGAACCCTGCCGCAGGTCTCTATGTCGTATTGGGGGAGCAGCAGGGGCAGGGTGTGTTAATATTGTGTTTACGAGTAGGTGAAGTGCGGCGTATTAATTCTTTATAATAGTGTGGGTTAGATTTATCACGGAGTAATACGATAGAGAAGATGTGTCGGAAAGTGGAATGTGGCGTTTCACATCATTCGATAGGATTTCGAGGCCGAGTGATAATGCTCTTCTTTTTTTCAACGTACGACGTAATGCGAAAGATATTCTGCCATATTTTTTTCAACGCAAGACGTAATGCGAAAAAGCAGAGCAGAGCATTCTCGCGGGTGTTGTGATATTGTGTCGCCATTGCTATTAGTCTTTGGCATCACAAAACTTTGTAGAGAGGAAACAACAGAGTCGTACTTCGGACTCGCATTCCGTAGCCGGCCGTCCGCTTTCTTGCTTACGCACAGCCTCCCGCAAGTCTAGGGAAATACGAGTAGACAAAGACGAAAGACGGAAAGACGAGAGACGAGAGAGAGAAAAGAGCATGACGAGAAAATAAATGAAAAAGGCAACCCCCAACCGCCAACGGGCTCTGTTGCAGCCTCTACGACGTAATTTGGCTAATAAAAAGCGGCCCACCCCTCCAAGGCGCTTGTCAGACAAGTTCATCTACATGACGCACGACCGCCGCTGCTGGCCAAGCAATTTTGTTGAGACGGAGGACTGCCAACGAGCACGTCCTCTTCTGTTGACAGTCTTCTTCGACAATCTCCTGTCCAGCGTACGGATGGGAGACGTGCCGGGTCCGTTCTGACAGCCGCGCGAAGGCGAAAAAAAAGAAGCAAAAGCAGCCCACTTCAAAAAAAGACTTTCCAGGCTTCCAGAAACCTGAGACGTGGTACGGCTGAATATAAGCATTCTTGCGGGCTTGTCTGTGGGAGACTGCTGTCTGGTTTGTTCACTTTCTGCCGAGCAATCATTCTCTCTCTCTCTCTCTCTCTCTCTCTCTCTCTCTCGCTGTTCAAAATCTTTTGCTCCCCTCTCCGGTTCATGCTCTCTTGCTCATCCTTTCTGCCCATCTGTCTGCTCATCCGTCTGCTCATGCTCATCTCTCCGCTTATCACTCGGTTCATCTCTTTTCCCTTTTTTTCATCGTGTTCATCTTTTCGTTCTTTCGTCTCTTCCCCTTTTTTCATGTTCATCTTTTCATCCTTTCGTCTCTTCTTCCGTCTCTTCGTCTCTTCTTCCCCCGCCCCCCATCCGGCACCACGTCAACCCAAGGTGGCGTTTCCGTGGTTTGCAGATTCGTGGGTAGTCTCCATTTCGAAAGACAAAGAAGCGTTGCTTTTCGTCCCAGTGGAGACCACCGCGATTGCTGTGCCGTTCAAGAGAAGTGGCGTGAAGCGAGGTAGACGTAATGGGCTTTGTTATTGCGACGAGCTCTGCTCCTCCGTATACTCGTATGACGACCACAATACTCCGTACTCCATGCTCCATACTCCATCCGCAGAAAAAGCCAACTTCGGCTTTCACTCGGCTGTTGCCCCATGTGGTCCTTCGGCCAGGGTCCCGTTTGCACCGTGTGCCTGCACTGGGCCCTTCCCAGCACCACAGCGCTACGCTAGTGCAAGATTATCGCATTTTTGGCACAGTAAGAGACTCGCTGCTCGTGCAGAAAAAGAACAAAGAAAAGCACGTGAGCCCCGCCTGCTAGCCTCCGTCTCGCCGGAATGCGAGTACCGGTATGTCCCCGGCTATTGGGGTATATGGATATCTTGGTGGGACTTTTTCTGGCTTCGTTCTCCGCGCTGCTTCGTCCTGCTTTCCTCGTAAATACGTCGTAAAAAAATTTACTACCTACTCGTATGGCCATATTGCCAGCTCTGGGCTCCGGCCGGCTTTGCCCACGGTCCGCGTCGGCTGGACCAGCCATGCCAAAACCGCCAAAACCACCAAAACCGCGACTACGGCGGCACTCTAAGCTTTCTAAGCCGTTTAGCAGCCCAAGCCAACACGCAGGGCGAGTAAAATGAGCGTCGAAATAGACCGAAAATAGGATGAAAGAAAAGCAGCCACGAAAAAGGCCGTCAAAGAAGAAAGCCGAGCTACGGGACGATCTCGGAAGGCTTTGTATTATTACTCCGTACTCGTAGACATCAAGCCCCGCCCTCCATTGTATTTATTTTTTTTGGGGAGTGTATAAGAGTCAGTAAGGGCCCCTCTTGTCGGTCGTTTGCTTTATTTTCTTTGTGAATATCGTAATACTGCTCGTACTTGAATACGTCGTTTCTCATCGCTTTCCCGCTCTTGCTGCCGCATCCGAGAAACTCGCTGGAAAAAAAAATCGAGAATCCCAGACAAATCGGCTTCTTTTACCGCCTCGCCTCACGCGGCTGTCCTTTATATTATTCTTTCTCTCGCACCGTCGTCTCTGACCCCCACGATCGCGGGCCATACGACACCAGCTGTCTAATACAAGATACAAGCAAACACCACCTTTGATCACACACCACCACGCACAATATATTACACAATATACGACTACACACCATCTTTTCTTTATCGCCTCGGCCGCCTGTGTGTTATCACGCGGCCCGTCGTTGGCTTTTCTGGCTTTCTGGCTTTCTGGCTTGTTTTCTGGCCTTTTCATCCCGTGCCAGCCCAAGGAAGAAAAAGCGCTCTTTTTCTCTCTCTAAAAAACAACCAAACTCTCCTTCTTTTACCTGCCTGCCCCCTGGGATCCCACCTGCTTTCTTTCTCTTGAGAGTCTTAAAAAGTGCAGATAAGAGAAACAAGGGCTTCTACTATCTCAGTTTCCACACACAAGCGATTCAAAATAGTAGGTTTTTTCCAGTCTTCTTTTTTTCCCATGTGATTTCTGCTGCGTGAATTCTCTCTTTGTCAATCGCTGCCTTGTTCTTTTTGTTTGTCTGTGTTTCGCGACCTCTCGCTCTTGCGTGTCCTTTTAGCCGACAACGACAGCTGGCAGGAGAAGACAGCGAGGCGCAAAGAGAAAGAAGAAAACAAAAGAGACGTCCTGGCGCATAAAATTCAAGGCCACCGTAAAAAAAATCTGCCTTTATCATTTTTTATTTTATATGTCATTTTACTGTATTTTCATATTCATCGGTTTCCTTCTCTCCCTCTATATCTGCGCTTCGTTTTTCTTCTTTTGAGCGATCAAGCTGACACATTTACGCAGTCACGGGCTGTTGATTTCTCCTTTGCCCCCTCCTCTTCCAATCCCCCGGTCGTCTCCGACGTCATCGCCTCCGCATCGCCTTTACAGCACTTATCTCCCACGTCGAAAATACCGCCTCTACAGCACATAACTCCCACATCAAAAGTACCGCCTCTACAAAACAGATCTCCCACGTCAAAAATGAACGCAACATCACAACAACAGCCGCTGTCCCTATCGGTCATGGCCCCGTCATCTTCAACATCGGCGCAGTCTTCTATCGAAGCCTCGCCATCGAGTGCAGCCGCAAAAATCGTCCCGCCAGCGCCGATCCGCGCCAAGACGCCCTCGACCGACGCCTTTCTCAAAGACTTTACCTTGGTGGCCGAGGCAGCGAAGCGGGCACAAATGGCCGTGCTGATGCGCGACTTTGAGAACGTCGGCCTATGAACCAAGGCGGAAGGCGAAAAGGGGAAAAAGAAGAAGGCGAGCGGAAGAGATGAGGGAAAATAAGGTCGCAGACAGGCTTCGCCAGCTGACCCCCCCCCTCTCTCCCTGTTTTCTCTTTTCTTTTCTTCCTTCTTTTGTCTGCTTTTGTTTCTTCCTTCTTTGCTCTGCTTTTATTTCTTCCTGCTTTGGTCTGCTTTTCTTTTCGTCCTGGGTTTGATCTCTGGTTTTATGCCTTTCCCCCCTCTTGTTCGTTTTTTTGGAGGACACACATCTCTACACTATCCGAGCGACGTGTAATACCCCGTGTGCAGGGACTTTTAACGAGCGAGCTGGCGTTGCGATCGATCTAGATCTGGGTACTGTTTTGGGTTTTTGGGGGGGAGAGGAAGTGCTGACGCTTTGGATGTCCCCTCATCTCCCCTCCGTCACTGTTTTATTTTAATTTATTTTTATGCCTCTTTTTTTTCTTCCTGTTTGCAATTGGTCTGTTTATGAGTACTCTACTCGGTCTGCTGTCCGGCGACCTGGAATCGCCCTCTCTACTCTTGTCTGGCTTTTCCTCTTGCCTTTCTCCATTTTGGCGTTGTTGGGTGGGAAGAGGAGGCTCGTCCGGGAAAGAGACGACGACCACACGGTTCCCAAAGAATCGTAATATAGATAGACTGAGCATTAGGTTTATATATCCTTATAGATGTAATGTTTTGTCATCTGGCAACTGCAGTCTGTGAAAACGGTATCGCGATGCGTTGGGCTGGATGGAGCTCTGCTGTTTCTCTCTGGAATGGGCAAACACTCGTACGACTATAATCGTATTATTATGCTGACTTTGCACCGCCAGGCTCGGGTTCGGCCTTTGTCAAGGGCGAGAGCGGGCGCCCCAGGTCGCTCCACTGCTATTGCGCAACTATTTCCCGGAGTATTATTACAGCGTGCTGCCGCTGGTGCTACAAAGGTCTCCAGGCGCTAAAAGCCCACTATCTGTAATATCTGGACGCTGATGGGTCAGAAGGGGTTAAAGAGTGGTTTGTCGAAGAAAGGACGATGTAATACGACGTAATCGGTGAGAGAGAGAGAGGGAGAGGGAAACTTGCCGAGGTACATTTTAGGCGGTCTGCTCAAAGACGCGCAGCTTTGGATTCTCATTGCCAGCTCTTGCAATTCTGTCTCTTTGCTTTCTTTTTTTGAATACCTGCATCTGGGTTGCTTGCATCTGTTCCTGTTTTGTGTATATTTTCTGTCTCCCCTCTTTGTCTTTTCTATAGCGTCTCCGCATCTACCGGCACTCCTGCTACAAAGATTCTTAGAGAAGAAGGCTTGATAGATTCCAAGGAAAGGCTCACATCCCCCCAGACTCCATCCCGGCCGCTGCAATTCGTCCAAGCCTTGTCCACCCTCAACACACGCAAAAAAAAAAAAACCATGTCCAAGACATTCACTGCTGCCGAGGTCGCCAAACACAAGACCGACGACGCCGGCCTTTATATCATTGTCGATGGCGGTGTCTATGACGTGACAAGTAGGCCGTGTCTCTCTTTTTCGTTGCCGTCGTTTCCTTCAATTGCATACACACACACTCTCTCTCTCTCTCCGTGTTCAAAATAGCATCCTCTCTCCCTCACTACCCACTCGTGTCATCGCAACCTATCTCACCACCTCAAACTGACATCGCCTCAGAGTTCGTTGACGAGCATCCCGGCGGCGCCAAGATCCTGCGGCGCATGGCCGGCAAGGACGCCAGCAAGCAGTTTTGGAAGTACCACAGCCAAAAGGTGCTGGACAAGTATGCGCCGCGGCTCAAGGTTGGCGCGGTGGCCGAGGCAGCGAAGTTGTGAGGCTGTAATGTCGAGAGGCTGAGAGTTGTTGGGGAGATAAGGAACACCAAGACACCGACAGGCAAGCTGACGGAGACATGGAGACATCGACACGATCCCGCCGGCCTGAGTGAGCTTGCTTGAGACTAATCATGAGAGGACGAGACACAGCCGACGAGACTTTTTTTGGCGTATGTGTTATAGAAGGGGCTTTTTGTACATATCCACCTACAGAGTAATAATACCGGTCTGAGAATCGCTTTGCGGGCTGCATAGAGCCGCGTCCTCTTATCAATCGTAGCCTTTTTATTTTTGTCTAATCCCAGAGCAGAGCACGGCCTGATGAGGACCCTGCTATGAACACAAGTGATATATATATAACAAGTCATCAACAGAGAGACGCCCCCGCCATGTCCACACTATCAGGTATATAAAAATACTGAAAACGAATGGACAATAGACAGAAAACCCAAGAAAGACCGGGAACCTATCCCGAAGAGAGACAACGATGGCAGCCCAAGAAAGACCGGGAACCTATCCCGAAGAGACAACGATGGCAGCCCAAGAAAAACCTGGAACCCGAGACAACGATGCTCCAGACAACGACGGCAGCCTTTGTTTCCCCCCCACCTTTCGCCAACTCCAAACACAGCACCAAAGGGAGACCGAACGACATCTTTGACCTTTCCATATGTCCTTTTCACCCACTCCCTTTAAGCACTACAGGAAAAACAACAAATAACAGAGAACGATAATCAGACAGAAACACAAAAACAACATTATCATGACCTGGAGGTCAACCCCCAAATATCATCAAAAGCAATAAAATCAAACTGCGGAATCTTGGCGCAACGACGGTTTCCGGAAGACGGCTTTACAGGCCGATGACGGTCAGTGAGTAAGTGAGTGAGAGAAGCAAGGAAGAGGCACGAGGGATGGCTGTCCGCTCAGGCCGCAGCGATGACGGTCAGTGAGTGAGAGAAGCAAGGAAGAGGCATGAGGAATGGCTGTCCGCTCAGACTGCAGCAAAGAGAGGGCAAAGGCAACATGCTGCAGCAAAAAAAACGGCTATGGCTTCAACAGCCACCGGCGTGGCAGCAACGGCGGCGGGACCAGCGGCGAAGGACACGGCAGCTTGGCGTCCGCCGCTGCAGCTCCTAATCTGGCGACGTTGGGGTCGAGTGCCTTGCCGACTCTGCGGTGCAGCATGTAGGAGTTAAGAAGCTTGCAGCCTTCGTGTCTGTCCATCGAGTGGCCGGTCGTCGGTGTCTCTTCCTTCTAGGTTGATGGAGACGGAACTGGAGCTGAAGGAGAAGCTACTGCTGGTTGTGCTGAAGGTGTCGGTGTCGGAGGTTGTGCCGGTTGTGCCGGTGTTTGTGCCGGTTGTGCAGGTGTTTGTGCAGGTGTTTGTGCAGGTGTTTGTTCTGCTGGCTCTGGTTGTGCTGCAGCTGCTGCAGGGGCTGGTGCCGACGGCCCTGCTGGCATTGGCGTTGGTGTTGGCGTTGATGCTGCTGGTGTTGGTGCTGTTGCAGGTGCTGTTGCAGGTGCTGTTGCAGGTGCTGCTGATGCTGTTGCAGGCGCTGATGCTGTTGCAGGTGCTGCTGCTGCTGCCACAGGTTGTGCTTCAGGGGCGGCCGCAGCTGCCACAGGCTGTGCTGCAGGAGCAGCCGCTGTTGTCGCTGTCGGAGTCGCCGGAACGGTCGCAGCAGCAAGCGACGATGTGGTTTCAGCTCTTGTTGCAGCCGCAGCCGGTGCCGTGGGCCGGTTCGCTGGGCCTGGTGCGGGAAGAGGCGAGGCAGTGGTGGTGGTGGTGGTAGTAGCACCCGCAGCAGGTGGACGAGATGCAGAGGTGCCTGGGACATTCGAAGCTGCTACTCCGCCGACATTGTTCGCGGCTACTCCGCCAACATTGCTTGCAGCGGCTGCTCCGCCGGCTCCGCCGGCTCCGCCGCCGTTCCCGGCCCCGCCGCCTCCCCCGGCTCCGCCATTCCCCGCCACGGCCACACCCGAGATGACCACGCCGGCGGCCGGGGGGTCTGGCGTCGGCTGGCGGCGGTACTTGTCGACAATGGCCTGGGCATGCGACAGAATCAGATTCTCGGCACTGACAATCTCGCGGCGCTCGGCCTCGGAGGCCGGGCGCATCATGCTGGCGTCGGTCAGGCCCAGGGCGCGGTCAATGGCCGACAGCACCAGCGCCTCGGCCCGCGCCTCGCCGCCCATCTTGGCACTGACAATGCCAATCACGCTGGCCTTGAGGCTGAGCAGCTTGGCCACCAGCCCGCGGTCCATCCGCGCCTGCTCCGGCACCCGCCCAATGATGCTGTGCAGCACGCGCGTGATGACGCCCTCGATCGTCGCCCGCGGCCCCGCCAGCCCCGGACTCGCCAGCTGCACCGCCGACAGCGTCGTCAGCCCCAGGCTCTGGTTGACCACCGTCATCGTCACCTCCTCCGCAATGTCCGGCAGCCCGCTCATCTGGTTTTCCACCTGCGTCTTGAAGATCAGGATCAGCTTCCTCAGCTCCTCCGACATGGCCGGCCGCAGGATGGCCCCCGTCGGCGCTTCGGCGCCACTGGCCGGTGGCGGTGGCGGTGCCGCCGAAGACGTCGCTGGAGCTTGCAGAAGCCGCGGCTGTGCTGTGGCAAATGGTGGAGCCGGGGCGGTGGCCATTGCCGTAGCCGGTGTGGTGGCTGGCAAGAGCTGCGAACCTGCTGCTGCTGGGACTACTGCTGCTGGTGCGGGTGCTAGGGGTTGCTGTCTAGCCACCGCTCCAGCGCCAGATCCTGAACCTCCATTGGCACTGCCTCCCGTAAACGCTTGCCATCTTTGCACGGCCGCCGCCGCCTTTTCCGACATGGAAGCGCTCGCTGTCTGCGGCGTTGCTGCCACACTGCCAGGCAAGCCACGACTCATAAGCTGCTGCTGCTGCTGCTGCTGCTGCTGCTGCTGCTGGGGTGGCAAGGGCCCGCCACGAGCCTGCAGAGCCTGCAGCTGAGCGCCACCAGCACCGTTTGCTGCCGATGCCAGCTGCGGCGCCACAGAGCCGTTGGCGCTCGCCGACCTCGAGCCCTGTGTCTGCTGTGCGCTTGTCAGAGCTCGGCCTGCAGCTCCTCCGGCCGTCACCGCCGCTGAATATTGCGGGTCGGCGTATGCCTGCTGGAAGGCTGCCGCAGTCGGGTATTGCTGGGGCTGTTGTGGCAACGCAGACGACGTGGCACCCAGGCTGAGCTGTTGTTGTTGCTGCTGCTGCTGCTGCTGTTGCTGTTGCTGTTGCTGCTGTTGCTGGAGCTGGAGCTGGAGCTGTTGCTGTTGCTGCTGGTGCTGGTGCTGCTGCAGTTGGTACAGCTGGTGAATCTGGTGCATCTGCTCAAGATGCTGCAACAGCTGCAGCTGCTCGGGGCTCAGGGGCTGTTGCTGGGATTCCTGCGTCTGCGTCTGCGTCTGCGCCTGCTGCTGCAGTTGCTGCAAATACTGCAGCTGCTGCAGCTGCTGCGGCGTCAGAGGCGGCGGTGGCGGCGGCAGCGAGAAATGTCCGGCCATGTGGTGGCCGCCGCCGCCGCTGCCGCCGACGCCGACGCCGACGCCGACGCCGTGGTCCGGCGATCCGGCCTTGCGCTTCTTATTGGCGTCCAGCTCCACGTCGCGGATGCGGTACCACTTCTGGTGCTCTTCTTCTTTGTGGAAGGCCTTGTTGCCAATCAGGTTGTGCCGCACGCTGCTCTCCCAGCCCTTGGTCTCGACGCAAAAGTAAAAGTACGGGTACTTTTGCTGGATGCGCTTGTAGATCTGCTTCAGCGTCAGCCCGTCCTCCGCCTCCGTCAGCACCTCGTCAATCAGCACGCTGTAGTTCTTGTTCGGCTTCGCCACCTCCTCCTCCGTAAAGTCTTCCCGCCGCAGATACAGCGGCGGCGTCTTGTGCCGCTCCGGCCGCTTGCTCGCCGCCGTCCCCGATGGCCCGTTGCTGACCCCCGTCGCCGACGCCGCCCGCGAGCCCATCGCCTGGCCGCCGCCGTCGCCGTTGAGCTCGCCCGTGCCGTCGCCTCCGATGCCCCGCCCGCTGCCGCCCACGCCGCTGCCTTCGCCACCGTCGTAAGGCCCACCAGCACCCATGCCGCCGCCGCCGCCGCTGCCGCCGCCCGTGCCGTCTTCGTCCCCGGCAGTTTTCGGCTTGCGCGGCTTGTACTTGCGCTTCTCCGGCCGATCTTCGCCGTCTTCCGGCAACGGGTGCTTTCTTGGCCGCCCAACCTTTCTCTTGATCGGAAGGCCGTCCGGTCCCACAGCCCCGGCTCCGGGAGGTCCACCACCACTACCTGCAGGCATCCCTCCACCGCCTGCAGCAGTCGCCGCCGCGCTGCCTGCCGCCAGCCCGCTGTCGCCAGAGCTCATGGCTGCCGCCGCCGCTGCAAGGCCGACCAGAACATCATGGTCCGAGCTGCTGCTGCCAGCAACGACACCGTCATGGCCATCGCTGCCAACGCCATTGTCTCCTGCTGCTGCGGACGTCAAATTCTGGCTGTGGCCTTCGGCTGTTGCCGCCGTTGTTCCCACCGCCGTCGCCGCCGCCGCCGCCGCCGCCGCCGCTGCTGCTGCTGCCGCTGCTGGTGCTGATGTTGGTGCTGGCGCTGTTGACGCGGCTGATGCAGAGGCCATGCCAGACGACTGCAGTGTTGCCTGAGCTTGTTGCGACCCTGCCGCGTTGGCATCCTGTGCAAGCTGCATAAGCCGGTTCAGCCGCTCCTGGCGCTTCGACATGATGCCATTCTTCGGCGGCCTGCCCGGTCCGCGCTTCTTGGGCGGCTCGCCCATCGTTTGGCCCGGCGCCATCGCCATGGACGACAGCTGGCCGGACATTTGCCCCGACATGGGTCCCAGCATCATCGCCCCTGACGCGCTCTTCTCTGCCTGGCCTTGAACGTCGCCGCCGCTGCCGCTGCCGCTGCCGCTGCCGCCTTGGTGACCTGTGTCGTCCACTTCGGTCGACTGCCGAGCGGTGTTTCGCGCCTTGTTTTTGGCCTTGGCCTCCGCCGCTGCCGCCGCCGCCCTCTTCTTCTCTTTTTTGATCTTTTTCATTCTGCGCCTGTCAAATTCAGCGCCGTCAGCGTCGCCGTCGCCGTCGCCGTCGCCGTCGCCTTCGTCTTCGCCTTCGCCGCCGCCGCCGCCGCCGCCGTCGACGTCGTCGTTGGCTGCACTGCCGGCGTCAGACTCCTCGCTCGTATCTGGCGGCAGGTCGCCTTCGTCGTGGCTCTCAAAGTCAAAACTCATTTCTTTGCCGCCACTGCTGCTGGCGGCGGCGGCGGTGGCGGCGCCGCTGCTGCTGCTGTTGCCACGCTTCGGCTTCTTCTTCAGCTTGGACCAGTTGATGTTCTCGGCTCCCGTCATGCCCTTGGCCACCTTGCTGATGTTGAACTGGAACGGAATGTCCTTGATCTGCAGCGTGTCGCCCGAGCGCAGGACCACGCTGTCTTCCCACACGTGCACGTCGTTGTGGAAAAAGCCGTTGCGGTGCAGCGGAAAAGCCTCAAACACGCCCTTGTCAAAGTTGAACTGGATCTTCATGTGCGACCGCGAAATCGCCTTGGTGTTGGACACCATGTCCGGGCCCGGCGAGTGGATGCCAATAAACGCCACCTGGTACGGCGACGGCATGTGCGATGCAATGTCCACGAGCGCCGAGTTGGGCGTGTGCTTCGAAATGTACTGCCGCTCTGAGGACAAGTTCTGCTCGGCGCCATCGGCATGCATGGCGGCGCTGCTCCCGCCGCCGTTTGCATTGCCTGCACTGCCTGCACTGCCTGCATGGCCTGCATGGCCTGCCTGGCCCGCGCTGCCGTGCCCGCCGCCCGCCGACTCGTTGGACGACGCCTCGCCCGCCGCCGAGGCAGATTCTCGCGAGCCGAGCTTGCGCCGCTTCGCCGGCCGACGGCTTCTCTCCAGCTCGTCGTCCGGCTCCGGCCCCATGATGCCGCCCTCTTCGCTGACGTACGAGCGGCTGAACTTGGCCCTGGCTCGCGCGTTTGCGCCGCCGCCGCCGCCCGGTCCGCCAAACATCCGCACCACCGAGTCGGTTTCCTTGAAATACCGCTCCGTCCTCAGCGCCGCCGGGTCTTCGTTTTCGCGCTCGCCCCGCCCCATGCGCCGCGCAAGATCGAGCGCCAGCTGGTCGCGGCCAATGACAACGGCAAGCGTCGTCATGTGGTAGATGCCGTCGGGAAACTCCAGTTTCGCATACGATTCCAGCACAGGCTTTCTCTTTCGTCGCTTGCTGCGTCTTTTGGCGTCGCCGGAGCTGCCCTCTCCGCCGTTCTTTTCCCGCTCATCCTCGTCGTCGTCCTCGTCCTCCTCCTCCTCTTCGTCGTCGTCCTCGTTGTCATCCCCTTCGTCGTCCTCGTCGTCCTCGTCATCCTCGTCGTCGTCCTCATCGCCGTCGTCCTCGTCTTCGTCGCCGTCCTCCCCCTCATGGCCGTCTTCGCCGTTGTCCTCGTCCATGTGGTCTTGGCTGTCATCGCCAGCAGGATCGGAATCGTCCGCTTTGGTACGTGCGTCTGTAACCATGTCTATTTCGGTGAGCCCAGCAAAGCCTGTGCCGCCCAGAAAGGTGGTCGGCGGCCATGGCGACGACTTGAGCTGCACATCGTTTGGATTGACGAAAAAGGGCTCCTGTTGTTGTTGTTGTTGTCCTCCTCCTCCCACAGCCAGAAAGCCGCCGCCCGGGGCCACCCGGGGCGCCGCAGACGCGGCCTGTCCGCTGATGGCAGGTATCTGCATCGGCGCACGGGGGGGTTCTGAGTAAACTTGTACAAGTTTCTCCCTCGTTGCGAGCCACTCGCCGAAATAGAAATCAACTCCAATGATGGGATAAATTTCGGTAGCAGTATTAGTAGGCGGCATCGCGGGCAACTCGAAAGAGCTATTCCCTAATGGATCGGTACCGCTGGCCCAAAAGGCGGTGAAGAGGCGGGGCTGCTGATTGGCTAGCATCTGTTTTGATTTTGCCGCGCCAAAGACCCAGTCTTTTTTTTTTCTGCCGCCTGCCCTGTCGGGAAAAAAAAAGCGGGACACTGTATTGCGCTCCAATAAGAGGCAGTTGCGGCCAGGCAAAAAAGTTCAAGAAGGCTCTGATGAAGAAGCTGCCAATTGGGTATTACTGCAGTGTTGCGGTATGCAATGCAGAAAATGATGAAAGAAAGGGGGAAACGAGAAAAGGGATGTTGGGAAATTTTGAAGGGCTTGAAAGATAAGAAATAAAGGCAGGGATGTTCTAAGAGTATGCAATTGCAAGCTCGCAATGAAGATACTTAGACGATGGATTCTTATGGATGAAGCTTCGCGATAAGTTCTGTTTTCTGGGTGAAGAAAAAGAAAGGAAAAAAAAAGAAGAAGAAGAAAGGAAGAAAGAGTGTGCTAGACATCGCAGGGGATTCCTTTAAAAGACAGACAAGACTGGGAAGTCGAGGAAGCGGCCGTAAGGCCTATTACGACAGGACACACACTTTTTGCCTCTCGTGGTGGTGTTGCAACTGTGCCTGAGCATACGTCGTGCATCATATACTGCTTCTTTTGGCAACTAGCCAGAGCGTCCAACAGACACCTCCATGTGGCCCCGCAGTGACTACGATATTGGATGACGTGCACACAGAGCATGACAGAAAATCGGGCAAAGAAGAAGGAAGAAGGAAGAAAGAAGAAGGAAGAAGTAAGAAGGAAGAGGGGAAAAGGAAAAAGGAAGTCCAGATGAGCAATGGAAACTGGGGGGCGGAATTGGGACACAAGAAGCAACAACGCAAGGTCATGGGGAAGGAGGTGATGATTGCGTCTGGGAAAGTGGCATCGAAACGATGACGACATCGACGATGCTATTCATGTTGCTCTACAGAGGGAAGATACAGAAGGCGATGCCGCTGGAACAAGACAAAACCAAGACCAATGCTATGCTGCGTATCCAGAAAGAAAAATGCCGAGATGGTCTGCCAAACCATTGGCAGCCAAAGAGACCATTGGCAGCCAAAGAGACCATTGACAGCCAAAGACAGGCCAAAAATAAAATAAATAAAATAAAAATAAGAACACAGAACACAGAACACAGAACACAAAGCCGCTGTCACGGCAGCAGAGGCTCTCCTTCGCCGTGCTGCCGTGGACGCAGGAGTGAGGGCGATGCCGCCCACCAGTCGGCCAGGCGATAGGAGGCATGGCACAGCAGTCCGGCCGCGAAGCCGACGGCGTCGTTTTTAAAGGCCAGAAGACAGGCGGCGGTCATGAGCATGACGGTCCAGCGCTCTCTGCGCTCGTCGTCGGAGAGGCAGCGGTAGTGCTGGTCGTTGTGGTGACCTTCGCCGTGGGTGTCGTCGTGGGTGTCGTCGTGGGCGTCGCCGTGGCCGTGGCCGTGGCCGTGCAACCGCAAGTCCGAGGCGTCGTAGTTCAGGCTCTGGCCAGCCTGGGCCAGCTCGAGGCCCGAGGCCAGCACGAGGACGGCCAGGATGCTCCGGGGAAAGAAGCCGAGCAGGCCGACCAGGGTCTCGCCCAGGCCGAGGCCCAGCAGCGTCTTGGCCAGGCCCAGCAGGACGACGCTGGCGCCGCTGCGGGCGCCAAAGCGGAACTGCGCCGCCAGGCCGCCGGCGCCGTGGCAGACGGGCATGGCGCCGAACCAGCAGCCGACCAGGTTCATCAGGCCGACGCTGCAGCCGAACGCGGTGGCCGAGGTCACGTGCTCGCCGTGGCCGCCATCGAACAGGTCGTGGGCCAGCGCGCTGACCGCCACGACCGAGTTCAGCGTCGTCAGCGGCAGCTGGGCCACAGCCATGCTCCAGGCCTCGGCCGACCGCCAGTGCGGCTGCACCAGCGTGGGCTGCCAGATGCCCACACGCGGCAGATGCGGCCGGCCACCACCGCCACGGCCATTGTCGTCGTCGCCGTCGTTGACGCCGTCGTTGCGCCCAGCCGCCACCGCGGCCGCCACTGCCAGGCCCAGGCCCAGCAGAAACGCAATTAGGGCATAGGGCACAAAGACGCTACGGCGGCTGCGGCGGCGGCGGCGGTCGCGGTGGCCGGCTGCGCCTCCGTGGGCCCCGGAGCTGCTCGAAAGGCCAGCATCGCCGGGATCGGCCAGGCCGCCGCGCTGGGTCAGAAGCAAGCCCCCAAAGGCCACCAGCGCCCACACGCGGTTGTCCAGGGCCGACGGCTGCAGCCAGCCAACGCCGCCCAGCAGCCCCGTCGCCGTCGCTGTGCCCGCCGACAGCGTCAGCGAGAGGCCGGCGCCCAGCTGGATGCCCTTGACCACCGGCACCGGCACATGGCTGGCAATCCAGCGCAGCAGCCCCGTGGCGGCCAGAACCAGCACGGCCGCGCTGACCAGGCCGCCGGCCGCCACCGTGTCCTGCAGCGAGGCCCGCGACGAGATGGCCGCCGCCGCAATGGCCTGCTGTCGTCAGTGACCAACAAACAACTACAGGCAACAAACACACAATGACGACAAGAGCAGTCACCAACACCACGGCCAACAGCAACATGCACCCACAGGAACATGAGGCCATCGAGGTAGTGAGCCATCAAGGTGAAAGATGGCGAAAAGGTGGCAAAAGAAGGCAAGAATATGACAAAAATATGGCAAAAAAATGGTACAAAGATGGCACAAAAGAGAGCCAATAAGTATTACTGCCCAGCTCACCTTCATCGGCTGCACAGGCAAGGGAATGCCAAAGACGACGCCCGTAGCAATGTTGAACAGGCCCGAAAACACGAGAGTCGACGACAGCGACACCGATCCTTGGACGGCCAGCGCCGTCATCAGCGGCAGCAGCGTGCCCAGGTCGCCAAGCGCGCCCGAGATCTCAGCGACCGGCGACCGGCGCAGCGTGTCCACATTGTAGCGATGGCGGAGGTGCAAGCTCCAAGCCATGTGCGATGACGTATGGATAGAAGAGACGGGAACGGGAGTGACGAGGATAAAGAATACGAACGAGGGGAAGAAGGAGGGGGGGTGGTTCAAAGAAGCAAAAATGAACAACTTTTACAACCAATAAAAAAAAAGAAAACCCAGGACCAAGAACCAACAAAGACACAAATCAGCAAACCTCAGGTACAATCAGCAAGGCTCGGCGTGATGCCCTCGTCTAGCTGGTTAGCTGTGGCTCATTTGTGGCTAGGTTAGGTCGGCGTAGAAGGACAAAAGCGAGCGGATAATCCCGCAGAAAGGTAATCAAGTAATACAGTCGTAATTGAACTATCTCAATACTAATTACGTCGCATATCGCATTAGAAGACAGCGGAATCTCGCACCCATACGTCACTGCGCATCAAAGCAACTTTGAGCGCATTTTGCACGCTGCAGACTTCTCTGCTCGAGCAGTTGTCTTCCCCGGTTAACCAAATTCGTTTTTATACAAAACTTTGATATACAGTGTGAATTATAAATCCGACATTTCAGTCTTTTTTTTTTTTCTTAGGAGACGCAAAACCATGAGGATATCATCATCAACAATGAAACATTGGGCATAACGAGACAGCCAAAATCGAGGCACTCAACAGCAGATAGCGGTACGTTGCAAAAAGAAAAAAAGACAAAAAGAAAAAGAAAAACACATTCCGTCCTCCCCTTTTCCGTAGATATGGCGACAAGATGTCGAGCCGAAGCAATCAAAATATACCATCGTAGCTTTTGTGGGCGGGACTAGAAGAAGCGCCCCCGACGGCCGGCGGAGTAGGTGCCGCCGCCGACCTTGGCGGCCGTGGTGCGGCGGCGGTGCAGACGCGCGCTGCAGCAGGAGAGGAAGACGATCAGAGTGCCGAGCAGCGAGCAGACGGCGGCAGCCAGCAGGGTCCATATAGCGACGCCGTAGGTTGCGTGGGAGCCGGAGCGGTCGTTGCCGACAGACAGGTTGTTGACGTGGGTGCGCACGATGCTGAACAGCACAAAGTCGGTCACCAGCACGACGACGGTGACGACAAAGGCCACCAGCGACACCAGCGACGCCAGGAACGAGCCGATGAAGCCGGAGCCGGCGCCCAGCAAAAAGGCCACAAAGGCAATGCCCGTGGCCACCGGGTGCAGCACCATGACCTTGGTCAGGTCCTTGGCCGTTGTCGCCGACGTCTTGGAAAAGTCCGTGCCCTCGACGGCGGCCAGTATGGCAGCCGGGTTGTAGCCAAGGTGGCGGTCCGAGCAGGCATCGCTGGTTTGTGTGAGCAAGGGAGCAAGAGGCAAGATAGAAAGCAAAGGAGCAAGAGGCAAGATATAAAGCAAAGCAAGAAAAGACGAGAGGACAAGAGGAGAACAAGGGAGCAAGAGGCCAAGAGGCCAAGAGGGAAAGCAAAGCAAGAGAAGACGACAGCTGGGACCGTCGCCGCAACAACACTTACTGTCCGGAAAGCGTGTGGACGGTGCAGAAGCCAAAGGTGCCAAAGGTAATGGCCGAATTGTGCTCGGCGGTGGCATTGCCCAGGTGCACGCGCATGAGCGCAAGATTGTTAACAACTGGCGCCGAGATCGTGGTGACGAGCAGCAGAATCGTCGAGGCAAACAGCAGAAAGGTGCCGATGTGGTGGAAGAAGCCGGTTTGCGCCATGGCGACGGGATGTGGATGTCGAGAACGGCAAAGTGCGAGTGGTCTAGAAGCTGCCCAAATCGAGTCGAACAGAACAAATCTCGAAAGGTACGAGTAAACAGGCCGGCACAAAGATCCAGACGATTGGGCAAGAAAAGACACAAAAAATAGCAAAGAATCAATTAAGAAGCAAGAAGCAAGATTGAAAACAAAAAGTAACAGCAATCTTAACAAAACACCAAGAAAAAGAGGGGGGGGGCGTGGCCATGGGGAGACGATATATACTTGTACACGGCAAAGCGTTGAAAGTGTTTCAGGCTCAGCCTCTCGGAAGAAAGACAGGATCGCTCGAGCAATACTTTCGTATCCATACTCCGTTCGAGGGTCTTCATACCCCGTCAAAGCATAGAGTTAGTGCGCCATACCAAGTATTCCTCGTACCGTTTTTGGTACTCGTTTTGCCTAACCGAAGGACAGGACGCAAAAAGAAAACAAAAACGACCATACTCGTATTACTCCGTATTCCATACAGTCGTCACGCACTTGGTCGAGAGTGGAACCACCCAAAACAGGAAAAAAAATCAAGGCCCGACGAGCCCCATCTTGATCGTCGTCGACAGGGGGTGCAGGGAAGAAAGAGCAGTGATTCGGCGGGCTAAATTTGTGCGACGTCATGGGGGGAAGGAACGAATGAAGAGGAACAACAATGTAACAAAAAAAAAAAAAGGGCAACAGGTGTGGCGGTGGAAAGTGCCAGCAGCATCGGCAAGCGGCAGGTGCATAGCACGACACGCAGCCCATCGCTCCTGCTTGGCTGGCTGCCTCCGAGAGCTTGGGCTGTCAGTGGTCCCATCCCATGTGCTGTCATATTGGTATTATTATTGCGGAGCACTCATACTACACCCCATGATGTGCTGTGCTGCCGTGCAGGATCACTGCTAAACACGCTGTCAGACGGCATGCCATATCGTTCCTTCGTATTACTGTATTACTCCCTGTTGACACATAAACCCCCGTAATTCTCCCTATTGCGATCCGTCGAATTCAGACTGCAATGTATTTAAACGCTGGATGCTGCAGAATGCGGAACGGCTTACCGTCATTCTTCTCGTCTCACCAAGCCAATAACACGCTTCGCTACCAACTATTACAGGGAATATTACCACTGCCAGACACGCCGCAGAATCTGTTTTTTTAGCTGCAAGCTTGAAATTTTCACTTTCTTCCGTATCCATAACGCGCTGCTGCCTTCCGCGCTGGCGTATGCATTCCTCCTAGTGCGGTTTAAGCCTCTCCAGCACACGTCGAAGTACGCGTAATAATACCAAGGAGTAGCTCTGTAGTTCGTAGGCCTTCATCACCCAGACATGGCATTACATTGTACGAGTAGTTTCTGCGCGAGACCATTACATGACACTCTCACTATGTGATAAGGGACAAAACATACGAAGTAGATGTACCAAGTAATATTATACGGAGTGCCTGTTTGAGTATCTGAGCTCGAGTATGCGGCTTCGAGAGAGATTGCTCCCTAGTACTCCAGTATTGGCGCTTTCGCGTGACAATTCCTCGTACGTGTTCTCGACCGCTCGAGTCGTTCGGCACTAATGCACTCTCGTATTGCTGCACTCGTTGGCGAATGAACTGCTGGCGTAGCTTGTTGTGGCGGCCTCTTGTTTTTTTTTTTTTTTTTTTTTTTTTTTTTTTTTTTTGGCGGGGAAACTGGCTGAGCGATGACGTCCTCTTGGCCAGCCACCCCAAGAAAACCAGAAAAAAAAATAGCACCAAGACGCCACTGCCACTGCCACACACCGTAAACCGTTGTTTGTCGCACATTTTCCCGCGTTTCGACAGGAAGGGCGTGCGCTGACTGATCCGCCGCCGCCGTCCCTGTTCGCGCCCCTTTGCGAGCTCAAAATAGTAATACTCGCGACCCCTGGACAACGACTTTCTGTAACGGCTTTGCGGCGATTGCGGCGAGAGCTCGGACGGGGCTTTGGCGGCGTGAGCGCGCTGGCACTCGAAGGACATAACGATGTGCCAACACGGATCTGAACGAGAATGAAGCAGAAAGCATCAATGCGGAGTGCGAGTGCGCAGTGTGAAGCACAAAGTACTGATTGATGCTCTCGTACGCTGTAGAGTCAGAGAGCCAGCAAAAGCCCGCAAGCAGTTTCGGGCCGGTCTCCGAGGCAGAAACCTTGATTGGGGGACGCCGAATAGACGCAAAAGTTTTTTTGAATGACGTACGACGTGACATTATCGTTGCATTATGGGCTAGACCTGCTGGACGAGAAGAAAGAGCTTGCGGGGTGCAGAGTATTACTCGTATTACTCCGTACATCACATAAAAAAGCGACAGTCTGCACAGGACACGTGTGTCGAGGCTGGAACGCTGCTGTTGGCAAGACGTGGCGCCAACTGTCAAAGGATCTCGACAAGAGGCCGAATAGCAAACGCTATGCGGTGAGAGGACGAAAAAGCCATATGAGAAGGGATAAGTTGGAGGCTTCCGCGACCCAATATAAGTGCAGCGGCAAAGAGTTACCAGAGGTGATTCGACCAGGACAACGAAAAGCCATTAAGGCACACATCAAACAGCCCCCAGCTCCGCAGGCACCAACTAGCCGGTTGCGCGGAACATGAGAGGCAAAATAGAAGGGAAGAGGGGAATGGATGTATTGATGTCGCCTATCGAACCAAGGATTCAATGCCGAATGCGGCTATGGGAGACTCAATTCGTTCCTTAGTGGTCGATCGACAGACCTCTCGCTTGTTGCTTTTACCATTCATCGCAGCCTCAAAGCTGACGAGGAGGACTGCGCCTCTCCTACGCATGACCATACACAATGTCGTTGATCCAAGCTTCACCAAGCTGTAGTCTGTATGTGTTTTGACTCGATGAGATTTCCGGCACCAGGACACCGATGGAGCAAGCAAACGAGGCGAGAAGGTTGCCATTGACGAGTCAACGAGCCGAGAAGGTTTCCATTGACAAGTCAACGAGGCGGAGTTGATGCCTAGGCTTGTAAAAAGGCTGCGCTTAAAGTACATGTTCAGTCTATTTTTATTCTCTTTTGCACTTTCCATCTGGCATCTATGCGGTCCACGTCTGTTTTCTTTCTCGTTCCCTACTTCTGCTGATTTCCCCCCTCTTTTTCATTCCTTCCAGACGGTCGCGGCTATGGGCTCATTTATTTGTAACCCAGCTCTGCAATCTGCCATTTGCCTCCCGCACTCGGTAGCTGGAGACGTAAAGCTTCGTGCCACCTCCACAAGCCCCTCTGCTGTGCCCCTCTGAAGCATCACTGCTATATTGGCTCCTAGGTCTCGTTTGCTGGCCTCGCATCTATGTCGAAACTCCCGGCCTCTCATCCGCTGCTGCGTGACTGTTGGTTCTTTTCCTAGACATGCGCATAGTATATATTATAAATTAAAAGAAAGGAATTCCCAGATAGGGGGGGAGAATGGATAAAGATAAGGAGGAACACAAATTAATACAAAAAGGCAGAGATGTCCATCCATAAGAAACCTTTTTTGACTTCAGCTCTCATATCAGCTCTCATATCAGCTCGACAACCCCATACAGCAACAAATGTAATATCAGTATCCTTGCTGAACCCTCGTCTGTCGTAACACTGACGTGTTGTTTGTCTTTCAGCCTCGCTTACTCTTTCCACCACCCACACTCACCACTCACACTCGCCACTCGCCACCATGAAACTCTGCGCTCTTCTGATTGCTGCTTTGGCCAGCCTCGCTGCCGCCTCTCCGTCTCCGGTTGCCGAGCGGTCATGCGGGGTAAGAAAATGATGCAGATAGACAACAACAACAACAAAAAGAGAGAGAGACAAGATAACAACAAGGCGGGAAGATGAGAAAGCTGCTAACTGAAGGTCTACAGGACGTGCGTCGTGGTCGTGACGGTAGCGCTGCTAAATGCCCATCGGACAAGTTCGACTGCGGCTCTGACCGGGTCGGCGGCCGCATCTGCTGCGTCAGTCTTTTAACCTTTTCCTTCTTCCTTTGCAAAGCACTGTTCTCTACCTCTCCCTGCCGCCCGTGTTCTGTCGGCTAACATGGGGCCCCTACTCCTCTTACAGGACCAGCCCTGCCATTGAATCTATCGCTCTACCCAGAAAGAGCTTTGTGAAGCATGCCGGAAAGCAAATAACAAAAAACAGTAATCATTCTGTAATGGTGTGAATAAAAATGTGTAACAATACAGTTTAGGGTGCGAGCTGCTTCTTAGTATTACAGGGAATAGGCTCGAGTACATTAAAATCTCGTTTGACTTCAGACAACAATGCAAATGACTTTTGTTCTTTTCTCTTTGGCAAATTTTTGTCTCCAGCAAACCCCTTTTGGTCTTTTCTTTTCCCCATTGAGTCGGTCTCTTCTGATGCTTCATAGACCGCCCCCATCCTTCTTCTCCAGTCTACCACGAACCGCCATCATCGCTGTCATAGCCCCCCTCGTAGGCCTTGTCATAGCTCCTGTCATAGACCCTGCCATAGACCCTGCCATAGCCCCTGCCATATTCCCCGGAAGAGACACTGCTATAGCCCTCGGAAGAGACACTGCCATAGCCAACGGAATAGACACTGCCATAGCCCCCGGAATTGACACTGCCATAGGCCCCGGAATTGACACTGCCATAGCCAACGGAATTGACACTGCCATAGCCAACGGAATAGACACTGCCAGAGCCCCCGGAAGAGACCCTGTCATTGCCTCCATCATAGCTATAGTTGTCGTTGTTAGTGTCAATGCCGTCGCAATGGCCGCTGTCACCATCACCGTTGCCGGTAGCGCTGTCGTCCAAGTCCTGGTCGTTGTTGTCGAAAATGGCGGCGCCGTCGGTACTGCCGCAGTGAGTGCTGTAGCCGCCGCCCAGCTGGCCATCTCCGCTGTTGTCGTTGTTGCCGTTATAGTCGCCATGGTCATAGCTGCCATCACCTGGCACTCCGGCTTGTTCAGAGACAGAGCCGACGCCGCAGTCAGTGCTGTATCCGCCGCTCGGCTGGCCATTTCCGCTGTTGTCGTTGTTGCCGTTGTAGTCACCATGGTCATAGCTGCCGTCGCCTGGCACTCCGGCTTGTCCAGAGACAGAGCCGGCGCCGCTCGGGGCCTGATCAAAAGCCATGTTGGCCAAGCCTTGGGTCATCTCATCCACTTGTCCGTCGGCGGCAGATCCACCAAACGCAGACATCGCTCCTCCGACCGCATCCTCGGCCCGTCGATTGCCCATGTTTTCCGGCGTAGTTTTGACTCGGTCGTTGGCCAAGCCAGACGACAAGTGCACGGGTACCATCATAGCAGCAGCAAAAGCCGTAGTGTAGCCAACGAGATGGGTACCAGCGCCGACCACGGTACCATTGTGGTCACCGAGGACGCCGCGTGTGTCGCCGAGAAGTCGGCCGGCGTAGTTGCCGTTGCTCGAGCTGTTGCCGTGGTCGCCCTTGTCGTGGCCGTGATGGACGAGGTGGCGGGCCCGCCTCATACCGCTCCTGATCTTCGCAGGAACATCTCGGCTAGACTTGCTCTTCTGCCCGGCTGGAGTGCCGGTGGGTTTGTTGTGGGAGCCGCTCATGGTTGAGCTCACTGCAATTGTTTGAAAGAAAAATTCCGGAAAAACAATGTCGGGATGCTTCTCATGCCTCTCGCCCTCTGCGTGTGTGCGTGCGCGTGTCTAAGCACAACAGGAAAAAGAAAAGAGAAAAAAAAGGTACTCTGCGTTTTATGTATGAGATCCTAGAGCCTTGCAGCCCGCATCGGTGGCACGTCATTTTCGACGGGCAACGTGATTGGAAGCCCAGATTTGCGAACATCAAAGGCGAACTCAGTCGCACGTGGACGCCCTGTTCGAGCACGAGTTCATTGGTTGTAGTGGTTTGTATCCATAAAAACTCATGCACGTATGCCCGTCCTTTAACTACAACACTTAGTTAACAGGCACTCTGCTTGATTCAGCGAAAAAGGGTGTGGTGGGGCATTCGCGGGATTCGCTGCAAGTAATAGAAAACTGTGAGGCTCCATGAAAAAGAAACGGCCAGGCCGTGCTGGGAGGGTCGAGCCGAGGGTTGAGCCGCGTGCTGCCAAAACTCCATGTTTGAAATGCCTGAAGCCCGACCAGTCTTTGGGCTTTGTCTCACGGTGACCATGTCGCCACCCATTTCCGTTTCTGGCGATTGTAATACGTCGTAATACGAAATTTAGGCGACCAGAGTGGGGTGAGTCACCAATGGACAGCAGGTTTTCGTCTCATTTGTGATCTGGCGTTGGGCTCGCTTGGGCCGAAATCTGGCCCAACGAGGCAGAGAGTCAACGTCGTGTGGCAACATCTACCAGGCGATAGTCTGTCTGTAGTGGAAGTGCTGTTCCTCTCAGTAATGGTTGCACCTGCGCTGCTGCTGCTGCTGCTGCTGCTTCAGTTGCTGCTGCTGCTGCTGCCAAGACCATTACCAGTGCCACAGCGCTCATTGGCCACGGCCGCCGCTGCTGCCACGACTTTGGCTACAGCTGACTGGCTGGCCAGTTCGCGGCGCGCTTTGCGCTGGCTGATGTGTGCCAGCCGTGTTTCGCGCGACGGGGTTGATCTTCGTTCTGTCGTCGTCGACGCTGATGTATGAGAAGAAGATGCTGATGCGGAAGCGGATGCGGATGATGATGCGGATGCTGATGCCGACACCGGTGCTCCATAGGACGCGACGGCAACACCCAACTCTCCACCAAAATCCCGCCGCCAGTCGCACAGCGCCTCCTTGGCGGCGCTTTCCGGCACGACGGCCCGGAGGGCATGGTAGACAAAGGTTTCCTTGAACGTGGGTCGGCCGGTCGCCAGCAGAGCAGCAGGCCGCGTCTTTGTGCCCGTTCCGATGGACCAGCGATCATAGGGTGCGACCTCGGCGTCCGCGTCCGCGTCTGCGTTGCCGGCGCCAACGCCCGCGCCGTCCTCGGCCCCCGGCCAAGGCGCATGCAGTGGCGAGCTGCGGATGGCCCGCTGATGGATGTAGTCCGGGCTAGGGAAAACGCTGAGCACAAAGGATTTGTGCAATACACGGCCGGAGGTGGACGGCGGCGATGGCGCCGAGAGCCTTGAGCGTGGCGTGGCTCCGGCTTCAGTTGCTGCTGCTGCTGCTGCTTCTGCTGCTGCTGTTGCTGATGCTGGCCCCTTTCCCTTCCCCGTCGTCTCAATTGGCTGCACAGCAGCAGCCACCCGCGGATGCCCCCACGGCGTCGCCGTGTCCAGCGACCGCTCAGCCACAAACTCGTACTGCATGGGACTGCTCTGGATCAGGGCTGTGGCCATGGCCGATGTCGACGTAATGGCAATGAACGACGCGTTGTCCTGGAGGTCAGCCGCAGAACAGCAGACAGACAACTGGGGAAAAGGGGGGGAGGGGGAAGAGGAAAAAAAAAAGGAAAGGAGCAGAAAAAAAAACTGTGATTGACAGACAAGCCAAATCCCAACACTCTGAAACTTACTGCTAGCTTCTTAAACGTCTCCGTCTTGCCATGCCGCTCTAATGCCCGAAGCACGGCACGACGCTCCGAGAGCGAAGCGGGAGCCGGCCGCACGCGCACAAAAACAGTACGCTGAGAGATGCTCTCGGGCGCTGGGGGTGGCGTTGGGGCTGTCGAGGAAGACCTGTAATTGCTGCTGCTGCTGCTGCTGCAAAATGGTCTGGCACAAGAAAGTGCTCGGAATGCTGCATTGTGGCTTTCGGCCACGGCCGCCGCAACCGACGAAAAAACAGCCACGACACAGGCAGGCCTTACTGCCGTTAATTGTATCATGGCAGATGTCGACTTGACCTTGGCTTTGGGTAAGGAAAGAAGCTCAAAAACAGAATATTTCAGTCGGAGCTGAGCCTGACCAGTTTAACCTGGGCTGAGCTCCATGGAAATTATGAGATCACGTGATTTTAGTATAAAAGAGTATTACTGAATGTATCTAGACAAGAAGGAACGACCAGGTTTCTTTAAAGGCAGTCACAGATTTAGAGTGTGCAGGTATAATAAATATAATCATCTACAATCACAGGTGAATCTTGGGTTTTGTAACGGACCAGAGTTAGGAGAGGCCGCTGCATTCATACCTCCAAAAAGACTGAGCATTCTGAAAAGGGATGAAGACAGAATATGCGACCTACGAAAGAGACCATCACCAGGTATTAATACGAGAAAGTTTTCTTCACTTTACCAAGCTCGCGTTTGTAAAAAGCTGTGCTGTTCAACTCCATTAACTATGACGAGCGAGGCTAGACTGTCAGACAGCAGAAGGTGAGACGAGGGAAGGAAGAGACGACGAGAGACCATTTTGGGGGCAGACTTGGGCAGTTTCAAAACAGACAATGTATTGGTTAAGGAGTATGGCGGCACCAAGATTGCTTCTGGGCTCCCCAGGAACGAGTGGGTAGGCTCAACAGAGGCCAATATTTTGTCTGCGTACGGAGTACTGGCTCCCTCGCTCTCCCAAGTCTTACCACATTCGTCTTGCCAAGCGATTCTCAAGCTTTGCTCTCGTATACGTCGTACGCCGTACTCGTATGTCATGTCAAGATTTTGGCTCGCTTGCGCAGCAAAATTTTAGGGCGCGTTTTGCTTCCCAAAATAAAATAGGCTACATTTTTCCGTACGAGTACGGAGTACGAGTACGTGTGGGGGTTTCGAGTATATCCATAGGTTTCACGCCGAGAGGAGGCAGACCGGGGGAGGGAGGGCAGCTGCGGAGTAATTTTATGGAGTAATATCACGGGGAGCTTCAATTATCTATCAATACAGAGTCTTGGGCAAGGGAATAATAAGAGTATGGATACGCCTCTACGACGCATCGAGTACTAAAGATTTTTTTTTGTGTGCTGTATTCCTACACTTCCACTCTGGGTGCTGTTCATTTTGCAACATCCGACGCTCAAGAACTGCGCTCATCCCCGTATGTCCTTGTAATGCTGTTCAAGAGTAACAGTCTCGTGTCCGGAGTCTCTTGCTCGCGGCGAACCCTACAACGTACGAGTAATACGACGTGTTATTACTATTTGCCACTCGAAAACTGCCTCTTCCTGTGAAATTTCGGGGGCTGTTCCGCGCCCCTTTTTTCGGCTCTGTGAGGATCCAAAGTCCTGGTTGTTCAGCTACGCTTAGATGTTCAGCTGCGCTTAGGCATAAAGAAGGGCTGCTTTCGGGTCGGGAGTTATAACTATTGCTTTCTTTCTTTTCTTTTCCCCTTCAACGGCTGGTGCCTCACTAGCATGGTAATCCATACTCTATTAAAAAAAAGCGACAGATCACATATGGCTTACAGGGGGAAAAAGCTTGGATACGTAAAAATCCGTAGAGAAACAAGGGCTAATGTCATTTACCTCGTACAATGCCGAGCTTAATATCATTTACAATGAATGCGCTTCTGATTTAAATCTCTGACAAATAAAGGGAGCTGAAAATACATCGTGAGATTGGACTTACGGAGAAGGATGTAATCAATCCATACAACTCCGTGTATTACGGAGTAAGTACTCTTGCTCCAAATAACTTACAGCTACAAAGCACAACAACTGGGCTTGCCCGAAAGTAATACTCCAGCAGCAAAAAAAATGTGCGCAGCCTATGAGATCTCAACTGTCACGACGAGGAATGCTTGCGACGTTTCGAATCCCGACCAACTCGAAGAGCCCGGTTTTCGCGAAAGACGCACATGGAATTGGGGGCCAAGTATTCCGCATTGCGTCGTCTCACGGCGTATGGTCCGTGGCCCCCTTTTCCACCTAAAAATGAATGCACCCTAGTTCTTGTTATCGAACCACACCGTACAGAAGGAAAAAATAGAAGAACGACTTCATATCCGAGAAGTGCGGCGGATGAAGCCATATCACGGCGGATTAAAATCACTTTTGTGGAACAATACTCGTATATCCTTTTCTTTCTTCCCGTTCTTCAAGCAACACTCTTCACGGAGTATCAGTATCCAGTACAACGCACACGGCCTTGTTTGTTTCGTCGTCTCCATCCGCCATTTGTTTCAGCTCGTAATGAAATTAACTTTGTAGTTGCTGGCGAATCATTTCTCGGGATATCACCCAGGGGTCCAGTTCCCATGTGGCATCTGTTTGAAAACTCTCATGTCACCACACCCACGCTGCCTCATCGGATGACGGGACGGCTGGGCAAAGCTGAAGAAAGACGCGGCAGCAAAAGAAACACAAGGGGCAAGCAAAACAAAGACGGAGAGAAAAACAACAGACAAAGGGGGGTATATGGATAGCCTGAAGAAGGGGAAATTGGTGGGGTGAGGAAAGAAATGAAAAGGCCTTTTTTCATGGAGTGCACTTTCAGAGCATTTTAAGAACAGGAGAAGCTCATGCACAGAGCTTTAACAGAGGAACATGACACTTTGTGAGCTCCATCACCTATCAGCCGAGAATCGAGCCCACACTGCTTGGCATAACGATCGGCACGGAACGGGGGGGTGTGGTGTGAGCCACAAAAAAAAAATAGTTTCTACGAGTACGGAGTACGAGTACGTCGTATAACTGCTGTAATACGACGTATTGCTTCGTACTCGTACTGCGCCTTCCGTATCGTACTCCGTACTCATGGAATACAGGCAAACCAGGGGAGCAGCAGCAAGGGCCTGGTTGGCTCCATTGCCTCTTCTGGTGGGACACGCCAATTCCCACCCCTGTGGCACCAGACAGTCTGAGTTGGACGAGGATAGAGAGCAGAAAGTTTGGGACTGTCGTTTGCTGCGCCTCCTTTGAATCTTCCTTTCTTTCTTCTCTTTTTTTTTTCAGGTGCCCTTTTTCACTCATATTCTGCGCGTTTTGTGTAAAGTAATACTTGTTGTACAGAGAGTAATACAGAGTGTCTACTGGGTGTGGCATTAGTGGTGTTTTGCTTTTCTGCAACCGTTTTGAGCTCTCTTCTTGGCCTCTGCAGTTCGCCCCTTCCTCGGTGTGTGTCTCTGTATGTCCCACCAAGCCAGCCTCGAGAATTGGCAAGACCCGACGGGACGTTCGTTCTTTCCCGGAACCGATTGATACCTTAAAACTGCTCTTCTCTGCGACCCCTTTGATACAACAGAACACTCCGTACAACCGCCTCCTTATCTACGAGTAAGCATATGTGCATACTCGTAGTATCCATATACGCTTTATCTTGAACTCAGTGTGTCGCGCAATCTTTCCTCCCCGAGCCGTCGTCGTATTCGGCGATTTGGTATCATATCTCTCGAATGAGTACGGAGTAATACGTCGTACGACGTATGGATACTCGTGCAAAAGAGCATCGTAGTGCGGTTTGCTTGGTAGGTTTTGGTGTTATGGATATCACTCTGTGAGGAAGTATTGGTACAAAATCCTTGGAACTCGTATGGGCAAAAACACGTACAAATACTCCGTATTACTCGTACTCCGTACGGAGTATTTTATTGCTTGGTAAAACACTGCACCAAGCTGTCGGACAGCACCCACTTTGCCAGGCTGGACTTTGGTTGCCGGTCTTGCCCCACGTTGCATTACTTTTCTACACCTTTCCCCTTCGAGTTCCAGAACAGTACGCAAAACGCGCTGGACCCCTGTGTCGTTCCTTCCTGCTCCGCTGAACGCCTTTCTCTGTGCTTCACCTTTGGCTATGGTGCTTCTTGCCCAGACTGTGGCCTTTGTTCCTGCCATCTTTTTCACGGTGTGTAATAATACCCTCTTTTTGCAATTTCCCCTTCCTCAGCTGACCTGTATTACTCGTACGAAGTATCAATACTACTACGAGTACGGTGTACCCTGATTGACTGCGCCTTTTGGCACTGGCGGGTCTTCGCTAACCTTTTCCAACCCATAGTCCGAACTCATAAGCGTTTCCAGTTTTCCAATTGCTTCCCCCACACCCCCCCCTCCCTACGACCCTACTCCCCCAAAACAAAATAGACCTTCACCCGATAACTCTTCATAGCCAGCCAGCCCACAGCCAAGAAGAAAAAACGGCCCAAGAAGCCGGTGGGAATGCAAATACTGACAAGCGAGCCCACAGACGGCTGCCCGTTTGGAAAGATAGGCATCCGCTAAAAGTTAACCCCCCCTTTTTTTCCAGAGTAGCGACCAGTACGACGGACGACTAGCAGCACAGATTCGACAAATTCGACCCAGAGCGCAGCCTTTTTGGGGGGGGTTTCTTGGCATTCTGTGGAGTTTCGCTCATCCACTCGGCCTTTTCTCAAGGCGTTTTATGGATACACCGTGTCTGAGGATGTTGTCCAGCCCCGATTCAAAGTCCATCAAGAGGGTTCAACTGGTTTTTTTATTCCTGGGAAAACAAAAGAAGCTACTTTCTTTTTTCTCCCATATCAAAAGTGTTTGACCTTCTTTACAGAAAGCGACAATTCTTTTTTTTTTGCAGCGGCAACGTCAATGCGACATTGAGGTATTACTCCCCATGCTTCGTACGGAGCATGGAGTAAGGAAATAACTCGTACAGAGTATCCATACAACGGCACTCTTCTAGCCCGCTTCTGGTTCTCGCTAGTTAAACGAACGGGCGGCTATGGGCAATAATGGGACGTTGAGCCCCATCAGACTACCAGACTTGGAGCCCGTCCCTGAAGCGACACTTTCTTTCTCAGTATCCATATTACCGGGTATTGCTTTCCACGACTCGACGACGGCTCTCACCACATAATCTTTTTTTGACGGCGAGCGCAAGCAAAATATGATTTGCGTACGCATGACTGGCATAGCAGAAAAAGAAATGCAATGTCGTCGCATTTCGCCCGCGGCAAACGATCATCGCCGCCGGCCGTCGAGGCTGCGACGATGTCGATAGAAGCAGATGCAGCAGAGCAGGAAGAAGTTGATCCAGAGCCGGCTGGCGCAGACTCGGATGCGAATGCGGGTGCGAATGCGGATGCGAATGCAGATGCGGACAGAGACTCTGGCAAAGACGCAAACAAAGACACGGTCGAAGACAGAACCTCACCTTCGTTGCTTCGACTACGGCCTTGGCCACGGCAACGCCTTCGCAAACCTTCGCCCTCGCCGTCCTCCGCCGGCTCCATTGCAGAGCCGAGCTTGGCATTATCGTCACAACCACTGCTGCCGCCGCTGCTCAATGATCAAGCCCTGCCATCAATCGGACTGCCACCACCGCTACCATCGCCGCCCCTGCCGCTCGGCCTCCTGTCTCCGCCGACGTCAGCGCCGTCGGTGGCTGAGCCTGTGACTGCAACGTGCCGAGAAGTGGACCGCCTGGCAGGGGATCTGAGCCAGCAGCGTCTGGAACTGGGTGAGCAGACTCACAACAGCCGCGATCCATCCAACAATCTACCAAACACTGGTGATCGTATATTCATGCAATCAGCACTGATGCACGTTGACAACGACGGCAACGGCGACGACGGCGGCGACGGCGGCGACGGCGGCGACGGCGGCGATGACTGCAATGAAGAGAAAGCCGCCAAACCTGGCGAGATCGACAACGCACAGCGACCATTTCGCAATGAGACACCGTCGTCCTGCTCCGGTCTGCAGCCACATGGCCACTTGGGGTCGCCATCGCCTGACGACGGCAGCTTCGTTAACAAGTCTCCCACCTTTGCTGCTGCTTCGGCCATCTCGCCCTTCGCTACTACGCCTTCCCCTACGGCCACGCCGTGGCCCCCGCATCAGCAGCCGCTACCTCCTTTACCACCCACGCGACATCATCCCATAGGGCTGCTCTCGGAAGGAGGAGGCGAGGGTGGGGGCTTATTGGGAGAAGCAACGCCTGTCTCGGCGCCCCGCAATCTCCTCACCACTCAGTTGACTGCATGGCAGCGGCCGCCGTCAACCTCGCCATGTCCTTCGCACAGAATGGGTAGCCATCTTTACAGCACTGCTGCCAACAACAGCAGCAGTGGCACCACCATTGCAGCCGCCACCCACGCCGGGGGCAAAAGCCGTGACGACCTCCGTCGCTGGATTGACTCAATCAGCACCGTCGAGGCAGCCCCTTTTCCGACGGCCTCGTCATCACAGACGACGTCGTGGCCATCGCTGCAGATGACGGGTCAGATGCCGCCACAGGTAGACGACGATTTCCAGACCAGAATCCGGCCCTTGCAGCCGCCGCAGTCGCTGTTTTCGCCGCCGTCGCCGCAGCCGCCCGAGCCAGACACCGCGCCGCCGAGCGCCAGTGGGGCCGACATGATAGAGGCCGCTGGCTGCGGCAGTGCTGCTTACAATAGCGATGGTCTTGAGGTGGACATGGACACTGTTCTCGATCCCGGCGACGACGCTGCCGGCGAATTTGACTGGGCGCATGCCAGCCACACGCCGGACATGACCCGGGTCATGATGTCGGCCACGTCGGCCGCAGCGGCCACGGCAGACGCCGCGGCAAGGACCTTGACAAGGGTGGAGGCGATGGCAGCGGCGACAGGGACGGCATCAATGTCCTCCACGGCACCAGTATCGACAGCAGCCTCAGCTACTACTACTAGTGCCAATCCCCTGCTGCCGCCACTGGCGCCACTGACGCCAACTCTGACCTCGCTGCGACAGACGGCAGCCATCACCGGCGGCGGCAGCGGCATCCGCAAGCTCTACATGGGCGGCGGTCCTCTGCACTTCCGGCTGTCGGCCGAGGTGGCTATGCGGTGTCCGAATTTGGTGAAAAGCCGGCCTCGCATGCGGCGGCGCAAGGACACGCATGGCGGTGGGAGTCATGCTGGGTCGTCTGGCCCCAGAAGCGAGCGTGGCGAGCCGAGCGGTGAGTCGGGCCACCACCAGCAGCAGCAGGAGCAACAGCAGCAAGAGCAGCAGCAACACGAGTCCGATAGCCATCGGCAGCGGCGCCACCATGACCGCGACCGCGACCGTAGCCGCAACCGCGACCGCAGTCAGCGTCCAGAGCATAAGGAGATGAACATGCTGCAGCGGCACCTGCAGCAGCAGTACGAGCTGCAACAGGAGCGACGGCGACTGCAGCGGTTGCGGCATCAACTGCAGATGCAGATACAGATGCGGCAAGAAGAGCAGCAGCAGCAGCAGCCACAGCAGCAGCAACAAGAAGACTGCATGGCACCGGAACCAGAAAACGAGGCAGCGATGGACTCGATGCCACTAGATCTGTCCTAGAAGGAGAACAAGACGACAAGGTGTATCATCACTACAAACACAAAGGGAAACTCTTTTTTTTCTTCTCGTATTGGCGCTGCTGCTGGCGTTTTCGGCTCTACCGCTCTTTCTTTTCTGATTGTTTGGGTATCTTTATTCGGTGCCTTTCTTTTTTGGACTCTTTTCCCTCCTATTCTTTACAGGCGAAGACAATGGGCGTCGTAGGCGCTGGTGGACGGACTTTTTTTTTTGGACAATCTCTAGCAGCCTTGACGGCACGACATGCATTTTTTTTGTTTTGTATTTTGTGTGTTTTGTTCTCATTGTGTGTAAAAGGACATGAACTTTCTTTGTCGTCTTGGAGAGATTACGCAGTATACATATTTAGGACAATTATAAGATTGGATGCTTTTTTTGTTTTGTTGATTTTTTTTTTGTTGTTGTTTTGTTCCTACTCATTCTTTAACTCTTTGTTTCTTCATCTGGTCTGCTCACGTTCTATTTTAAATTCTCGTATGCAATATTCCTTTATCCTTTCTCTTCCGAGCCGAGTTCTTTCATTCTGTTCCCGTTCCCCCCCACTTGATGTCTCGTGTTCCTCTTCGTCTTCTGGCTTGAACTTTTTCTAGTCTTGTCGTATTGGTGAGTTCCATGTGCGACTTTCATTCTCGTATTCATCTCGTTCCTTGTCTGTTTTCTTGGCCCCTCGCGTCTTCGAGCACAATCTCTCTTGCTCCTGCACACAAAGTAGATTGTCAGCCCTGCGCCACAAACAGGCTCTTATTACTAGATACAACCACCTTTTTCACCCCTTGGTTCGTTGTCTGTGGCTGACCGTTTACTTGTTGCTTCTTTTAGACTTTTTTTCGAGTCTGCGGCGCATTTTGTCTCCCCTTTTGGACCAAAGCGGCTTTCCCTGCTGAGCCATCTTTGTTGGACACTGACAGCCACGGCTAGGGGCAGATTGGGGACGAGGACGCCAGAAAAGGACAAGATGACGTCTGACAAACAAACAAACCAAAAAAAAAAAAAAGAAACGGTCTGTGCTTTTTGGGGTGGCGGCCCTCAGCGAGGAACAAACTCGTGCGTGTCTCCAAGTCTCCAAGTCTGCTTTTACAAAGAAGCAGCAAGCAATAGATGACAAAGTGGCCGATGGGCAGGAGAACAAGCGGATACGGAAAGGAATCGTTCCGCCATGCTCGCACTATCGCCAAGCCATCCCCCAGTTCTAACAAGCCCGGATTTACACGGCCTACGGCCTTTGTCTAGGGATGATTTGCAAACATGGCAGAAGCAGGCTAGACGTTGCATTATCGCCCAGAGAGGCCTAACAAGCAAGCATAAGCAAGAGCAGGCAAGCAATCAAGCCACAAGGCCAGAAGCTCCCTCCCAACGGCCCCCTCCCCCCTGTCTTCGCTCCCCCTTGACATTGGTTGCTTCTGTCTGTTTTGCTGTTTCTTTGTTTCCAACTCGACGTCAGCTGCGGCTTCGGCAGGAGCTTCAGATGTGGTTTCACGTGCTTTATCGTCCGTGGTTGCGCTGCGACATATGACGTATTACAGAGTTACGGGAATACAACAGCACGACAGCACGACAGCACGACAGCCCTCCGGACGAGAGGGATGGGAGGAGCAGAGCCAGTTGCCCGAGCTGCACGATAGAATTGGCCGCTGCCATTCCATACGGGCAGGAGCTGGATTTCGGGCTGGTCGTTCGGCCACACATTCCTGGCTTGGCATTCCAGGCCGGCAGTATTTTTGCAGCCTTTTGTTTTGTAGCAGTCTGCGCTTTGCAGAGATCTTTTGTTTGCTTGGCCTTTGCAAGATCTTCTCTTTGACATGACGACAAGCAGGACACAAGAGGCAATCATGAAAACGAAACAAAGGCCTGCAAAGCCAGGCCATCACAATACCATGGACCCTGATGGGACGAAAGAGGAGCGAAAGGACAAGGCGAACAATCGATAAAGCTGCTCGAATAGGAACAACACTAGCATCGCCAGAATCACTAGACTGTGCAACGCCATCAATGATCGTCTTTCTTTCTGCCCTTGGCATGCAACAGCCGTTGCTCTGCACGACCAGTCAATAAAACCGGGCATCCCTCTCTTTCTGTTGGGCGAGAGGACGTTCATGTACGGATATTATTGTTACGAGATACGAGAAATGAAAACAAAAAAAAAGCCCGAGGGGCACCAAATCTTAGCACGATGGCTGCTGTGGAATTCAATGGCCCGCTCTTTGGCTCCGCCCTTTGCGCTGGATTGGGCCAATCAGCAGGCGAAGATCGCCCCTTGAGTGCGCTAATGCCAATCTGGTCGCCCGTCGCAGCCCTTCTCGCCTGTTGGAAGAAGGCTCTTGCGACAGCTCTCGTATTTGGAGCGAACGAAACGTCGCCATGCTCCAGAGACAAGCTGTGAAAGACGGGGGAAGAGAGGTGTTGTGCGCCAAGCTGGTCGGCGACCAGCTGGTCCGCCCTGTCTTTTTTTTTTTTTTTTTGTGCGAGCTGTGTCGAAAATAGGGCACTTGGCGTCTTGGTTTCACAGCTCGCCGAAAGGAATGCGCTGTAATAACAGACAATATTTTGCTTTGTAGTGCACAAAGGGCAAATTACGGAGTACACATACTCTGCATCCCAACGGCCGTTGGTGGTTGCTTTAGCTCGAGCTTTGCTCGTATATGCAAGTCATCAAAGTACGAGTACGACGTACGACAGACGACGTACAATGATGGGAAGCCATGGGAGTACGGGGCTGTGGAAAGCACTGGTACGTACCTTGGTACAACCTTGCAAAAGAAGACAATGGTACCTTGGTATACCTTGCAAAAGAAGACAAGAGCCTCCCTACTTGCAGAGCAGTGGAATGCTTCGACCCCGGACGGTCTTGAGACAGGGACAGGTTTGGTGTGTTGCCATGCCAGACTGGCTTGCATGGCTGCTCCCAATGGGCGACAAGAAATGTTTGTTCCAGAGGCCAGAGAGAGAGAGAGAGAGAGAGTTGAGTTTTTTTTTTTTTTGTTTTGTTTCATTGATATCGTCTTGATTGTCTGTGCCTTTTTTAACCTCCTTCCCCTCTCTTTCTCTGTTATCTCTCCTTTTTCCATCTCTCTTTCCAAGGCATTGTTTTTGACATTGGAGCAAAACAAAACCTTTTTTTTTTTTGTTTTCTCTCTCTTCCAGCCTCGAACCGAGTGGGACATCAAAGCAAAAACAGCACAGAACGTTCAAAGACAGCTCGGACCAGCAACGGGGCAGAAGCCAACAAAACGACGTCGCCCAACACGAGCCCCCTTCGTCGTGTGGCTCTCCTCGCACCCTGGCCTGTGTGCATGTGCATGTGCACATGGTCTGCTTCGGCTGCCTAGGGCTCCCTTCTCAGTCGTCTGCGTCTCCCTGGTGTGCAGAAAGCGATCGGTTGGCAGCCTTCGCCACTAACGGCTCAACAAGGGGGGGCCAAGGTGCCACAAAGGCCAGCACTCCCAAAAAAAAGAAAAACCAAAATAGCATCTAACGGAGACAACAACGGCCCTTGTGCAGACGCAGGGCGAAGGCCATTAGCCCAAAAATAGTCGACAGACTTGCAAGGAGACACCGGGGACGTGGAGTTTTCCTTTTTTTTTTTTTTTCTTTTTTTTTCCTTCTTTCTTCGTCGCCGACGCTGCAGCATCTGCTGCTCTTGGGGAGAAAAGGGGGCGGGGGGGCAATGCCCAGGGCTCAGGCACCACAAAGAACAAGAGAGGTGCCCAAAGAGGAAGAGTCGTCTTGGCGAAACAGAAAGAGAACGAGCGAGAGGACGGAGAGCGGTCCCCGAGCTTGGGCGGTCCCATCAAAGAAGCGAAGCAGGAGAACAAAGAAGCAGGGACAGACAAGGTGTTTGAGGATCGCGAACAAGACGAGCCAATAAGAAGCGAAGGAAAGGAAGAAAAGCAAACAAATCAAAAAACAAAGAAATCAAAAAAAAAGACCGGCTGTTTCGGCATGCCGTCCACAATGATGCAGAGCGGCAGCCAAGCCGCCGACATGGCGTCAGCGGTCTTTTTTCAGGAGTCGTGTGACGAGATGATGGACGAGGACTCGCTGATGCAGCCGGCGCAAATGCAGCCGGCGCATATGCAGCCGCCGCAAACGCAGCAGCAATACCAGCACCAGCACCAAAACCAGCACCAGCACCAGCAGCCGCTCTTCCACGTCCGGGATATGCTGTTCGGCGAGGACAGCCACGGTAGCGGCGGCGGCGGCGCCTCTGATTGGATGGTTGGCCCAGACGACATGGACGACGGCGAGGAGGACGAGGCAGGTGACGAATCAGAGCTGGCAGACTATTTTGGGGTGGCCAACAGCAGCGCTAGTGGTGGTGCTGGGGGGTTGATGGACGTGACAGAGCAGGGAGGCGCCGGCGATGAGTTTGCGGTGGAGAGCAGAGGGGGAAGTGGGCCGGCAGGGTCAGTTGCCCAGCTGCGCCCGGCCAGAATGCACGGCGACGCTGTCGGGGATGATAGCGAGGACGAAGGCGAAGGCGAGAGCGAGGACGAAGACGAGGACGAGCGTGGGCGTCAGGACGAGGTCGAAGATGAGGTCGAGGACGAGGACGGGGACGGGGACCAAAACAGCGACGTTGACGAGGCGGGCGACGACAAGACGCTGGTGCAAGGGCAGATGTTTTCTGTCGACGAGGAGCAGCAGCAGCAGAGCAGCGTTCTCCAGCAGCAGAGCAGTGTTCTCCAGCAGCAGCAGCAGGATAACCATCTCCAACAGCAGCAGAACCTCCACCAGCAGAACAGCTTCCTGCAAAACCACCACCACCACCAACCCCCTCCGCCTGACTCGCTCCCTTTATTCCGGCAAAGTCCGCCAGCTCCACTGCAGAAGGGTTCTTTGACTGAGCAGCACCAACGGCCAGGCCAAGACAACACCAGCGGAGCCCCTCCGCCGTCGCATGGCCTCCCTCAGGGACTCCAGGATCTCCCTCAGAACCTTTTCTCTCATGGTTTCGCCCAAGGCCCGCCTGCAGCTGATGGCTGGCCACAAGCCAACAGCGCCATGCCACCTCCACCACTAGCCAGGGGTTTTGGCTTTGATTTCCAAAACCGCCACGCTAGTCTTGCGCCAGCAGCCGCAACAGCAACAGAAGCACAAGCCCAAGTTCAAGCTCAAGCCCAGGCTCAAGCACAGGCACAAGCAACCGCCGCCGATGGCGACCTCCTCCAGCTGCAGTACCTCTCCCTTTTGCAGTCATCTGACCACCACCAGCGGCAAGAGCAGAACAGCCTCCACCTTCAGCAGCAACAGCAAAACCAGCAGCCCCTGCCAATGCCCTCCTCCTCTTCCTCCTCCTCTTCCTCCTCCTCCTCCTCCTCCACTACCAACAGCACCACCGCCACCGCCACCTCGTCCGCTCCTCCTCCCTCTTCTCTTTATTTATCCCCGCGCCCTTCTCCTCTCCCTCCGTCTTCGTCTGGTTCGTCTGGTTCGTCTTCTCTCCTCCTCCCGGCCCGCACTGCTGCAGCTGCCCAGCAAACACAAACACCCACTGCCTCGTCTGCCGCTCCATTCGCCGCCCCGTCTCTGCCACGCCATCCCTACCAGCACACACACTTGTCGGCCTCATGCTCGGCCCTGCCGCTGCAGCCGCCGCACGCCGCCGCCGCCGCCGCCGCCCAACCGCAACAACCGGCTTCGCCGTCTCACCAGCGCCCGCTCCGGCACCGCCAGTCCTTGTCGCCACAAAAACTCAAAGCCGCCGCCGCCGCTGCCGCAGCCGCTGCCGACGCAGAAACGGCTGCTGCTCAAGCCGCCGCCCCGACCTCGGCCTCGACCTCGCCGACCAAGAAGAAGCCCGGCCGCTTCGAACACCTCTACGCCACGCTGCGCAGCAAGGCCACGCAGGCCAAGAAGGCGTCTGCCTCCAGCATCATGCGGCGGTCGCGCCCTGCGCTGTTTGAGCCGGCACCGGCCACCGTGGCGCCGCTGGCCACGCTGCGCGACGCCGGCGGCGCCCGGCTGATGTCGACGGCGCCGCCGCCGTCGCCGTACGAAAACGACGACGCGCCCCGGCAGCTGGCCCACCACCACAGCCACAACAGCCACCACAGCCACAATACCCACAACCACCAGCTCGACATGCCCATCTTCCTCGGCGACACCAGCAGCCTGCTGCACTCGTCGCTGCCGCCGACGCCGCCGCTGATGGGCGTGTCGCTGTCGTCCATGTCGTCGGCGTCGTCGTCGTCGGGGTCGTCAGCCGCCTCGTCGTCGTCGGCCTCGTCGTCATCGGCCTCGTCGGCGGCCGCGTCCGACGCCAGCAGCAGCGCCGACGTCGCCTGTGGCGCCGCCAACAACAAAAACATCCACAGCGGCAACAACATCAACAACAGCAACTATCTCGCTGTCCCGCCCTTCCACGCCGCCCATCTCAGCCACCACCACAACCAGCCGCTGATGGCGATGGTGCTGCCCGACGGCTCGTTTGCCGCTGGCCTGCCGCTGTCGGCCGGTGGTGGTGGCGGCGGCGTCGTCGTCGACCACGACCCCTTCATCGGCAGCGGCGGCGGCGGAGGCGCCTTTGGCGTCGGCCACAGCAACGCCACCACTCCATGCTATAGTCCTGAGATAAAGAGCGGCACGCCCCAACCGCCTGCAGCAGCCGTCAGCACCGCCTCGTGGCCTGCCAGCGTGGCGGCGACGACGACGACGACAACGACGCCAGCCGACTCTGCAGCCCAGGCCGCCAATGCGGCCGCAGTTCGCCAGAACCACAGCCGGAGCACGTCGCCCGGCATGGCGCTTCAGCAGCAGCAGCATCAGCAGCAGCAGCAATTGCAGCTGCAACAGCACCAGCACCAGCACCAGCTGGAACTGCAACAGCTGCAGCAACAGCAACAAGAGCAACAGCAACATCTGCAACAGCTGCAACAGCTGCACCACCTCCACAACCCAACCCAGCAGCCAAGCGCAAGCCTGGCCGACGCCGCCGCTGCCCTGTCGGGCCAGTCGCTCATTGCCTCGGCCTATGCCAAAGCAGCCGCAGCCGCCACCGCCGCCGCCGCCGGCGACGACGACGACGAGCATGTCTCTGTAAAGGCCGACGTCGCCTCGGCCATGGAGACCGACGACGACCTGTGGGCCCAGTCCCTGGTCGACGGCGTCGTGGCTGCCGCCGTCGGTTCGGTGGTGGCTCCTGCGGGCGACGGCTCGTTCGACGAGCAGCAAGAGCAGCAGCAACTGCAGCAGCAGCAGCAACTGCACCTGCAGCAGCAGGAATACCTCAACATGGCCCTGCAGCTGCAACACATGGGACTGCCGTACGACTTTTCGGCTGCAGCCTCTGCCTCCGCTTCCGCCGGCGGCCCGGCCTTTATGGACCAACACCACCCAGACGCCAACGGCAACAACACAAATAGCAGCAGCAGCAACGTCTACTACTTCCCAGGCGTTGGCGGCGTCGCCGCACCGTTGGCCGCCGACTTTGCACTGCATCATCTGCCGCCGCAGCCGCCACCGCCGCCGCCTTCGGCCGACACTGAACGCCGTGGCCGCCACGACCGTCGCCCCGAGTCGTATCGCCACAGCCGCAGGCCCAAGCCGCGCGCTCCTTCGGCCGGCGCCCGCTATCTCGGCGGGCCTGTTGCCGTCGCGGCTGTCGGCACTAGCAATGGTGCCAGCAGCAGCAGCAGCAACAGCAACAGCACCAGTACCAGCACCAGCAGCAGCGGAGTTGGTCTTGGCATTGCCGTTGGCGGTGGCGGAGTCAGTGGTTCGGGCGCCGGTAGTCTGTCTCCGCGCAAGCGCCGAAGCACCGGCAGTCTGCAGGCATCTGCGGGCAGTGGCAGTGGCAGCAGCAGCCAGACCGACTACGGCCTGCTGCCGGCCACGCCCACCCGAGGCCGGCGGGCCAGCTCGCTGCACAGATCGCCGACGCTGGGCTCTGCGGCTGGTGCTGCCGCCGGATCGTCGTCGGCGTCGCTGGCCGGCCTCGGCTCCGGTCCCGGTGCTGTCGCCGCCGCCACGCCGTCGTCCGCCGCCGTGCGCAAACGCCGCTCCGTCAGCAACATGCGCCGCTCGTCGTCGTCGTCACTCGCCAGTCTCAGCCAGGGCCTGGCCGCCGCCGGCATCGTGCCCAACAACAGCGAGTCGTCCAGCCACAGCCAAGACCGCCGGCTCTCGCGCTCGCCGCGCCGTCGCGCTGCCTCCGCCGACCTGGCGTCGCCTGCAAAACAACAACAACAAAAACAGACCGGCGCCGGCAACACCAAGTTCGCCTTTGTCCACTTCACCGCCGACGACCACGACATCCTCATGGCCGGCGTCGCCCCCAGCGGCTCGTCCAAGACCAAGGCGCGCCGCGAGCGAGAAGAGGCCGAACGCCACCGCAAAATGAGCGAGCGCATTGCCCAGGCTGCCGCTCTGGCCGGCCTCGACGTCAGCGCCCTGGACATGGACAATCTATGAACATGATGACAGCTTTTTTTTTTTTTTTCTTTTTTTTTTTCTTTCTTCTTTTTTTCTTCTCTCTTTCTTTCTCTTTCTTCCCAGTCAGGTTCCCTTCTCCTATTCTCCACTCGTCTCTCTTCACAGTGGACGGCATCTTTTTTTCTGTTCGCCCAGAGTGCTTTGCTCCTTTTTTGTCATGTTGTTGTTGGACTTTCGGCTTCCTCGTCTCTGCCTTTGTATTAGTCTTTTTTTCTTTTGTCTGTTGCCGCCTTGAGCGTGTGTAATAATAGGACCAAGTAAAGCGGTTAATATATGCTGCAAATCAACAGTTTTCACGTTTTTGATCTTGTTACCCTTGTCACACAAACTTACCAAAGTCCTTCAGCGCATGCACGGCCATGTCTGGCAAATCGCCACGAAAGATCACAAACCAACAAAGGCCAATGTCAGATGTATCCAAAAAAGTCACAGAAATAATGCTGATTATAAAAAAAAAATCAAAATTGTTTTGTGGGTGACTCGTTGCGGTGCGATATATGCTAACCGACACATGTGGATAATCTCGTGATCCCCAAAGATTCAGAACCCACAAAGCTGCTTGCTTTCTTTTGCAGCTTCTGTTCCTTATTCCAGACGCCACGATGATGCTGTTTAAAGGTGATGACAGAGAGAAATGAACAAAAGAAAAAAAAATCCCGACACGAGAGGAACAAAGACAAAAGAAAACATGGAGATATGACCCGAAAGAAAATGACAAAAAAAAAGGAACTGAGAAAAGACCCCAAAAAGCCAAAAAGCCAAAAAGCCAAAAAAGCAGGCTGCTTTCGCCAGAAAGCAACCAAAACAAAAACCCCTTCTGTGAGGCCGTGCGAATGTTGCCCAGAACTTCCAAGTCACAGAAAAACAACGTCGATGTACGGTCTTGTCAGGCGCCGCTACTTGGCATAACATCTAATGTTCGTATCCAGCACCGCGTTGCCAAGGACTGGTAAAGCACAAATGTCAGCAATTTGGTCATTTCTCGACAATCCGCCTTCCACTCATTCCTCGACGCTCCAAAACACTCACCTAGCACTGTGTTGTGTGCGGTACCCTGCAGGGCTGGCATTGTTTTGTGACCGGAAGTTTGGTCCACCCGCCGTCTGCGCGCTGTACGGACTGGGTGACCGGCCAATCGACCCGGCCGGCGAGCGGCCGTAGGAGCTGCCGTTGTCATAGTTCTGCTGGCGGCTGTTGGACGGGAAGAGCGGGATGGACGGGTCGACGGGCGACCGCGGCGCCTCGCGGTACACGCTGTTGGACTGCGGCGCCATATTGTTGCCCAGGTTGTGCGCCTCGGCGCGGCGGCGCAGCGAGTCGGACGAAATCGACTCGTTGTCGTCGTCCAGGTCCAGGCCCGGCTTGTAGCCGCCCTTCTCGCCGCGGGCCGTGGCGGCCAGCGCGTCCAGCTCGGTGGTGTTGGTCAGCTGCGTCTGCGACTTCATAAACGAGGCGCGGTCGTCCGCCATGAACTGGTAGCGCGTGTCGGGGTTCTTGCGGAAGAAGATGAGCGTCGTCGACACAATCAGCATAATCAGCAGCACCAGCGAGAACACGGCATTGGCGATCCAGAGCACCACGCCCACAATGCCCGTCACCAGCGCCGGCTGGTTGAACACGTTGGAGAAGATGAGCAGGAAGATGGCGTTGAGAAAGTTGAAGACGCAAATGGCAATGTTGAACGAGTTGGTGCTCTTGTCCATCCACGGCCGCAGCACGCTGGCCGCGATCAGCGCCGCCGCCTCCAGCAGCAAGAAGCCAATCGCCTGCACCGTGCCCTTGGACTGCGCAAAGGCCACGAACATGCCCTTGATCAGCGTGTAGACGAGGATGGGCACGACGTAGTAGTAGGCCGAGGCGCGGAACTGCACGTAGAGAAAGCCCCACTTGTTGAGCGTCTGCGGGTCCGAGAACAGAATGTAGGCCGGGTTGCGGTGCATGGTGACGGAGCGACGCGCAATGCGGATCACCTTGGACGCGGCCCAGCTGAGCGTGATGATCATGCCGAAGAAGAAGAAGACGGCCAGCACCACAATGGCGGCGGAGTCGACCTGGGTGAACTCCCACAGGCAGAGGATGGTGATCTGGGGAAAGCCGATCAGGGTGATGCGGAAGAGGATGCCCTTCAGCACGGTGAACCAGCCGTTGCGGAAGTCGAGGAAGGTGTCGCTCTTGATCCAGTGGTGCTTGGCGGCCAGCTCGCAGAAGCCCTTGAACGCGGCCACGCCGAGGATCACCAGCACGACAAAGACGCAGAAAAAGGTCAGACCGGTCATGACGACATTGGTCGACTCGATGCCTGCGATGAAGGCTACGCGCTGGATGCCGTAGACAACGTAGCTGCCCGAGCCGTTCTGCTCAATGTTGGCGCGCTTGGCAAGCGACGTGACAGCCCGCGGCATCATGGCGACGGCGCGCGACATCAGGCCGGTCACGCCGGCGCCGGCGCCAGGGAGAGCATCGAGCGACCGCTTCTCCACGTCGACGGACACGGTGGTCAGCGAATCAAAAAGCGTCGACGGGGTGCCGCCGGTGGCTCGCTGGTACCAGGTGAAAATGGTCTGCATGAAGCCGACGCGGATGATGCCCATGCTCCACTGGAAGTCCTGGGTCCACGACTGGGCGGCGGGCGGCAAGTCGACGCCGGTGAGCCCGACCATGGCCTGGGCCTGGAAGTAGCCGAACAGCGAGAGCGCGTTGGCCGCGACGTGGGAGGCGGCGTTGGAGTGGCCCAGACCGGAGACCACGGCCGACGAGACCAGGGCAAGGCCAGCCACGACGGCGGTGGCCCACTTGACGCCGATCAGATTGACCGTCTTGCCGTTGGAGATGTTGGCTTCGACGCAGGCCACGCTCTGGCCCGCGTTGTCGCCCGAGGTCATGTTGATGAAGACGCGGACCTTGGCGTCGAGATCGGGGAACGAGTAGGCGATGCCGGGGATCTGCGAGGCGGCGTCCTTGCTGATCTGGAGGTTGAACGTCAGGGGAATCTTGCCGGCGGTCATGGGGCAGAGGCCGGCGAGGCCGGAATCGCAGGGGTCGACGGTCTTGCGGATGATATTGTAGCCATAGGCGGAGATCTGGAGGTCGAAGATCACATTGCCCTGGATAGAAGACACGGCCACAATGTCGACATTGGCCGAGTTGTTGTTCGGCGTGAAGACAACGTCAAACAGACTGGCGGTAAAGCCCGAATTGGCCTGGCAGGTGTTGAGCGAGCTCGACTTGAGCATTTGATCGGTCGCCACGGCCGGCGAGAAGAGAGCGCCTAGGGAGGCGAAGAACAGGAGCGGCCTCCACATGGTGACTTTTTGCTGGAGAAATGGACGCGTTTTTGTATCTGTCGTGACAAAATCTTTCGTTACGTTTCCTGGCACATGTGGTCTGAGGATGGCCCGTGGAAAGCTGATCGAGGCGAGAATTCGAACAAGAGAACAAGAGAAGTCGTGTCGGAATGCAAGGAAACGAACGGAATTGACACTGGTAATCCTGCTGTCTTGAAGGTCAGAAATGTTGCAGCTGGCGGTAAGGTTTCGCCGCTGGCAATCCTGTTCTCTTTCGTTTTGCGAGATGAAAACGCGGGAACGATAAATGAGGAGCGTCGGCGTAAGTTTCAAGACCAAAAAAAATTAATATCGGCGTTCTCAGGGGCGCGCGGCACGATTGAAGGAGCTGGCCTAAAGAAGAAACGCAAAAAAGAAAACGAAAAAAATGGGCGTTCTGAGAAGATGAAAAAAAAAAAAAAAGAGTCAAGAGAAAAAAAGAAACAAGAGACAAGAGACAAGAGAGAAAAAAGAAAAAAAGAAAGCAACAAAGCGAATGTCGTGTTTTTTGCTGGTGAGCAACTGCAAAAGAGTTCTATTTTCTCCTTTTGCTTCTTCTCTCAATTCCAAAAAAGATAAAGAAAAAGGGAAAAAATGTGAAAGGAAAGTGATTCCAAGAGACGAGAAAGAGACAAAGGAAAGAAAAATCAAGAACAGTTCAAGTCGCTCTTTGCGGAGTGGTATTACGACGCAGAACGACGAAGAGGGTGAGAAAGAGCGAAAAGAGAAGAACGAACCAATACACACAAAGAGAAGGGGGGGAACGGGAGAAAGAGCGGCGGTGCAAATTACTCGCGGCTGCCAGGGGGCAGGCGCGACGGGCACACTACCGTATTAGAAGGTTATACGTCGTACTATACAGTGGCAAGTACGGAGTACAGAGCTGTGATTCCAAACCCAAAGTAGCAGTATTAAATAATCACTAGTACTCAGTACTCACTACTACTGTTAAAATAAACAGTATTTCCAGTATCTGTACCTATGAGCAGTAATGCAGAGGGAGTGCAAAGTACTTGCAAGCTCCAGGGAATATTTGTTCCCAATTTACGAGTACGAAGCACACTGCAAAAGTACCTCATGAAAAGGGGGGGTGTGTCAGCTAAGCGCACCCCGGCTGGCCAAGAGAAAAAGGGCGAACGAATGAGCTATGGAGAAGCAAATATGGAGTGCGACGCAGTAAGAGGGGGTTGAAGGGGAGAAGGGGTGTGTGCTAAGGGGAAAGAAGTGGGACGGCAAGAAGTAATTCTGGGGCAAGCAGCGCACTGTGCACATTGTTTAATTTTGGAAAACCGGCAGCGTCGGGCGGTATTACGGGTACTTTGGCCAAGGCTGCCACACCCGCTAAACAGAAGTACAGGATCTGCTAACGGAGGTTGGCCGGTTTACTACGTTGTATGGCGTTCTGCAGCGACCTTCGCAGCGACCTTCGCAGCGACCCAGCACTGTGCATTACAGGCCAACGTGTATCCATACGAGTATGGATAGATATTACGACGCCTAGTACGTTGTACGGAGTAATACAAAGCAAAAAAGAGGAGCGCCGAGCCAGCCGCTGGAAGCTATGAAAAGCCACCGCTGGGAATTTGGAGTTCTCCGTGCAAGTTTAGTTCTCGTCCACCATAACTCGTATTTTTTTAGGGGGGAATCAACTCTCGTATTTTCTTTGTTGCTGATCATCTCTGCGCGATGGACGGTGTTCGTCGTGTCCGTTCGACTGGCTTTTTTTTTTGTTTGTTCGCCTCTGCACTCGTATTGGCTCCCGACTTGCCACACCAGGCAGGCTGTGATCCCGACGCCGTGCATGTCGTTTGGATTAATACGACGTAATAATACGAATATGGATACAGTAATGCATGAGAAGCAATTGACAGAAAAGTGGTTTTTAAGTGTCAGTAGTACAGTCCCGGTTGTCTAGAGGCTTTTGATTCTCTTGTTCATTTTCCCCGAGTGCAATCGACAAAAAGAATGTCCCCATTGTTCTTCGAATGGCTATTCAGGAAAATCCGGTAATACGATGACACTCGTAATCAATATTGCTTCGTAGGGCAGGCTGGGCAATTTACTTGGTATTGTCAGCCCGTCCGAGTGGACCGGCCGCGTAAGAAGGGTTGTGAGCTCCCAGCCAATCGAGAATGTAATAGACGAGTACGGAGTACATCGCAGTCGTACTCTTTAGAGTGCTAGCATTTATCGAAACGGCTGACGGAGCAATGCTGTCCCATGACCTTCGGCTGTATCCATACGAGTACACAAATTCTGTTCTCCAGGCCATTGTCGTATAACTGTTTCAAGACGTGATTTGCTGGCCATGCACAGCCACCGGCCAGTGTTTGGGCTCTTGTTTTGAACAGAGAGGGGGAGGGGGGGAAACGAAAAGGGGCAAAGGCGTCGGGGGCGTCAGACGGCTGTGGTTGGGGCTGAAACAGATAAAAAAAAAAAAATCAACGAAGCGACAAATGAAAAAAAAGAGAGGCCCAAGCCAACAGAGAAGGGATTGGCCCTGGCTTTTTGTTCCTGAGCACAAACACAAAGCGGTTACAGGCCTGTTGTACGAAATAGACGAGTGTACGACGTATGACCCATGACGGGGATTTCACTCGTAGTATTACGAGGTCGTACGCTGTATTTGTACTCGTATTGTTGTTTTCTCCGAGTACGACGTTATGTACTCGTACGTCGTAGAGGCATACTGTGCTGGCTGGGGTGTCGGTGGGAGACAGGGCTCTGTGGCCGCCTTTCGAGACAACAGCTGTCTGACCGTTTTGGCCTTGACCTTGCGTTTGTTGCTCTAATGCTTGCCTTTGCCACAGCCCAACCTACGCTCTTGTCTGGAAAATAAATTAGAGGATAGTTGTCGTCCAGGACCGGACTTTATGCATGCTTCAAGCTCTGTCTTCCGAGAGACAATGATCGGGTGCAGCAAGCAGAGCACGTCCACCAGTCATCTGCAGGCCTGTTTGCCATTCAACGTCCAGCGTCGCATTCCGTGCCAGACGCCAACGATGTGGATGGATCTGTGTCGCTCACCGTGGGCAATCCAACGCAGCGGCGATCTTCTTGCTCTTCCCGTCGTCTGCAGCTGAGTGTTTCACTCCAAGATCGGATCTAGACACTCTACACTCTAGACACTCTAGGCACTCTAGACACTCTACTCCGTAGACAGTCTCTTTTCGGACCTTTGCAACCAGCTCCAAAACCGTTTGTAAATGCTCCCTAGTTCCGTTATTATACATGTGCCATGTATGGGTATCTCATCAGCCTTTTGCACTTGGCATCGACTGCACACAACCTTTGTGTATGTACGTCGTAATACACACGCTCGCTGCCCACCGCTGCCCACCGCTACCCACTGCTGTCCACTGCCCACCGCCTACACCCACTCCGCCAGCCGCTCGTTCCACGGTTGGTTGCTGCGCGAGTAGTCAATGCCCGGCTGGTAGCTGCTTATCAGCTCTTCCTGGTCGACGCCGCAGTGGGTCTGGCCGTCGCGGCCTTCAAACCAGCCCAGGCCGTATGTGGCGGGCGCCGCAGCCGCAGCAGAACCACCACCCGACTGCCCGTCGCCGTTCGCCCCCTCACCGTCCGCCCCGCCGCTGCCGAGCCGCTCCAGCTTGCGCAGCATCTCGGCATTGTTCATCTGGCTGGTGCCGACAAAGCTGTAGAGCATCTTGCTCTGGTGCAGGTACGCCAGCACCGAGGCAATGGTGTTGGGCTGGCGCGGCAAAAAGGGGCGGTGGCGGCACACAAACACGACGGTGGCGACGACGGCCATGTAGGCCAGGATGAACTCGGCCAGGCCCAGCGCCAGCCAGAACGACGAGGGCGTGTCGTCCATGCCGTCGGCCTCGCCGGTGCCGGCAAACAGGCCCGGATCGGTAAAGGCGCGGCCGTCGACGAGCCCCAGCGACGCCACCAGCACCGTCACCAGCTCCGTCAGCACGGTGCCAAAGCCGACAAAAAACACCATCCAGTGGCGGTTCCGCAGCGCCTGCACGGCCACGCCCACAAACGGCAGCGCCGTGTAGTCCAGCGTCAGCGTCTTGGCCGGCGCGTGCCGCCGCCACAGCAAATGGTACGGCTCCATCATCCGCACCGCCGTGTCCAGCCCGCCCCAGCCCAGCTTGATGGCCACCGCGCACGCCGTCATGACAAACGCCCTGCGCGCCCGCGGAATCTGCTGCAGCGCCCCGTTCGTAAACAGCGCCACCGGCACCAGGGCCAAAAACACCACAATGCCCGCAATCAGCGGCAGGCAGCCGGCCGCCCGCAGCATCAGCGGGTGTGGGTTGCTGCTGCGCGCGTGGTTGTCCGGGTGGTGGTGGTGGTGGTGGTCGCCGTGATGGGTGCTGTGGCCGGCTCCGTCGACGTCGCCGTCGGCGTCCGTGTCGCCGTCGGCTCCCGGCCTCAGCGTCCACTTTCTCCAGCTGTGCTTCTGTTGCTGGTGGTGCTGGCGGCGGCGGCGCCGTCGCCCATGGAGGTGGTGGTGGTGCGGCTGCCGGCTGTTGATGGCGTCGGCCGGCGCCATGGCCGAGTTGCGCAGCACGTAGCGGCGGTCCTTGAGGCGGTGGTGGATGTCCTGGTGCGAGGCCACGTCCATGTCCTTGAAGTCGGTCAGCATGTGGCTCGTCACCGCCATCGAGGCCAGGCCGGCAATGCCCTTGACGTCCGAGAGCAGCCCCGAGCGCCGGCTCTGCAGCAGCCCAAACAGCACCATGCCCAGCACCGCCACGACGCCAAACGCCGCCGTCAGCATGCGCGACCACACGCCGTCGATGGTGTATCGCTTGTCTCGGTAGCCGGGCGGCAGCAGCTTCCCATCCGGCCCCAGGACCGTCTCCAGGTTGATGACGGCGCCGCCCAGCGACGGCACCAGCGACACCGCCAGCAGCGACGCCACCGACGACACCGCCACCGCGTAGTGCCGGCTGTAGAGCGCCCGGAACGGCCGGAAAAAGGCAAAGTACGTCACGTAGTCGACGTTGATCGAGTCGTCCGCCAGCGCGCCCTCCTCCCGGCTCATCTGGTAGAAGGCCTCCAGCCGCTTGACCTCAAAGTCCGTGATCTGCCACAGCACCCCGTACGTCACCGTGATCAGCGTCGGCACATACTTGATGCAAAAGTACTGCCACCCTTTCAGGTCCTGGGGCCGCCGAAACACCATCAGCGGTCGCCGCTGCGACTCCCGGTACAGCAGCTCCTGGCCCACCGCCAGCCCCACCGACAACACGATCAGCATCAGCAGGTAAGGCCACTGCATCGAGAAGGGCCGCCAGTTCGGCTGCGGATAGAACACCACTGTCCGCAGCGACGATCCCGTTCTTGTGCGCCGCCCCAGCGGCAGCGTCGCCGCAGGCCGCAGCTCGCGTTTTATGCGTCGCCCTCCGTCGCTGTCGCTGTCGCTGCCGCTGTCGCTATCGCTTCCGCCGCCGCCTCTGCTGCGGCGCCGGCCCTCGCCGTTCCTTCCGCCGCCATCGCCGTCCCCGAGGCCGCTTGGAGGCAGAGCCGCCCCTGCCACCACGCTGAGGTCGACCTCCGATCTGCGCAATCTTGCTCGACGGCCGCCGGGGCCGACGTTGCCGACATTGCCGGCATGGTCTTCAAAATCGTCATCCTCGCCGTCCTCCTCCTCGTCGTCAAAGATGTCGTCCTCCTCCAAAATGACTTCGACCACCTCGCCGCGGCGGTTGGCCTCGCTCTGGGCAAGCGCCTTTAGCGTCTCACGGCGCTGCAGCAAATCGGCCACCGGCGACGAGCCATCGGCGGATCCTGCGCCGCCAGCCCCGCCGATCATCGTGCTGCCGCCAAAGCCGCCGCTGCCAGTCGCTGGAAACGCTGCTGCCCTCGACTTTGAGTGTGCCAACGAAGGCGATGGGGCATGGTAAGCCGCTGCAGATCCTCCCCAGCGCCGAGAAAGCGTGCGTCGCAGCGATGCGCCCCGAAATGGGCTGATGAGACCGCTGACGCCGCCGATGCCGCCAATGCCGCCGCCATCGCCGCCGCCCAGAGACCCGTTGTCAACACCACTACCAAGGCCGCCGACACCGCCGCTGCTGTACAGATCCGACGCGCGCAGCGTCGTCGTCGCACGGCCGAAGCCTGTCCCCAGCCCCAGCGTCAGCTGGCCCTTGGCCTCTTGCTCTTGCAGCTTCTTGATAAAGTTGGAGTCCTGGCCCGTGACCGGGCCTAGGAACGCCGAAACGTCAAACGGCACGACCTCGTCTGCGGCGGCTGTCCTTTGGTAGCCACCGGCTCCAGCACCAGCACCAGCACCAGCACCGGCACCTGCACCTGCACCTGCACCTGCGCCTGCACCTGCGCCGGCGGTGCCACTGGCGCCTCCAGACTCTGGATCCTCCTCGTTGAGTCGCGAGTACGGCTTCGTCCTCCATCGGCTGACGGCGCTGACCGTGCTTGCTGTGTTTGGCATAGCACCGGCTGACTCGCCCATCGGCGCTGCATTGCGCACGAGGCTGGTCATGTCGATGCTCTCCCGCACCGCAAAGTAGTCATCGCCGCCGCGCCTGCCGCCGCCGTATGGTCCCTCTTCGGGGATGGTCGCCGGAGTGCCAAGCGAGGACGGCGTCAAGCCGCTGGCCCGCCGGCTACTCGCACGACGCGACAGCATGCGGCCCAAGGAGTACCGCCGCGTGGTGGGAGTCTCTGAGGACGGCGTCGTCGGCGTGGCCGATGGTGTGGCCAGCGGCGAAATAGACGACGGCGTTGACATCACAGACGGAGAAGTGGCCGCTGGCGCTGTGCCGACGCCGCCATAGCTCGAGTACCGCTGTGACCAGCTGCTGCTGGTGTCGGCCGAAGACGCATACCGCAGCGCTGGCCGTTGTGGTGCCGCTGTCTTGGTCGTCGCCGCGGTTGCGGTGGTTGCGGTGGCTGCGGTGTTCGCTGGAGGCGTCATGCCTGCTGTTGCTGTGGTTGTGGTTGTCGGAGACGCTGTCGATGCAGCCGCTGTCACGGCCGTCGTGGCAGCTGCTGGCGGTCGATAGCTTTCATACTCTGAATTCATAGAAACGAGGGATGCCCGCTGACTCCGCAAAGAGGCTCCACTGGCAAAGGCTACAGCGGGCGATTGTACAATAGACTCGCCAGGGCTCTGCTGCGACGGAGTCCATGGCTGCCATGGTTGTGCCGAAGTCTGCTGAGTCTGTTGTGTCTGTTGTGTCTGTAGAGTCGGCGGCGGTCCCGTCTGCTGTGTCGGCCCCTGGCCAGCGGCCTGCTGGGTCTGCGTCGCCTGTTGTGTCTGGGGCCAAAGCGGCAAGTCGTGCTCTTCGGTCACAGCATCGTGTTGCAGCGCAGCCGCTGACTGGAACACGTCAAAGGTCTCAAAGTCGCTCAGGTCGGTGATCGTCGACGCGCGGAGCGGCGGCCGGCTGGTGTCGCTATTTGCGGGCTGCGACATCGCGCCAGCCCCATCGCCACCGTCAGTGTTGCCGCCGCCGCCATGGCCGCCGTAGGTGGACGTCCACTGGGAGGCCATACTTGTGCTAGAGTTGCACGACTCCAGCATTCATCGGCATGTTTGGCCGGACAAGGGGAGAGGTGGAAGAGGCAAAGACGAAGCGACAAAAAGAAGCTGGGGAGAGGGAAAACCAGACGCCGCGCGAAGCATAACCAGGACCAACGGCCGCGCCCACGACGTGAATATCTTGGAAACAACACCCGCGTAACGGACTCGACTGCTGTTTGGTAGGACAGCGAGTCAAAAAAGCCAGAGGTAAAGGTAACGAGCGCCGTCAAAGCGAAAAAAGTGGTGCAAGATGCAATCAAAGCAACGAAAAACGAAAGACGAAAGGCGCCGGACAGCCTGCGAACACAAAAGCGTAGCAAAAAAAAACAAAAAAAAAGAAGAGCAAAATGGCAAAATGGAGGAAGAAACGAGAGACGGTTGTGAAGAGAAAACGGTTAGGGAACGAGACAAGGGAGTGGGAAACTAGGAATTTTAGGGGGGGCAATAGCTCAGTCTCGGCCGACCAAGAACGGTTGGGTCAGAAATGCTCAAGACTTGACAAACTAGGAAAGAGGTGGAAAAAGTAAAGGGAGGAAGGAGAGACATTTTCTGGGGCGTAGGGCATAGGAAGTTTCAGCCGCAAAAGAGCTATGGATACTCGTCCTGTTCCCTTCCAACCGGTTTTTGGTCTGTTCCTGTCAAGTTCCTGTCAAGCCTAATACCCCATACGAACGAGTCAAAAAATTGCGCAGCTTCTACGGAGTACAGAGTACGGGCAATACATTGTCTTGTATTTCTTTTGTACTGGTCGCGATGGAATCGCTTGGCCAAGGTGGGAGCACCCAGATTTCCGCAGTCTCGCAAAGGGCGACTGCTGCGGAGCCCGACGAGGGGAAGAAGGGAGAAAAAAGGGAACAAGGCTGAACAAGGATGTACGAGTACTCGTACGAGTACTAAGAGAGGGAAAAGTTGGGACAAAACACGCTGTATTTTTACTAGTCTGCAGCACTAATACAGCACACCCAACCGCTGGAGAAGACGTGTTACGTATGCCTTCTTGGCCCAAGACTGGCTCTCTTGGCAATCTAGTTTAGCGCTGACGCCACCGCCAGGTGGAGTTGGAGGCTCTGTCCGCTTTGGATTACAGCGAGCTGCATCGTACAAAGATAATATCGTACAAATCAAATACCGAACCGTATTGATCTCGTTCGTCTTCATTTTCTGTCATCGTATTACTTTTTCCTTTGATTGCCCTCTGAAAGGAAGCGCAATGCGGGAAGGAGCGAGAACGGGGAGGGAACCAGGTGATAACAATAAGAAGCTTGGTCCGTGCCACCCAGCCCCCAGCTTTGCTTATCCCATAGTATCCTTACGAGTATCCTTAATATTATTACACCACATAACAGCGTAATGAAGATACAGAGTTAACGATAATCCGGATCCGCACTCACCTACATCGTAATACTTGTCAACACGAGCGTGTCTCGGATGCGCCATCATTTCATTACACTGTAATAATACTTTTGTTTCGTGGGCTTTCATTGGGTTGGATGTCTGCTGGGGAAAAGCACTAGGCCTGTCACACCCATCTAAATATAGAACACTGCGTCTGGCTTTCCAGCATCGGACGGGTGGTGAGAAACTTGACTCTGTCCAGCACACAATGTCGTCTGACACGGTAACTGAGGGCCTTGTTCCCTCTGTACGCAGCAAGCAGTAATGCTCGTACATCATACGCAGGGGTAGTCCGTGGTACGGAGTACAGAGCACAGCGAAGTACGAGAACGAGAACGACGAACAGTGTTATGTCGTACAACGACGTCTTGACACTCTGTATAAAACGGCTTTTCCTCAGCTGTCTCCTTACTCGTACGTCCTCGTTCGTCTGTGGGGCGCTGCATCAAAAAGTGTGCGAATAGCAGGGGTCTCTTAGCTTTCGCATTGCTCGTACTCCGTATTCAGCAAACTTTTGCAATTGGAGTATCATTCGAACGGATTCCAGTGCAGAAGAAGCACGGTGCATACTGCTGTTGGAAACAGAAAAGTAAAATAAATTGTCGCTTGCTGGTTAATGCTTTCGTGTGTGCTGAAGGCCAAGACTCGAGGGGGCCAAGACTCGAGGGTGTGCTTCCACCACTTAATATGTAGTGATGAGAACTGGATTCGATTGGAGCCTCCTTCCCAATGGCTGGAGTCGAGGGACAGGCGGGTCCAAATGCTTGCGTGACTGTCGGTGATCCAGAATGAACATGTTATGATACCCTAACTACTATACAGATTCGCTCCATCACCTGTAACTACTCGTCGCAATTGCCCGCTCTTCAAGATAAGCCAGCCCCCTTTTGGCCCCCAACATTTCTTGTGCCTTTTTTTCCTTTCTTTCGGGTATTTTTTTTCTTTTTCTTTTCTTTTCTTTTCTTGTTTTTCTTTTCTTTTTTCTTTTCTTTTCTTTTTTCTTTTCTTTTCTTTTTCTTTTTTCTTTTTTCTGCTTCTTTCGTGATTGTATACGCCTACTCTCCTGAGGAGGTCTTCTCTCCGCCGCCGTCTTCGTCGGCGTCCTCGAGCAGCGGCTGCAGGATTCGGAGTGCGTGCGCCGCGTGCTCTCGGTCCAAAATCACGGCTCCAGCCTTGGACGTCGAGAGATACGAAAGCTCGGGCACCTCAACCATGTGCATGTCCTCGACAAGCTTGCCGGCGACGCCCGACACGATGCCCGTCGCCTCGAACGGCAAATCCACCAGATCCAAAAAGATGGGCACCAGGTCGCCGCCCACGTCGCCCACCAGCGAACTGCCAAACATGGGCAGCAGCGACTTGTCCAGCAGCACCGACGGCGGGTCCGGCGCTGCCAGCGTCATTGACAGAAACCGCGGTGGCTGCATCAGCGCCGCCACCAGACATGTGTACAGCCGCGTGTCCACCGTGTCCACCCAGCTTGTACGTGGCGTCTTCCTTGGCGATGCGTTGCTACCGCCGCCGCCGCCGCCGCCGCCGCCGCCACCGTCAAGGTTGTCAACGCTGTTATCCATGCTTCCGCCGCCGCCACCACTGCCGCCGCCGCCGCCGCCGCCCCGGACCTGCAGACCCGAGCAGTGTGCCAGATGCAGACCTGGCACAATGTAGGGCTTGACTTTCCGCTTCCGCAGCAGGGTGAATGTTCGGCTTTGCAGCTCGGCCAGATTGGACGGTGGTGGGGTGGAGGGCGGCTCTCCGGGTGCCGTCAAGCGGCTGCCAGGACCGCCGCTTGGATGCGACAGCAGTCCCGGGGACACAAAAGATGACTCCTCCAGCTCAGAAAAGGCAAAGCCACGCGACAGCAGCGCCTGCACGACGCTTTGGCGATCTTTGCTGGGAACCAGGATGAAGTCCGAGTAGTAGGTCGTGACGAAGAAGATGGGGATGCCGGCCAGGGCCAGCGGCGACGACAAGTCGACCACGCGCGAGCCCGGATCCATACCTCCACTCATGATGCATAACGCAACATATGAGTCCTTGGAGATGGAGACCGCCTTGGCGGCCTCCTTGGGCAGGCCGGAAAGCACCACGGGCTCGAAAACGGTCCGCGCCCAGTAGGTGTGACAGACAATGGAGCATTCGACCGGCGTGATGCTCACATTGAGGAAATGGTGGCCGGCGTCGGCGAGCCCATCGTGTGAGGCGGCGCCGCCTGACTCTGTGGCCAGGCTGTGGGCCTGCGGGAGAAGCACGCGCAAAATGGGCTGCACAAAGAGAGAGTATAGATCCAGAGGAATGTGGATCAGGCTCAGCTCGCCCTCCTGTGAAGATTTCGAGGTAAGCGCTTGCCTTGGACGACCGTAGAGGCCGGAAAAAAGGGATGCAACGGACAACTTACAAGGAAAGAGACTTGGGCTTGCATGGCGATTCAGTTGGAGAACGGGAGGGTCCAGGCTGAGAATCAGCAGCACAGCAGCAGCAGCGGCAGCAGCAGCAGCAGCAGCCGCCCCTTCGACAAGCTCGACAAGCCAAGGGCGAGAGAGAGATGGGCCGTGTTCCTGTGGTCTCGTCGTTTTCTCCTTTCGAAAGGGTAGACTCTGCCGGGGCAGTGTCGTAAATTTCCTCTCTGAGATGACAATGGAGAGTGTGTGCTTTGGTTCTCCGGTCCGGGTCTCGTTTTCGGATCTGGGATGTAATATCTCCTTGATCGGAGGTGCCAAGGCCTGTTGCAGAATATGATGTAAACGCAGGAAACGACAAAGCAGAAAGGGGGGGTAGGAGGAGGGTTGCAAAGCCGATTTAAACTAGCAGCATTAGTGCGTGTAGGCACGGGGCACTGTAGGAAGAAGGGTTGAAATGAGCCTGCACGCACGCTGGCGTCATACGGAGATACCCGTTGGACAAGCGAGAGAACGAATTCGGAGGTGCAAGGACAAGATAGTGCCTGGGACTTGATATGACAATGGGTCGAAGACGGGGCGAGCGCACAAGTACCCAAAAAGCCACCAAGAGGAAATAAGAAAACAAGGTCCGAAAGGCAGTAGAATGGAACGAGACGGCCAGTTTTTTTTTTGGCCTCCTTTTCTTTTTGGCCGAAAAAAAGCCCCCAAAAAATTCAAAGATAAAAAAAAGATAAAAAGCACTTGCATATCAAACCCAGTAATTGAATCAAAAGATTGAACAAAAAAGAAAGACAACAACAAAAAATGAAAAACCAGCTGCCCCGCGGATTCGTATCCGTCAGTGGCTATTTTGGGTCCTTCAAAATGATTTCTTCAGTGGTTCACTGCATTTCTTTTTCGTTATCAAAGAGAGAGAGGACGGAGTGGTGTGCTGTGCCATTGGGGGGATATGCGTTTAAAAAGAGATACGAGACTCTGGGAGGTTGAGCGAGCTGCGAGACTCGGAGACCCGCACCCAAGCTTTATGCTGTGTGGGCCAAGGCTGGCGTCGGCAGCTTTCTTCGTGCCATTTCGGGAGAAGGGTAGAGAGGTGGAAAAGAGAGGTGCATTGAGGCCGAAAGCAAAGGGGAAACCGGCCAAAAATATAGTGAAGGAAGAAGAAGAAGAAGAAGAAAATAAGAATTGACTGAGAAAGAGAAAGCGTATTTCCCTTTGCAGAAACTTGGCGCCGCCTGCCCAATGGCCTGGATAAGGCAGGAACGACCGGAGAGGTAGACACTTCATCCTCTCTTCTCTCTATTTTTTATTTTTTTTTGTATTCGGCCTGTGGCAAAGGTGCAACACGCGCGGGGCATCTCCTCGTCCTAGTTTTCACTGCGACTGTGATAGCTACGATTTGGTGCTTGGAGGATGGCGTGGGTCCTTTTCTCTGGTCTCTCTTGGTCGTAGGCAAAAAAAGGGCACAGGAAGCTTTTGGGGAGTCATCGGAGTATGGATACTTGTCAATGCACCGTAATCCGGATTACTGGTTTGGGTGTGTTAGGCCAGCTGTTTGCTCTTTCCCGGACTGAATTGCAACCCCCACACATGGAGCGGGCAGCGACATCGAATAACTACGAGCAATACACCGCAATGCTCTTTCTTTAGCTGTTTAGCTGCTATTACCGTTTCCCTCAATTGCCGCTTCTGGCGCCTTGCATTTTAATTCTAAGCTGCAAGCGGTTACTCTTGAGAGTGCAGAGTATAACGGCATGACGCCGACAGACAAATACAGTTGGGACATTGTGTGAATGTGCTTCGAAACTGTGACCCGGTATCTTTGCCTCTGCACTTGGCTGCATCTGTGTGAATGGCTGTGGTCTGAAATTGCCGGCAAATTTGCACGTGGCATTTCTTCATCGTAAGAGCATCTATATCATATTACGCAGCAGTCTCAGTTCTTCATTTTTCTCTACTCAATTCCCTTCCTTCGATTCACCCCCTCTCTTTGATCCCGACGACAACGAGGTTTCGCGGGCTCAATGCGTAGTCAAAGACGCATTCGACCCAGCAGTCACGGATTCTTTGCGGGCCGATGCCTGGCTGCGGGTGCTGGGTCTGCTGTTCCTGGTGGTCCTGGTCCTGTTGGTCCTGCTGGTGCTGGCCCTGCTGGCCCTGCTGGTGCTGTCGCAGAAAGAGCCAGCGGTCGGTGACGATGACGGACTCGGCGACGGCGGCGCTAAAGGCCATGAGGGACCAGACGGCGCTCAGCTCGCGGCGGCGGCGGTCGTCGAAGCGGGCGGCATAGGCGTCGATGTCGGCGTCGGTCAGGCCGGCCATCTTGGCGGCCACGGCGGCATTGACGGCGGCGTTGGCCTCGGCGGTGGCCAGGCCGTTGCCGTTGCCCTGGGCGGCCATCTTGGCCACAGCGCCGCGGACGTAGGCCCGGAGCGACGCGTAGCAGGCCTTGCGCAGGGAGCCGACGATGATGGGGTTGACGGCTGTGTTGAGGCCGTCGCCGCTGCTGACGGTCGTTTCCTCCGAGCCGTCTGTGCCGCCTGTGCCATCCCAGCCGACCCGTTGGATGACGCCGCGGTCGAGAAAGATGCGCTGCAGAATGGCGCGGTAAAAGTGGCGCGTAAAGAACATTTCGCTCTGGGCAGCCGTCCAGTTGTCGGGCGCCTGGCACGCCATCGACCGCGCTGTGATGTTGAGGCGGATGCCCAAATGGCCGGTTTTGTTGCTGTTGCTGCCGTCGCCGCCAAAAGACGGGTATGTCGACAGCCGCCGGCTCATGGGGAAGCCTTCCGGGTCGCACCGGTCGCACTCGCGCCTCGCGCGCCCGTTGATGGGCTGCAGCGAAGGGCGTGGCAGCCGCATTTTCTGCTGCTGCTCCTGCTGCTCCTGCTGCTCCTGCTGCTCCTGCTCCTCCTGCTTCTGTGCTTCTTGCGCCAGCTTCCGCTCGTCCGCCTCCTGCAAGCCCGGCAGCTTGTATGTGGGCGGCCCCAGCTTTTCGGTCAGCAGATTGTAGCAGCAGCCGACAATGGCGACCGCACGCACGGCCGGGTTGAGCACGAGAGCGCGCAGCGCAAAATGCGACAGGTTGCCGCACGAATGGATCGACATGGCCATGAACGCCGGAGGCTGCGCGTCCGACAACGACGTGCTGGCGCCGTCGCCGCTGCTGTCGCCGCCGCCGGCCGAAACTGGAGGCACTTTGGACAGCACGTCTGACAGATCGCCGTTCTCCAGCCGCCCTTGGATGTACTGGATGTTGCCATTGTTGTCGGGGCTGTCGTTTGCGTTGGCATCGGCCTCGGCGTCGGCCTCGGCACTGGCGTCCTTGCTGCCGTTGCTGCCAGCGCCCCCTCCATTCCTTTCCTCCGTCTTCGACCCCCCGCCGCCCTGCCGGTACACCACCTCCAGCTCGGTGCGCGGCCGCAGCTCGGCCGCCGACACGGCCGCTTCAGAAGACGACAGATCCGCCTTGCCTGCAGCGCCGCTCCGCGCGAGGCGGTTGCGTGCCTTTTCCGGCAGCGCCACGCCCTTTTGGTCGAGCATCTGCAGAAACAGCTTCTTGTTGCGCATCGGCTTCGCCACCGGCACGGCCACGCCCGTGATCACGTCGAGGCCGCGCGCCCCCGCAATGTTGCTGTCTTTGCTCTCGACGGCCACCACGCGCCGCCCGTACGGCGGGCTGGCCAGGGCTCGGCCCAGGTAGTTTTGGCCGCTGCCAATGTCGATGAGGTGGGTGATGGTCTGCCGGCGGTTTCTGGAGCTGGTGCTGGAGCTGGAGCTGGAGCCGTGGCTGGAGCCGTGGCTACTGGTGCTGTCGTCCTGGCCAGTGCCGCCGCTGCTGCTGCTGCTGCAATCATCGAGCCGGTTCACGTAGTCGGCAAGACGGTTGATATAGTCGGAAAAATAGGTCACCTCATGCACCTTCTTGACGTTCATCCCCAGCGTTATCTGGCGAGCAAGCGGCTGGGGGGACGGCAGGGGAAGTGGCGAAGACGACGAGGACGAGGACGAGGACGCTGGCGAAGAAGACAAAGCTGGAGATGACGGCGATGCCGGGCTGCCGCCACGGGCCGTCTGAAAGGTCCTCCGCAGACTGAACCGCCGTATGTCGCGGGCGTACCCTATCAGACTGAGCGGAGGCAACAATGCGCCACGCTGCAGCGTCTTGCTCGTTTCGGGCCTGTCAGCGCCTGTGCCTCGGTCCGGCGAGCCTGGCGAGTCCAGCGCGTCCGGCGGGTCCAGCTGCGCTCTGACTTTTGCTTCCACGGCGTCCAAATCGTCCCGCAGCAACAGGTCCAGCAGCGCCATGGGCTCGCAGTCCAGCAGAAACGCCTGCCACTCCGGCGGCACAACGCTGTAAAAGAGGCCTGGGTCGGTGGTGTAAAAGTCCATGATGTGGACGCCGCCGCAGAGCGTCTGGAAAATGGGCGTCGACGACACATAGTGCAGCAGCTTCTCGACGTACTCGTCTGCCGAGGCAAACTCGTCCGAGTACGGAAGCGACTTTGCGGGCCTCATTGTGGACATTCAAGCAAGAAAATGGCCAGGCCCTCAATGTGGTCGACGTTCAAGCGAGCAAAGAGATAGCCAAGAAAAAAAAGAAAAAAAAGAGAAAAAAATCTTGAAAACCCGCCCCGAGTCTGCTGCTATAATGGTGTTTTGCCAGCCATCATCACTGAGACCTTTGTACGCCGCAAGTAAGAACACTACTTCTGCGAGAAATGGTAGAAGCACCAAGTTTCTTCAATCGCCAAATATGCACCGCAAACAGCGATACATTGAAGTCTCTCATGTTCAAGCTCTGACAGTGAGCAGCACAAAAAAAAGGCAATTGCAAAGTAATGAGGCTGCTGGGTCCCAGCAGCCAGCCAATAAGAGCCGTAGATATTTGATAGCGGACCCACCCAAAATTTAGCATTTTCCTCTCCAGTCACGACACTCGTTTATCCTGGAACCACCAGCACTGCCAAACCTTCAAAACTGCCCTCACGGTTCGTCCCAGCAATCGCGACGGCATCTGCGCCACCAACCGGCAAGTTCTTAAGAGGCAGGGCCTTTTTTCTTTGCTGTTGATTTGTTTTCCGTGGGCTTTGCTTGCAGGCGATGCGGTTGGCTTGTTGCCAACGCCAGTCAGATCGCAACGATGGTACGATTACGTCTTTTTTTTGCTCGTTATTTTCGTCTTCATGTTGCTGCTGCAAGACGAGCGGAGAAGAACACAGGGACTGACTGGGAACAGGTGTTTATTCTGGGTGTTAATTTCCATGAGCTGAAGCTGGTCCGAGTGAGTTATTTCGCCTTGTTTTTTTTTTTTTTTTTTTTCCACCCCCCATCTTCGTCTGTTCTTCCCGACATGCAACCGACCTGAAGCGCTGACCCGAGCCTTGTTCGCCAAACGCAGAAAGCGCTCGAGTCGTTCTACGCCGTCGGCCCGCAGGCGTCGGAGCGGCTGCTGGCCAAGTTCTCCATCCACCCGCGCGCCAAGGTGGGCACGCTGCCGCCCAAGACGGTCACCGCGCTGACGGCCGAGCTGTCCAACATGACGATCGAAAGCGACGCCCGCCGCATTGTGCAGGACAACATCAAGCGGCTGCGCGACATGGGCACGTACCGCGGCAAGCGCCACGCCATGAACCTGCCGGTGCGCGGCCAGCGCACGCGCAACCAGATCATCACGGCGCGGAAGCTGAACCGGATTGAGCGCAAGGGCTAGAGTTGGGGAGTCGGCGGGCAGAAGAGCAGCTACAGACGCTCTGATCCCCACAGCATTGTATCATAAAAAGGCAAAAAAAAGGCTGTGCGGCGTTGTATATATGGGACAAGGGCACCTGTGGCGAGAGAGATTGTACGAGATACGCGAGACCTGATTTTTATCTATGGACCCAACGAAATAGCGAAATGGAAAACAAAAAAAATGGAAGCTAGAGAGCCAGAAAGCCAGAAAGCCAGAAAGCCAGAGAGTCAGAAGGCAGAATGTCGCAAAGTGCGTGTCTGCCGTCTCTCATGTTGACCACCCTCTTATTCGTGCATGGGAAACCCTTATTCGTCCGTGGGAAAGGCGGGCAAGTCGTCTTCCAGGACGGGAAAGCCGCGGGCTTGCAGGCGCAGGGCGACGGCGTCGACCTCGCGCCACAGACGCAGGAGGTTGCCGCCGACGACCAGCTTGGCGTCGTCGTCGGAGACGCCGCGGCGCAGCAGCTCGGCGACGAGGGCGGGGAAGTCGGCCACGGACTCGAGGCCGGCGGGCGTGGAGGGGATGCCGTCGTAGTCGCTGCCCAGGCCGACGTGCTCGAAGCCGATGAGGCCGCCAATGTGCATGATGTGGGTGGCCACGTGCTCGAGCGTGCTGTTGGGCGGAAAAAAGGCCGGGATGCCGCGCCCGTTGCGCTCCGACTCGTCGGTCCACTGGCACGACACAAAGTCGGGCGCAAAATTGACCATGACGAGGCCGCGGCGCGCCTTGACCAGCCGCAGCACATGGTCGGGCACGTTGCGCGGGTGCGGACACACGCTGTAGGCGCTGCTGTGGCTGAAGATGACCGGCGCCACCGAGCCCGTCCACGCGGCCAGCGAGGCGTCGGCCGCGTCGGCTCGCTCGAGCAGGTTGCCGGCGTCGTCGCCGAGCCCGCCAATGTCGTTTGCCGCCGTCGCCGCCACCGCTGCTGCTGCTGCCTGGCTGCCCGCGAGCACGTCCACCATCGTGTCGACGCTCGTGTGCGCCAGATCCACCAGCATGCCGAGCCGGTTCATCTCCAGGATCAGCTTGCGGCCCCGAGGGCTCAAGCCTCCCCAGACCGGCGGCGCCTTGCGAAGGGGCGCCTCCACCAGGGCCGAGTCGGCGAACTTGTTGGGACACTGCTAATTAGTACAGAACACAAAAGACAAAACTGGACATACACAGAACGACTGGACATCACCTACATTATGGGTCAGCGTTATATAGCGCACGCCCATGGCATAGTAGCGGCGCAGGTTGGCCACAGAGTTGCCGATTTGGTGCAGGCCCTCGACGCCCAGCGGCGAAATCAGCTGGCCCTTCTCAAACGCCGCCAGCGCCGTGGTGCCGTTGACGTCGCCAGAGAAGACGTCCGAGTACAAGGCGCGGAGGCGGGCCATCAAGTCGATCTGCTGGTACGTGTCCTGAACGGCTGTTGGTTCGGGGGTGTCGGCAAAGAGTCAGACAAGTGAGAATAGACGACCAGACGAGAAGACGACCAGACGAGACGACCAGACGACCAGACGACCAGACGAGATGACCACACGACAACGAGACAACACACGACACACACGACACAGACACACACGACACAGACACACACGACAGACACACACGACACAGACAATAGAGCAAAGAGCCCCAGCACGCTCACAGCGCAACTCACTTTGGTAGTAGTTCTCGTCCGAAAAGTCTGTGCCGTTGGCCGGACACGGCATATACACGCTCCAAAAGGCGCCGCCGTTCTTGCCGGCGCGCAGACGCGGCAGGTCCACGTGAGCCGGAAGGCCCTTGGTCTCAAAGGCAGAGCGGAAATCCTCGCCATAGATGTGGTTGTTGAACAGATAGCGAATCAGCAGGGGAAAGTCGTTGTGGCCGTCTGGTCTGTCAGCACTGGTCTTGCTCCGGACTTCCGTTCTATGTGCTGCCCCCTCCACTCACCAATCAACGGCGTAGACGCCAAAATCTTCTCGACGCGCTGCTCAATCGTCGGCGGTTCTGTCTTGCGCCAGCTGCCGAGCCAGCCGCCGCCGCCGCCGCCACATGCATCCTTGCTGTGCTGCGGTGCCGGCTGCCGCAACGGGTCGCCGCCAGTCCAGAAGCTCCTCAAGTTGAGCGCAAAGATCAAGGCCGCCAAAGCTATGGCCACTCGGTGCAGCGTCCGCGCCAGGCGGGAGCCTCCACTGATGGCAGGCGCTGAGGCGGCACGGGCACTGGCCTCGTCATCGCCATTGTCGACTCTCTTGCTGGGCAGCATCTCCTTGTCCGGTTCCGCCGCAAGACCGTCCGTCGGCTTGGCCATTCTGGTTGTCGTTGCTGTGGTTGTTTCAAGAGTGGGGGGGGGGGGGGGCGTAAAGCAAAACAGGGAATACGAGTACTCCGTATACAAAGTACAAAGCCTGACAACACAACGTCGTAAGCCCTTCTTCTTTCTGTGTTTTTTTCTATCGCAAAACAGAAACAAAGAAAGAGGAAAAGCTGCAGCTTTTAAGGGTGCAGCTCCTACTTTGTATAAGAGATAAAAAGACAAACAAGACAAGAAAGAAAAGATAACGAGAGGGGCAGCTTGCAACGGTTTTTCTCAAGGCAAGGCAACCCAAGCCGACTTCAGCACGCAACCTGAGGTAGGCCAGGCCGACTGCAGCACGAAACCGATTGCGATATAGCTATGTATATTATTTACTCCCGTACAGCGGCTCGCAAAACCCCGATTGAAGCCGCTAGAATTGATAAGGACAGGGCAGGTGCAATGGATTGGAGCTTAAAGTAGACCCGCGATGGCAGGTGCGCTTCAGACTATGTTCATCCAGCGGAACTGGTCACATGTCAAGCAGTGTCGAATACGACTATGAAGGAGTGGCGCGGAATACGTCGTGTTGCTTTACAGGCAGGCAACGGGGCCAAACATGTGGCATGGGCCTTTCTTGTCCCTTGCATTTCTGTCTTGTTCTACGACATATTAGTGCTGATGAATGCGGTTCTCCAAAAGGAGCTACGGTGAGCTTCAGGGGATGAAGGACTCTATCCCCGTAATTTTGGGGGCGTTTCTCGTATTATTACAAAATAATTAAAGCAAACGAACGGAGGTGTTTAGGGGGTTTGGCTAGGCCAATTAGCGCTCGCCATTGCTGTGAGCACAACGCGCTCGCAGTGCAACTTTGCTCTGCTCCTGCAGCTGAACAGTGTTAAAGCAACGTGTACAACCTGGTTTGGCACAGTTTGGCCCAGTCTGAAGAGAAAAGAGAAAAATAACACCGCCCTCGTATTAACAGCTGCGAAAAGCACCTTGCATAGCCGTTCTGAGGCTGACCGCGTCGTTTTTTCTACTTTGCAGCTTCTCCTTTTTTTTTTGCCTCTCCACGACTTTTCCTGTCTCTCCTAATAACGGAATGCGACAACGAGTCACGGCACACACGATATTTGAAGCCAGATTCTTCTTTCCTTTTGATTTGTTCATTATCCTTCTGCGTTGTTAGATTCTTCCTTTTTTCTGTTTCTATCTGCGAGTTGGGTATTCAAAACAGCAAAGCGTAACGAAAAATTGAGGAAACGAAAAATTGAAGAAACGAGAAAGACGAGAAAGAAACATCCCAGACAATCGACGACATTGCGATTCACCCTGCCGAGGGAGCCGTTCTCGCTCCGACCGTTAACGTCATCCATTCTCGTTGCTCAACAGCAGCCTTGGGGACCCTCCTTTTTTCCTTTTTTTTGGGCGACTAGCCAGCTGCTACGATGCAGCCGGGTTTCGCAGACTCGTTCTGGTCCAGCGACTATGCTGCAGGTAAGGAAGCTGGCCGGGCACAAGGAAGACGGACGAAGAGAAGTGAATGACGGGACAGACGACTGACGTGTGCGCAATATAGGGCTGGGCGTGTTGTTTGGAAAGCTGCAGCAGGGCGTGATCGAGAACCGGCAGATTCTGACGATAGCGCGGATGCGCGCCGAGGCCGAAGAGATCTACGGGCAGCGTCTGGCGGAGATTCCGCTGGCGGTGGACAAGGTGCAGGGCGGCTTTTCGCGTGACGATGGCGCCAGCGTGCGAAAGGTGAGTGAGTTGGGCGGGACGAGAGACGAGACGAGACGAGAGACGAGACGAGAAATGAAAGACGAGACGGGACGAGAGACAACACAAGAGACAGGGACTGACCAGCAGGCATACGAGGGAGTGCGGACGGAGATGGAGGACGGCGGGCGCAACCACCGCAAGATTGCGCAGAACATCCGGGACCTGGTGGTGAATCCGTTTTCGCGGTGGTGCGAGGCGCACGAGTCGCGCATCCAGGACTGCCAGGACGAGCTGCAGGGGCGGATCAAGACGCACGACCGGCAGCTGGAGCTGGTGAAGAAGCTGCGCAACAACTACTTCAACAAGTCGCGGCTGCTGGAGGATCTGGAGGAGGAGAACAAGCTGGCGTTCCAGGACCCGGAGACGAGCCCGAAAGCCAAGATCCCGGCGATCAAGGTGGAGCGGGAGGGCGGCGGCGGCAGCGGCGAGGCGTCGGGGAGCAGCGGCGGGGCGGGGGCGGGGCGCGACGACGACGACGAGGAGGAGCAGGAGCCGTACGAGATTGGCGACGAGGTGTACGCGCCGGAGCAGGTCAAGAAGATCCTGGCGCACATGCTGGGCCACATCCCGATGGGCGAGACCAAGGTGCCGATTCTGGGGACGTACGTGAACACGTCGGCGGGGGCGGACATTGTGGAGTATCTGCAGAAGCACATGGGCACGACGAGCGTCAGCTATGCGGAGCGCATTGGCCAGGACCTCGTCACGCACGGCTTTCTGCGGCTCGTCGGCAATGTGGGCAACAACTTTGCCAACAGCTCGAAGCTCTTCTACCAGTGGCGGTCCAAGGCGTTCCAGCTGGCGGGCATACCGGAGAAGCGGGGGCCGCCGGCGCTGCTGGGGCGGACGTTTTCGCTGGGGGGCAGCGGCGGCGGCGGCGGCGCCGGGGGTGCAGCGGCCAGCAGCAGCGAGTACGCGTCGACGGGGGCGGCGGCGCCGGTGGTGAGCGGGGCGGACGTGACGGCGATGGACTCGCCGGTGATCGGCACGGTCAACGAGTACCTGGAGAAGTGGAACGTGCTGACGGGGACGGCGTACGCCAACGAGACGGCGAGCGAGCGGCTGCGGCGCGAGGCGCGCGAGGCGGACGAGCGCTACCGGGCCGGGGTGCGGCGGCTGGACGAGCTGCGGTGCGAGCTGGAGGAGGCCATCTTCGACCACCTGCGCTTCCTGGAGCGGTGCGAGCTGGACCGGCTCAAGGCGGTCAAGACGGTGCTGCTGGACTTTAGCGGCACCATCAGCAACGTGATTCCCAGCATGCAGTCGACGGTGGACAAGCTGGTGCTGTTCCAGGAGACGGTGCAGCCGCTGGGCGACCTGCGCTATCTGCTCGAGAGCTACCGCACCGGCAGCTACATCCCGCGCGTCGTCACCTACGAGAACTACTACAACCGCGTCGACGACGAGACCTTTGGCGTCGACCTCGAGGCCCGCGCCCGTGCCGACAAGAAGCGCGTGCCCGCCATCGTCACCTCGCTGCTCACCTTTCTCGACAACCACTACCCCGATCTCGAGGGCGACGAGGCCCGCCGCAATGTCTGGCTCATCGACGTGCCGCTGTACAAGGTGCACCGCCTGCGTGCCCGCGTCAACAACGGCAAGCCTGTCGTGACCGAGGTTCTGCAGCAGCACGACATTCCGACCGTGGCCAGCCTGCTGAAGCTGTATTTGATGGAGTTGCCAGGTGAGTGGAGAGAGAGATACAGACAGACAGACAGACAGACAGAGAGAGAGAGAGAGCGAAAATCACGTGACCATTACTGACCCGCAGACTCGCTGGTGTCGTCGCACGTCTACGAAATCATCCGCACCATCTACCAGACGCCGGCCGGCGCGAGCGCGAGCGGCAGCGTGGACGCGGCGGAGGAGACGCGGCGGCGGGTGGCGGTGCTGCAGCAGACGCTGTCGCAGCTGCGGCTGACCAACATTGCGACGCTGGACGCGTGCATGAACCACTTTACGCGGCTGATCGATCTGACGTCGGCGGACGAGGCGTACGTGGCGCGGCTGGCGACGGTGCTGGCGCCGTGCGTGCTGCGGCCGCGCGTGGAGAGCTCGCTGACGATGGAGGAGAAGCACGCGTACCGGCTGGTGCGCGACCTGTTTGCGCACAAGGAGGCCATTTTCTCGGAGCTGAAGCGGCTGTCGGCGCAGACGCACGGCGTGGCGTCGGCATCGGCGGCGGCGGCGGCGGCAGCGGGAGGCGGCGGCGGGGCCAATGGCGGCGTCAACGGGTCGGGCTCGATTGTGTCGGTGGGCGGATTCGGGGCCGGCATCGGGTCGGCGGTGGGGCGGAACAGCAGCTCCGGAGGCTACGGGGCGGCGTACGACAGCAGCGGGCGCTCGCGGGCCATCAGCACGGACGAGAGCCAGCGGCGGCAGCACATGGAGGAGCGCAACCGGCTGCTGCTGGAAAAGTCGCTGGAGAAGTCGGGCGGCAGCCGCAGCCGGGCCACGTCGCCGGCGCCGAGTCCGCGGGGGCCGCCGGGCGGCGCTGGGGCCGGGAACTCCCACCGGCGAGACCGCAGCATTGGCGGGCCCGAGACGCGCTTTCCCATCCAGACGCCGACCACGGCAGCCAACCGCCAGAGCCTGGGCGGCCTGGCCAGCGCCAAGCGGTCGAGCCTCGAAGTGCCGGGCGAGCAGTCCGCCGGCGCCGGCGGCAGCACAACCGCCGACGCTGCCGGCGCCGGCGCCGGCGACAGCTCGCCCGAGTCCGCCTACAACAGCGCCGAGAAGCGCAACAGCGTGCACCGCTCCAGCGTCCGCTTTGTCGGCGGCCGTCGCATCGTGCCCGTCGTGCCGTCGTCGCCGTCCACGCCAACCACGCCGGCCACGGCTGCCGCTGCAGCAACGGCACGCTTCAGCGGAGCAGCGCCGCTCCCGTCGTCGGCTTCGGCAACAGCAACCCCGCCCGCGCCGTCGTCTTCTGCGGCCGACGGCTACCACCAGCACCACCACTCGGTGACTCTGGTCGACAAGCCGATGGACGACTAGTGTGGAGGTGGTCAGACGGCCAGACGGCCAGACGGGCAGGCTGCAACGACAACAAATTCCATCGACGATAGCAATGCCAATGCACAACAAAATGGACTGGATGATGACGGATGGTTTTTTTTTTTTTTGATTTTGATTTGACTATTTGAGTGCGATTTTCTGCGGCTTTTGGTCATGTGACTTTTGTACGAAGTATCTAGCCGTGTCATGTATGCTGTATTGGTTTCTTTCAATCTAGTCGTTGTCATGTATGCTCATATCAAACATTATCATTCTTGCTTCTGTGCTTAGATATCCCAATTTCCCCGCAGCGCGTCTTGTCTGGACTAAGTCTGAGGAACGAGGCTCTGCAGTCAAGCTTGCCCCAAAGCGCCGAGATGCTTTTCAATATTTGCATTCGTAGAGAGAGAGCAGCAGACCACCAAGCTGGAATGATCAGCCAGTGTCGTGTCTTCTGTCTGTTCCAGTTACCGGGTCCTCGGCGTGTCTTCTGACTATCTATTCCATTCACCGGGTCCTCGGCCTGCCTCTGGCTTTTGCCAGCACCTGCACGATGCTCTCCACTTCGTCGCCGTCCACCTCGGCCGCGGCGGCGTCCTTCAAGCAGGACGCATGGAAGGCCACGCGTGCCGATGACGACGACGACGACGACGACGACGGCAGAGAAAAAGCCAGCACGGCCTCGGCCAGGGCGGCTATGTTGTGGCTGCGAACGCCGCCGCCCACGATGATTTCCAGGGCAGCTGCTCCCTGGCTCTCAGCCAAAGCAGCCTCGGTCTGCACCAGCCGCCGCAGCCGCTGCGCGTGGGCCACGGCGCCGTCGCTGCTGGTCCCGCCGGCCGTCAGAATGCCGGCAAAGCCGCAAGCGCGCACGTCTTGCAGGGCTTTTGCCAGAGCGGCGTCGGCAGGGTCACCGTAGCTGTTGGTGCTGGTGCTAGTGTCATGGCCCAGCACGGCATCAAACGCCCGGTGCATGACGCAGGCAAACGGCCGTGCCGCCTCGACCAGTGCTCGGTTGCGGGGAATGTCGACGACCAGGCTGCTCTGGCTGTGGCCTTGGCCGCTGCGAGGTTGGCTGCTCTGGCCGCAGCTGTCGTCACCGTCGCCGTTGCCGCCGCCGTCGCCGCTCCTCAGCACACCAAACACGAAGCCGTCGCCCCGCGCCGGCTGCAGCAGTCCACTGGCGACAAACACAGAAATGGCAGCCTGCATTTCCTGCAGCTCGGCGTCCGAGTAGACAAAGTCGGGGGCTGGCCGCGACGGCGTCTCCGGAGATGACAGCGACGGCAACAACGACGCTGCGGGCGCCCCGCGTGGCCGGATCATCACGCGCAGCGCTACCCCCTGCGCAGCGCCGTCTGCCTCTCGGGCTGCCAGCCTGGCCGCCACAGCCTCGACGTCGGCCAGCGTCGGCGTCAACCCCCCGGCAGCATAGGATCCGGCGCGGTTGAGCTCGAGCCGGCGAGCACCGCGGGCCACGGCAGTTGCGACAGTAGTGGAAGACGACGCAAAGATGGGAACCTCAAAGAGGGGGGCCATTTCGGCGGAAGGGGGGAGCTGGCATATGCGGGCACGATGAGTCCCTCAAGTTTCTGTGCGAAGAACGGAAGAAAAGGACAGAGTGAATTTTTGGTGTAGACACGGGTTGCTCATAAGAATGCTGACTTATCCTTCACAAAAGTAGGAGATTTCACAAACAGAAGAAACGGACGGCAGTGCATTCCATAAACAGACGTAACGGACGCCATTGCTCCTTCTGCAAAACGGTTTCCATAAACAGGTAACAGACGGCAGTGCTTCTTCTCTGCAAACGTATTCCATAAGCAGAAGTAACGGACTCCTTCTCTGCAAAACGTATTCCATAAACAGAAGTAACAGACGGCAGTGCTCCTCTCATGCAAAACTCCACTGACATCAACTCGCAAATGTCGGAAACCGAGCCAGGCTTGCCCGCATTCTGTATTACATTCGGAATCGGCGAAAGGAAAGCACGGCAGAAACAGATAAGAAAAAGAACGATGGCAAAAAGGCTGTTTAAGTTCCCTTTTGCGTCCTTCACACCCTCCAAAAACAACACCCAGCAACCAGTACGCCCAGAAGTCAGAAAGCTCACCGTTTAAATATTCCCAGATAACCTCTGTCATGTCCTCCACAAAGCTTCCCCCCCTCCCCCGGAGAAAACACCACGGCCTCCTTGATAAAGCCGGAAGACTCAGGTGCAATTCAAAGATTCAAATGCAAAATCCTACGACGAGCGCCGCCAAATCCTCAAAGCCTTGGGCAAGGTGTCATTCATACCACGGCCGCTCGTCGTATTCGCCGAGATGGTCGCCGCCGCCCATCTCGCCCAGCCAGGACGGCCGCACCGCCCGGCCGGGCGTGTACGACAGCAGACCCGTCGGCCGCGGCAGAGTCGGCCGCTGCTGCTGCCCAAACGGCGACGAGGCCTCTAGCGCCAGCACTGGCTTGCGATCTTGATCTCCTGTCTGTCCTCTGTCTGCCTCGTCTGGCCGCTCTGGCTTGACCCACACCGGCGGCTCCAGCACTCGCAGCGGAGCCAGCGTTGCCTCTGTGGCGTGTGCTGCTAGGCCGAACTGGAGCAGGCCCGGCTGGCCCGGCTGGCCCGGCGGGCCGTAGTAACTGAACTGGCTATACCGGGTGCCATCATTCTGGTTCTGCTGCAGCTGCAGAGGCTGCTGGATGTGGGGGGATGCCGTTGGCGGCGGCGGCTGGCGGTCTTCCTGCTTGACACGGGCAAACCACTCAGACTCACAGAACTGCGGCTGATGCTGATGGCGAGGCAATGCCTCCGGATTGGGTCGCCTCTGCAAAGTCGGCTCCAGCAGCATGGGCGGCTGTGGAAGCAGATGCTGCGTATAGGACGACGACGGCCGTGGCGCCAGAAACGATGAGCGGGGCGCGCATTCGTACTCGTGGTCTGGGCTACAAGGCGGTGGCGCATAGTCCATGTAGTAGGATGACTGCTGAGAGAATGACTGGTTCGTGAGAGGAGGTGGCAGCAGCGACGGCAGCGGCGGCAACGGCGGCAGCGTGAGGGGTCCCGAGGCTGGCGACAGGGGCATGGTTGACTGGTATCCGTGGCGGCATTTTTGCTGGAGCTGGGGTTGGCATTGGCTCTGGTGCTGGCCTTGCTGCTGGTCCCAGTGCTGGCCAAGGTGTCGGGCCTGCTGCGGCCGCTGCTGCACAGCTGGAGGCAGTGGAAGCTGGGCAGTCTCCTCTCCGTAGCCATCGGTGCTGCTGCTGCCGCTGGCTGTTTTGCAAGTCCGCAATCGTCTGTGTCTCCGGGCCGGCGACAGCCGAGCATCTGCATTCCGAGATCCTGCGTCGTCGTTGAAGTTGTCGTGGCTGTTGTCCTTGTCGTCTGAGTCGTTGTCGTTGTCGTTGTCGTTGTCGTTGTCGTCGGCATGGCCGATTCTGCTGCTCGAACCGTTGTCGGTGCTTCCGCTGTGGCTGCTGCTTCGGCTGTTGCTGGAAACATGGCCGGGGCGGCGACCGCTGCCGATGCTGTGCTGGGCAAAGCGCATGGCTGAGCGGCTGCGCTCGCTGGGAGCATGGCCAGTGGCGATGCCTGGCAGGTTGTCGTTGTTAACAGAAGGGAGGCAAGACGGGCAGACATACAGAAAGTAGACAGAGGCAGGCAGGCAGGCAGGCAGAAGACAGACATAAAGATAGACAGAAGACAGGCAGGCAGACAAACGGAGCAACGGCAGCACAAGCAAGCAAACACAAGACACATACGCTCGTTGTTAATATACTGCTGCACATATGGCGAGGCATTGGGCGAGAAGCGCTCGAGGACCGAGTTTTGAAAGTAATGCTCGTCTGCAAGGGTTAGAGACGAAAACACACATACACAAAGAGAGAGAGACATGTGAGATAGACATATGAGAAAGACATATGAGAAAGACATATGAGAAAGGCATATGAGAAAGACATATGAGAAAGACATATGAGAGAGACATACACAACATCAGCGCCGTGTACTTGCGGCGGGCTCGGCGGCCCAGCGTCTGCTGCATGATCCGGCATAGCGACTCCCAGCCCTTGGTGTCGGCTTGATAGGGCTTGGTCAGAAGGTGGCGCTTGGACGACGTGGGCACAATCTGAGTCCAGAAAACCTGCTCTTCATCGTCCGACCAGACCTTCCCACCCATGGTAATGTGGAGGGGGGAGGGTGGGCGCAGTTTAATAGATGTAAGACTATTGAAGGGGGGAGACACGGAAAATTGAGATTGAAGGCCACAAAGATTTGAAGGCCACAAAGAGAAGCAGCGAATAAAACAAAAAGAAAGAATAATCGAAGAATCAGAGAATCAAAAGGAAGCAGAATCAAAGAGAAGAAGCTATGAGGGAAAGATGCACTGGCGATAGAATAAAAAGAAGAGAATTCAGACATGAAACAGAACGAAAGACAGCAAGATGAGAGGCGAAGTTGTATGCGGTCCCATGGAAGAATAAGAGAAAAGTGAAGAGAACATGACAGAAGGCCAAGAAGGCCACAGACGGCAGAGGCAGTTCCCTTGACGAAAAAAAAAAGAAAGAAAAGGCTGAATGTTGAATTAAATTCACAAGAGAGAGAAATATACGGAGCAGCAGACAAGAGAGAAGAGACCGGCAAGTTGGAAGGCTGCCGAATGAAACGCTGCAGAAGCGGATGCCAAACGTGCAGCGGCCGAAACCGACACGGCGCTCTCCTTTTTGTAGCTGGCGATTCCCAGGACGTTCTATTGATTGAATGGTGTCTTCGCTACGGCTCTCTGCAACAGGAAATCAACAAACGCTAAAAGCAGTATCATTACCCTGCAGACCAAGAACAACCCAAAACGACAGCAGGCCCAACCGCAGGCGTGAGGCAGTCTTCCTCTGATTTGGCTATTATTCCCCCTTTCAGGCGGAGTCAATGAATGGGCGGCTTCGTGACTTTACACGCCATGACGAGGTGACACAAACCTGAGCATAATTACATCCCGCACAACAATGCCTTTCTCGAAAGGAGACGCCACAAAGGCCGCGCAGTGACGGCCCAGTGACGGCGTAGTGACGAAGGCAGCCCGCAGCTGAACAGGCACAGCGGCCAGCTTGTGTTGCTGCTGGCCGGAAGGGCTATTGTGTGGTTATTGTGGTATTGGAAAATGGCATCAATACGCGCGAGGATCTGCCAGAAAGCTGGCACGTGATTGTTCCACGAAGGCTGCGAGATGCCCCCTTTCTCGCGGCTTCTCTTTCTTTTTTTTTGGCCACGACGGGGAGCGCTCAAAAACCAAAGTCACCGGTGTGACTGAGTGAACTTCACTCTTCAAACGGGCTCGCTGGCCGGGGGGCTGCATAGCCGCGAGCCATGAGATAGTTGGCGAGCCTGTGCTCCAGCCGAGAGAACTGCAGGGATGCAGGGTTAGCAGAATAGGAAGACAAGACAGAAGACAAAAAGCCTCCCATTTGGTCGCTCTCCCCTTCTTCGCTCTCCCCTTCTTCGCTCTCCCCTTCTTCGCTCTCCCCTTCTTCGCTCTCCACTTCTTCTCCCTCCCCTTCTTCCTCCTCCCTTCTTCCTCCTCCCCTTCTCCCTCCCCCTTCTCTCCCAACTCACCACATTCTTCTTCTCCAACGGCACCACTCCGTCGCGCACCCACACTCCCCAGCTGCCCATGCGGTTTGCCAGCATCATGTCGGTGGCCAGCCGGTCGCCCACTACGGCAATTTGGTGGGCGCTGTGCACGCCGGTCTCGGGATGCTGCCGGAAGTACGCCAGGATCTCGTCGCCGCAGCCGGGCTTTTTGGTGGCGTGCCTCAGCACGGGCACGCCGCTGCCGTTGTCGCCGTCCGCCGTGGCCTGCTCTACAGCAGCTGCCAGCGCGCCGCTGCGGTCGTAGCTGGTGGCGCCAGCCGTGTTGGACACGATCAGCAGTCGCCGGCCGGGATATGCCTGGCGCAGCTTGTTGAAATGGGCCTATTTTGATGCCGGCTGTCAGCTGGCCGCAACACTTGCAACACTTTCCCATTCTTTGGCGTCATTTTTTGGGGGGGGGCCTGTTTGCCGTTCTCTCCTCCCTCCAACTCACCTTGTACTGAGGATAGACCTCGTTGCTCTCTGGATAGGCAAAGCAGTCGTCCTTGTCCAGGACAACGGCCCGAATGTCGGGAGCACCGTTGGGGGCTGTGGCCTTTGCCGAATCCGCAGAGTCCGGGGAGCTGGCCCCTTTGCCTCCACGAGCGGCGGCGGCAGAAGCAGCAGTGGCAGCCGCCGCCGCCGACGACGACGGCCGGAAAGCTGAGTCCAGCGGAATGGGCAGGTCGTTAAACGTGGGCACGATGGCGTGGGGCAGGCACAGCTCCGGCCGGACAAGGAGCCGGAACACGTTGAACGAGGCTGAGACGTTCCAATTCATGCCGTTCATGGGGGGGGTAGAAAAAGAACTTTTCGAGGAACATCAAGGAGGCTTTGTGGAAGGAGCTTATAGGCAAGCATGCCAGCGCATTTTACTCGTAATACTTCACAAGGTGTTGTGGCTTAGCTTTGCGCCACACCCACATTGCATTACGTAGCTTTAAAATTGTGGGCCTTGGACCTTCCAGGGGCGCGACTTCCCAGCGCGTCTTGCCTCGTTTGGACAGGAAGCTTTTAATTTGAGCGGACGTGAAAAAGAGTGGCCGAATCCACCAAAATGAAAGGCTAGAAGCAAAGCTGGTCGAAAGGACAACCACCTGGCAGCTATCTACAGCGTTCTTGCACCCTGCAGCTGTTGCACGATGGCCCGTGTTGCAAAGCGACGCCCAGCCCCTAGCGAGGCTGCGGTGGCATCGACGCCGCGGAAACGAGCTCGTCCGCGGCAGGACGCGGAAGCAGATCGAGAAGACGGCAGGGAAGGCGAGGAAGAGAGGCAGGACGCGCAGGCCGGGCGCGGTGACGGCAGCGATGGCGACAGCGACGGCGGAGACGCGGCATCGCTTCTGATGCAGACGCCGACGAAGCGGCGACGGCCGGCGGCGCCGCCATCAAGAGCTGCTGCAGCTGGAGCAGCTGGAGCAGCGGCGTCTCCGCAGCAGCCGACGACGCCGGTGGCGGCTGAAGCCTGGCGCCGTGCTGGTGGTGGCGGCGGGATGGCGGTGGACACGCCGACGCGGCGCACCATGGCTGACCGGTCGGCTCGGCGCAAGAGCACGCGTGCGCTGATTGCACGGGCGGTGGCGAACGACGAGGACGAGGACGGCGATGCAGAGGAGGCGCTAGAGGAGGCGATTTTTCGGGGGGAGGCGGAGGAGGAGGAAGAGGATGGGGATGAGGGAGAAGATGAAGAGGATGCTGCAGGGGAGGGCGAGGACGAGGAAGACGAGAAAGACGAGGACGGTGAGGAAGACGAGGAAGACGGGGCCGACAATGGGCTCGACATCGAGGCAGCAGCACCGGCGGCAGCGCCGGCAGCAACGCCGTCGCGGCGTCGCGGTCGGCCACCAAAGAAGCGAGAAGCGGTGGCGAGTGGCGTTGCCAGCGCCGCAGACACGCCCAAGCGGCGGCCGGGCCGGCCTCGCAAGGTGCGCGAGCCTGACGAGGACGAGGCGCGGATGCCGCACGACGAGGCGGAGCTGCCGGCGCACGAGCGGTACTTTTTCCAGAACAACGCTGTCGCAGCGGCGGCGGCAGGAGCGCGAGGAGGGGCGCGAGGCGGCCGTGGCGGCCGAGGGGGCCGAGGGGGCCGAGGCCGAGGTGGCGGCCGAGGGGGCGGGATTGGCGGGATTGGCGGGCGGCTGGTGCAGACGTCCAACAACACGCTGGCGCGTCTTCGGTTGCTGACGCACGACGAGTACTTTCGGCTGCGCAATGGCGACGAGAGCCAGAGCCAGAGCCAGAGCCAGAGCCAGAACCAGAGCCAGAACCATGGGCGGCAAATCCGCTTCCTCGAGGCGCTGCACGCGCAGTCGTTTGCGCAGTGGACCTTTGAGCTGTCGCAGGGCTTCAGCGTGTGTCTGTATGGCTACGGCGCGAAGCACCGCGTGCTGCGGGCGTTTGCGGCGGCGCTGCAGCGTGCGGATGCGTCGAACAGGCGGCGGGCTGCAGAGGACGCAAACGCCACCCAAAACACAAAGCGCCGCCCGACAGGCCGCCGCCGCATTGTCGTTGTGGACGGCTGGGCGGCGTCGGCGTCGGTGTCGGCGTCGACGGCAGCATTGCGCGAGATTCTGGGCGCCGTGGCCGAGGCGGCTCGGCCGGGCACTGCAAAGCTGCCAGCCGGCCTGGCGGCGGCCGAGCGGGCCGTGCTGGCTTTGCTGGGCGGCAGCGGCAGCGGCGGCGAGGAGCATCAGATGGATGAGACGGATGGCACTGACCCGCCCGACGTTACGACGGTGACGCTGATGATTGACGGCATCGATGCGCCGGGGCTGCGGCGGCCGGGCGTGCAGGCGGTGCTGGCGCGGCTGGCGGCCGAGGGGCGGCGACGATGGCGGCGAGCGGGCGATGGAGTTGGCGGCGGCGGTGCGCAGATCCGCCTGCAGCTGGTCTGCGCGGCCGACACGCCCGGCTTTGTGCTGCTGTGGGACGGGGCGGCGCGGGCGGCGTTCCGGTTTGTGTTCCACGACGCGACGACGTTCCGGCCGTACTACGGGGCTGTGGCGGATTCCGTGGATGCGGCGGACGCGGCCGAGACGGCCGAGACGGCCGAGACGGCCGAGACGGCGACCACAGGCACGGCACCCACGGCGCTGGCCACGGCCTCGCCCGTCGACGCCGTGCACGCGCTGCTGGGCCGCCGGGTGCGCCGGGTGGGCGGGGCCGACGGCGCGGCGTTTGTGCTGCGCAGCTTGCCGGAAAATGCGCGCAATCTGTTCCAGCTGCTGGTGGGCGAGGTGCTGGCAGCCGACGGCGGCGGGGGCGGGCCGCGCAGGAAGCGAAGAGCACGGGCGGCGGGGTACGACGACGGCGACGACGGCGACGAAGAGGAAAACGAACACGACGAGGACGAGGACGACGGCGGCGACGGCGGCGGCGACGGCGGTGCGCCCGAGATCGGCCTCGAATACCGAATGCTGTACAACAAGGCGGTGGAGGAGTTTATCTGCAGCTCCGAGATGGCGTTCAGGACGCTGCTGAAAGAGTACGTTTGGGTGTTTCGTTGTTTGCTCGTTCTGTCGTTTTCTCGTCTCCCTGTTTTTGCCATACTTTGCTCGTCTCCTGCCTTTGATTTACTTTGCTCGTCTCCTGCCTTTACTTTCTCGTCTGACCAGACTAGGTTCCATGACCATCAAATGGTGACCAGCCGCAAGGATGCCTTTGGCACCGAGCTGCTCAGTCTGCCGTTCCGGCGCGACGAGCTGGAGACGCTGCTGGAGGAGCTGGCGTGAAGAAGGGGAGGAAGCATTCACGTGACGAGGCTGCATGTAGGCACGAATGTATGCTTTTCTATCATAATACATGTACAAAGCGTTCAGCTCGTCGTTTCGGCTCGTCCTTTCAGCTTTGCGAGCTTTCTGTCCTCCCTGTTTCGTCCTTTCAGCTTTGGCAGCTTTCTGACCTCCCTGTTTCGTCCTTTCAGCTTTGGCAGCTTTCTGTCCTCCCCTGTTTGTGTGTGACGCCCAACGTATTTTGCCATTTCCATTGTGTTCCTTTTTCTCTCTAAACAATTCCATGAAACGAAACGTAGGCTACGCTGGCCCCGCCGCCTCACAAGCCCAGGCTCTTGACGCATGTCCACAGCGTGATGGGCACGACGACGTTGTCGTTGCCGCCGGTCAGCACCGCCTCGGTCAGGCTGGCCAGCACGGCACAGACGGCGGCGCGCGGGGCCGCTTCGAGGACGGTGCTGGTGGCAGTGGCGGTGGCAGTGGCGGTGGCGGCGGCGGTGGCGGACGTCGAGGCGTCGGCGTCGACCCAGCCGCCCAGGCGCAGCCACAGGCGGGCGGCAAGCAGGCCGAGCCAGACGGCGGCGGCAAAGGCGGCGCTGCCCTCGAGGCTCTTGCCGCCGCCCCAGCGCCACTTGTGGCGGCCGAAGCGGCGGCCGACGAGCGAGGCGGCGGCGTCGCCCAGGCCGACGCAGACGACGCCGGCGACCATGCTGGCGTCGCGGGCGGCCAGCGGCAGCTCCCAGCCGGCGACGGCGCAGGGGGGCGTGGCGGTGGTGGCGGTGGTGGTGTCCGTGTCGAAGACAGTGTCGAAGACAGTGTGTGGCACAGTGTCAGAGACAATGGGCGGCCAGTCCGAACGCGGCGCGCTGGCCAGCGACAGCCAGAGGGGCACGGCGCAGCCGACGAGCAAGAAGATGTGGGAGATGACGACGGGCCCGCGCAGGTCGCGGCCGTCGACAAAGGGGGCGAGGAAGGCGGCGAGCGGGCGCGACAGGGGCGGCAGCTGGCTGGCGCGCAGCAGGTCGAGCAGCAAAAAGGCGGCGAGGGCGACGGCGAGGGCGACGGCGACAAAGGCCGGATCGATGAACGTCGTCGGCAGCAGCATGGCCACGACCATGGCGTGGAACAGCTTGCGGCGCGTGTCGACCTCGACGGCCGGCGACAGGCGCAGCACGCCGACGAGGCCGCCGGCCAGCAGTGCCAGCCAGTAGGCCGCGAGCGCCAGCCGCGTGTTGGCAGCGCCGCCCAGCCACGCCTGGCGCAGTGCGCGCTCGGCCCAGCCAGGCGTCCAGGGACCGGCGGATTCGCCAGAGAAGAACGGTCCAGAGCCTCCGGAGCCTCCGGGGCCGGTCGGGCGGCTCCGCGGTGGAAGACACACCCAGCCCTCGAGATTGGCCTTGACCGCCTCCAGCCGGAACCAGGCGAGGTCGCCCAGCAGGTAGCCCAGCGCCCAGCCCACTGGCTCGTGGCCCTGCAGCGCCCGTGCCGCCACGTACGGCCGCAAGACCAGCCCGGCCACGGCCGCCACGCTGCCGTAGACCCAGGCCGCGTACAGCCACCGGCGCCGCTGTGCCTGCGTCTGCGTCAGCGCAAACAGCGCCCGCACGCGCGCCGACGCTGCCCGTTTGCGCCGGCCCGACGGCGTGTGTGCCGGGGTGGCCGGCGATGTCTTGCGCGCTCGCCGCCATACCGGCGGCGTGTCCGAGTCGGAGCCGGCAGCCACGCTCGGTGTCGTCGTTGTCGTCGTTGTCGTCGTCGCCGTAGTCGCCGTCGTCACTGTTGCTGTCGTTGTACTTGTCGCCATCGCCGTCGCCGTGCCTGGCCCAAACATCATCTCGAGACGGGCGCGCCGCGGCGACCGCAGCTGAGCGATCACGTGACCGAGGCCCGACCACAGGCGGGCGGACCACGGCGGCGGCACAACATCGGCGGCCGTCTCGCTGCGGAAGCGCCAGCGCGGCACGCGCGCCAGCGTGATGCCCCAGCGCACGACGGCGCTGCACAGCACCAGCAGGCCCAGGCCGCCGCCCCACAGGACGGCCTGCAGAATGACGGCCTGCGGCGACGCCGCCAGCACGGCCAGGTTGGCCAGCGCCGTGGCCAGCAGCTGCAGCTCGGCCGGCAGCAGGCTGGTCGTCGCCAGGTCGTGCAGCAGCCAGCACAGCGTGCGGTGCAGGGGGTAGAGCAGGGCGAGCTCGTTGGGGGAGAGGGAGGTGGTGGTCGTCGGTATAGGAATTGTAGTTGTAGTGGATGTAGTGGTTGCAGTGGTTATAGTGGTTATAGCGGTGGTGGCAGCAGCTGTAGTTATAGCGGTTATAGCGCCTGCAGCGGCCGTGGCCGCCTCGGCCACCAGCGGCACACACGACAGCGCCCAGTGCACGGGCGAGTACAGGTCGGCCGGCAGCGCCAGCGGGACGAGGGCCGGCGGCAGGCTGCACAGGCCGAGCACGAGGTTGACCAGCGGCGCGTCCGGCAGCGTCGGCGTGGCCACCAGCAGCGCCACCAGCAGCGGCAGCACCGTCGGATACAGCAGCGGCGCCGGATCAAACGCCGTCGGCAGCCGCAACGCCGCCCGGAGACGGTCCGGAAGGCGGCGCCACCGTCCGCGGCCACCCGACCTCTCCTCGGTCTGAAATGCCCCCCACGCCGCCACCCGCAGCGGATACAGCACACACAGCCCCGCCGCCGCTGCCGCCGCCGCCGCCGCCGCCCGCCGCCACCGCCCCAGCAGCAGCCGCCGCGCCTCCGTCTGCGAGCACACCAGCCCGCCCAGCACCGCCACCAGCACCAGCTCCGTCGCCCGCCGCACCACCTCGCGCCGCCGCCGCCGCGCGGCTCTGTCGTGGCCGTGGCGGCCGTGCCCGAGTCGCGGCAAAGAGACGGACAGCATCGCCGGCCGCGTCGCTCGAGCTGGCTCCGTGGGCGGCGGCGTTTCTGCTGCGGCAGCTGCGGCAGCTGGCGGCCAAGCTTCCAGGCCACCAGCCTCTGTTTGCCGCCCATCTGGTCTCTGTTCTCGCTCTCGCTCTCCTCCCTCGGCCTCTCCCTCCACCTCTCCCTCCACCTCTCCCTCGGCCGGCGTCGCCGGCGTCGACATCCCCGACAGCGCTTCGTTGAGCCCGCGCAGTCCCTTGTGCAGCTTCGCTCGCGGCGCCGGCAGTCCCTTGAGAAAATGCTCGTCGTCCGCCTCCGACCCGCTGTCGCTGGCCGCCGTCGTTGTCGCTGTCGCTGTCGCTGTCGCTGTCGCTGTCGCTGCCGGCGCTGACAACCGCTCCCACCCGTACGCCAGCTCCCACTGCTTCCGCTGGTACGGATGCGGCGACCGCGTCAGCAGCCGCACACCGCTGTGAGCCGTCCCATCGTACTGGCCCAACGGGCCGCCGTGGCCGCCGTGGCCGCTGTCGAGACCATCGAAACCATCGAAACCGTCAGCGTCATCAAAACCGTCACCGCCATCGACACCAGCGCCGTCGAATCCGTCACCAAACCGCTCTTCGAGGCTGTCGTCATCGCCATCGTCAGCGACCGCAGTCATGACGCCGGCAATCCCGTCCCGTTGCTGTCTTTGTCTGTTCCTTGTCGTCTGCCACAGCGTCGATGCAATCTAAAGACCAGCACACCAAACAAAAAAGAACCCCGAGAAAAAAACAGGCAGTGGCAAATCACCCGCCCTCACATCTTTCTCAAAACGACAGTCAAACAGCCTTGTGCTACCAACGGCCGACGTTGCTCTCCTCGTAGTGCTGCTTCGTAGCAATACCTTGTCGTACATTCGACGTACGATACTCGTACAAATGCATCACACTGGCGTGGCCACGTCGCGCCAAAGAACAGCCCAAAAGGCCGACATCACATGCTCCGCGCTACGGCAGACCCCTGGACAGCTAGGTACTGCTTATGTAAGGTTCTAAAAATGCAAGCAATATCCATTCGGCAGACAACGTATGGGTACGGAGTACTCGTCTACGAGCCGCTAGCCGGAGAGGAAGTACGCAGCTTTCAGGGAGCTTGTTGCCAAATACAGCAACAGAAAAGTGCCGTCTAGTTGTAGTGCACCCTACACCGTATATGGATACAAGTATGGATACAAGTACGACGTACTCGCACACTATCCATATGTATATCCTTACGCTGCTCCATAACGACGTCGTCCATCGTACTCGATCTCCCTAGCATTCGATTCCATACCATCACTGGCGATCGCTGCGAATAGAAGCTCCGTTGCTGTGGAGAGGCGCCCCACAGCTCTGCAATGCTTTGCACATTGTATCCATACGAGTATGGTACTCGTATTATGCTACCAAATTCCTCGCAACACAGTGCTTTCTGTCCAAAGGCCGAAAAGTTCATGATCAGTCGTTCCCGCACTTTTCCGCTTTGCAGATATTTCTTCCCAAGGCTATATCAAGCCGTTGTCGCCAGTCAGTCGTACGAGTATGCGTCCGTCCGGTCGTACACGTGTCACTTTGCTTTCTGAGTACGGAATACAAAGCCGAGTCGGAGTCGATGCCGGCCGTTCTTTGGCCAGGGGTTGACCCAATGGATCTCTCTCCGACTGTTGTGGCATTGGCATGGAAACGTACGGCGAACCAAAGCAGGGACAGCCAAGAGATATCCGCCACAGCGCATCCTCGCCTTCAGAAAATAGATTCGTGCCGGATTACTCGTACGTATTATTTCTGGACGAGACAGTCAGAGGTCCACTCATATGGCAAAAGAGCTTTCTGGAAACCAGGTTGCGGAATGTCCTCTTTGCGAGAAGCCGAACGAAAAAGCGAGTACAAAGGTACGACTACGTATACGAACCAACAAGCTCGTAACAGAGACCAACTAGCTTTTGGCCGAATCCTGTCTCCTAGGCTGGCCACATCTACGAGTAGTTTGTAGCACCAAGTAATGCCGTGACCAATGTTTAGAAATAGCAACGGCTCAAGCCTTTGAATAACCCTGATAAGCTGAACGCATCTGTCTATTTGTTACAGATAAACACACCACACAATCTTTGCGGTTGTGCTCTCCCCTATTGCTTCGCAGTAATCAGGCCTGGCAGTAATGGGTACAAAACAGTCCGTTCTGGGCTACCTCAAAACTGCCCCTCAAAGCGGCTGCGATTGGCGCTTCGCTAGAAAGAAAGCCCGAAACACTAGACTTTTTTTAGCTCCTCTGGCTGGCCGCCTGCTCGGTTTTTTGTTTCTTTTTTCCCCCTTCTTTCTGGCTGGCCTGTTTCAATCTTTTGCTGGTCTCGGAACCTTTCAGCTAGTTGTGAGCCTCCCCCCCCCTAAAGAAAAAAAAAAAATACTCGCAGAGCTGAAAAGCCACCGGCGCCAAGTGGCGCCGTGGGGTGAACCCGTTAATACGAATACGAGTAGGACATACGTGGACGGAGTAAGGATATGGTACGTCGTGCGTCGTACGCTCGTACTCGTATGAATACGATGGTCGTAGTCGTACTCTGTACGTCGTATTACCCCGTATAACTCGTATGCTTACGAGTACGGCCACAAACTGCACGAGTATTGATACACGTGCGACCTGTTCGTACTCCATCTTTACTACGCCACCGTAAAAATCTGCTGTGCAATTGCGGAATTCTTTGCGGCGCTTCCGTATTAGGGTAGCTCCTGCCTGCTTTCGGTCTTACCTGACCTGTTCTTTCCTTTTTCACCCCCCTCCTTCCCTCTCAACGACATGAATAGCATACTATGGATATCCATAATCCGTCGTATATCCATTCGTATTTCTCTCCCTCTCACTTTTCACTACTTTTCACTTGTCTTCGGTCTCTTCGGTTTTTCTTTTTTCTTTTTTCTTTTTTATTGTATCAAGCACAACAGTAAATACGCATCTCGCACATAAACCAGGACAAAACAAAGCAACTCATTCGCTTCACGTCGCTGTCTTTATCTCGGCACTCTCCCTTCATTTTTTTTCTTATTCCTCGTATACCGTCCTCACACCCAACCAACCACCAAAAAGGCGGACGGAGCACGGAGCTATAAATACGAGATAGTCTAAGCCCACTGCAGCAAGAAAAAACACGGAGCACAGCAGCGCCCAGCCACCCGTTTCCCTGCTTGCCTGTGGGTTCGCTTTTCGCCTTTGTTGCCGTGCGAGACAAGACTCACTGCAAAGTTCTTTGCATAGCGGAGTGGGCTTGTATCCATATTACGTCCTCCTGACAACACACGGAGCAGTACGACGTAATACGACCTACGGCGTACATTGTACATTGAGAAAAAGCCAAGGCTGCCTGTGGCAGAAGCTTTGTTGTTAAAACGCCACTCTCCTTTTCTTCATTGAGTTTGGGGGCCCTCCCTTGCTGGTTTGGGAAAGCTGAAAAGCTGGTCAACTGGTGCGACAAAGAAATCCAAAGTATTACGACTATTACGGAGTAGAGGACCTTTATAGCCACTCTCCATCGCTTCTTCCGGTCGTTTATCTCTTGTCTTTTTTTTTCTTCTCTCTCACTTCTGCTCTTTTCCTCTTTCCTCTTCACGCCTCCTCATCCCTCCCTCATCTTTCTCTCCATAACCTTCACTTGTCTTCCCATTCTTTCCGTCTTTTCTTTCGTCTCTCTTCTCTCCTCGTCTTGTTTCCCGCTCTTTGAAAATGGCTTCCTACACGACTGCGGAGGACGAAAAGACGTCCCTGTCCCAGGCGGCAGATACAGAGGCCCAGATGCAGGCCTTCCGTGAGGTGCAGTCTCATAGCAAAGCAATGTCCGTCGGCCGGACCGTCCAGTGCGTGCTGGCCTGCATCCTTGCTGCCTCCTGGCTGATTGTCGGCCTTGGCTACACATCCATGGCCGTCAGCCGCTGGCACAAGCCATGCTCCAAAGCCGAGACCGCCGTGGTGCAGAACCACAACGGGATGGCCATGCCGCATGCCTTCTCCGACATTCCCGTCCAGGCTGCTGTTCCAGACGTCGAAGCCAGCCATAGCCAGACCAGCAGCAAGGAAAACGAAAAGGCCGAGAAGACCGAGAAGACCGAGAAGACCGAAAAGGCCGGCGAAAACGAAGGGATTGAAAAGATCGAAAAGATCGAAAAGGTTGAATTGCTTGCCGCCTACCAAGACGCCAAGGCCGCTTCGCCTTCTGCCTTCTCCCGCCTGCTCGAGGCCGTCTCGCCAGAGACCCTGCACAACCTCCTCCACGAGTACTTCCCCGAGTCCTACCGGCACGGCGTCTACCCCTCCGAGAGATCGGCGCTGGAGGCCATCCACCGTGCCAATGCTCCGCTGGCCGCGTCGATTGTGAAGATGGCCCGCCGCGACTCTGGCCCAGGCAGCAACAGCACCATCACCTCTTCTACCCCGCCTCCCACCTCTTCGCCCTCGACCACCTTGCCGCCGTCCACGTCTGCCACGCCGTCCACCACAGATACCACAGATTCCACGACATCAACGTCCTCGCCCACCACCACCACCAGCAGCAAGAAGACCTCGGACGCCACCACCACCGGCCACAAGGTCACGTCCACATTTACGTCCACCATCAACGGCACGCCCACCGTGGTGACGGCTACCTCGGTTGTGGGCGTCGGCTCAGGTGCCACCGGCACGGACACTTCCGTTCCCGGCAGTCTGCAGACCGGTGCGGCAGTGGCTGTCGGCAGCAGTGGCAATGGCATCCGCATGGCCGGTGCTGTGGCGGGTGTGGTGATGGGGGCCCTGCTAGTTTGAAGCTGCAGATCTCTCTCTCTTTTTTTCTCACATAAACACGCACACACACACATACACAGTCACTCATTTCAGCCCGCCCATTTGGTCTACACTCCTTGGCCACATGTGCGCAACATGTCCGAACGCTACAGCGTCTGGACGCCGTTCTTTACGAAAATTGCGTCTTCAAAAGCATCATGGATGCTAGTCACTCATTTTTTACAAACAACGGCAACTTTGGCGTCTTTGGCGGCGCCCTGGTCCTGAGAGAGAACTGCCACAGTGCTTCGATCACCCTCAATAGCGCGACGACAAGGCACACCATGAAGCACAGCGATGCTTAGGTACCCGGGCAGAATAGCTTTTTGGGCAGCACACCAAAGGCGGCACGCCAAGGCACACCGCAGAGCAGTAATGCAAAGCAGCAAAGCACGGCACGGCACAGCACACATCACACGGCACACTGAGCCTGGTTGACTGGCAGACCCCTCTCACGACGCCAGCATCTAGCATGGGTTGGCGTGGCCTCCAGAGGCAGAGGCTTTGCATATGAGCAGAAGAAAAGCGAAGAAAAAAAAACGATCCGAAAGATGAGCTAAAGGCATTATTAGCATACAAAAAGTCCAGCGAATCTTTTTTTTTCCCTTTCTTATTTCGGGTTTCTGGGGGGGGCATTTGAATGTTGAGCTCGATTAGGGTGAGGTTGGGGGGAGATCTTGGGAGGATTGTTCTTCATTGGAAGTCTGATTATATTGGGTTTACTGGATTTCGCTTGGTTTTCATATAGCTTGCAAGCTGCACTAAGAATAATGTATATTGTAAAGATAAATTGCGAGTGCAACAGACAGCATATCTGGCTTATACGTTAATACTGCTCTGATATAAAGGCAAAATTGGTTTGTGCGGGACAGTTTTTTTAAGTATTATTTACGAGCTCCTATTATCCAGGTCAAAGAGTATCTGCCCCCCCACCCTCCAACTCAAAAGCACCGGAAAATAGCCAAACAGACGTATCATATCATAAACACTATTTAAACGCCAGTCAATGAAAAAGGAAAAAAAGATACAGGCCCAGCCCAGAATACGCCAGTTGTCAAATACCCCTTCTCCCGTCGTAGTACATGCCTGAATCCTGCACTGATGCGATCTTGCGTTTTTGCGTTCTTGATTTCTTGCGTTCTTGCGTTCTTGCGTTATTGCGTTCTTGCGTTCTTACATGCTTGCAGTCCTCCTCCCTTATCCCGGCTCACCCCACGCCTCACTTCTCACTCCTCTCCCTGCCAGCTTAGCCCGGCCCGATCTTGGGCATGTCGTTGTGCTCGCTCATGCGCGACAGATACGCATTCATGTCGGCCAGCCGCTCCTTGTGGCTCTTGAACAGCTCTGGGCGGGCGGCGCGCACTTCGTCGGGGTTGGCGTTCATCAGGTCGCGGATCTAGGATGGGTAGCTGTTAGCCTGGAAGCCAGTAGGGAACAGGCGCAAAGTAGACCAGCATTGTAAACGATAGAACCGTTGCGAGGGTACATGACAGCCAGAATGTGTAGAGCAACAAGTGGCCAGAGCAAAAAGAGAGAGAGAAAGAAAGAACAGAAGAGAGAGAAAGAAAAAAACATAAGAGTGAGAAAGAGAAAAAAAGGCAAAGGCTGCACCTGTGAAATGCAGCCTCGAAACCGCCAGGAACTGCGCCTGCCCTCCTCCAGCGCCATCTCGCAAGCTTACCTTTTTCTCTTGCGCCTCGGCAAAGCGCCGCTCGGCAGGCGTCATGCGCGCATATGGGTCGTCATCGTCGTCGATTTCGCCGTTTTCACCTTTTTCAGCGTCGGCCGTTTTCTTGCCGGCCTCTCTTGCCTCGCTGCCGCCGTCGCTGTCCCTCCTCTGCTTGTCCGTCTCCTCGCCCCTCTCGGTGTCCTTGTCCCTGTCGCTTTCCCGGTCCCTGTGCTTCTTGTGGTGGCGGTGTTTGTGCTTCGATTTGTGCGGCTTCTTCTCGACCCGGCCGCCTTTGAGCTTGAGGGCTCCACCCACGCCGGCCGCGGCGTACTCGCCAGCCGGCATTTATGGCGGAGCTTAAGATGCTTGGGTTGGGGACTGTGAGACTCTGCCAACGGAAGGGCGGAGGGGTGAACGTCTTGTCACCAAGAGTAAGGTGTTGACAGGGCACCAAGTACGGGTATGAAAGGTGGTTGGAAGAGAGAGTACGAGTATCGTGCCGTTCTTTGGCGTTCGATGGCTATTACTAAGTTCACGTGATCGCAATCACTCGGGCGATAGCTGGCAGAGGCGGTTCCACATGTCCATACAAAATCAATCACACGCTTCAAATTTTTTTTCTTCCTTCTTTTTCTCTTTTCTCCTTTTTTTTTTCCTCATCAAAAAGCAAAATATCAGAGGCGCCACGACCATCACCACGAACATTTTTATGCCAACAGTGATGTGTTGCTAGTTCAGGAAATTTTTTAGTTTCCTCGACTCCTCTGTAGATGAAAGTTCCATGATAGGAAGTCTCGCGTTCCGCCACAAAAAACGGCCTGGTGAGCGACGAGATGTCACAATTCGGATACATTTTTCTTTTGCGTGTCTTTTTTTCCCCCTGTAGTCTTGTAGTCTGGACCTGCCGACGCGGTTGTTGCATGTCGTCCTGGGGCTTGTCGGCTGGGGCAGTGCTGTCTTCGTAATGGACTACAGAGTCCTCAGACGAGAGCAAACTGCATTAAGAGTCCGACTGCTTTGCCTTGGTCGAATCGTCCTGGAAAAGGGAGAGAGACAGCTTGACGCTACGGTAGTGTCTTTTCGTCGCATGTCACAAACGACAGCGTCTTTGCCAAAACGACGCGAACAGAGGTCTCCTTTGGGTAACAAAATGCTACCAGGAAGTTCTAGGCTCAAGAGGTCTAAAAGTATTATGGAGCAGCTGCCAATGTCGCCTAGAGCGGCCGTCTTTTGGCGGTTCTTTCCTTCTCATTCCGTCAAGCTGCACTGGCTCACTGGATTATGTTCCTGTCTTTTTTCTTTTTCAAAAGTGAAAATGCATGTTTTTTTCTTCTTCTTTCTCCTTTTTTCTTAAAAGGTGAAAATGCATGTTGAAATCCCATCTTTGATTTTAATCGTCTTTTGGTTTCTGCTAGGCTTGGCTTCGCTACTTTTTTTTTTGTTTTCTTTTTGCTTCCCGCGAGCGTGTTTTTTCTTTTTTTTTTCGCTTTTTCCAACTAAGGGGACCATCCCTTTCTCCGGCCAACGTAATATGTCGTAGGAATCCTATTTCCTGCCTTTTCCTGCTTTTCTGCAATGTCACGAATCATCCCTAAAACGGCCTTGTCTCAGTCAACATTCCGCAGCGGCCAACTAGTGCGAGTCCGTCTGAGCCCATTGGAATCCGTAGACTAATACTGGGCAGATGCAAACAACAAGAAGACCGGGGTTGACATGTCGCACCTGGCAGCGAGAGGAAACCTCCCCCCCCCCCAAAAGGCGTTGCCTATTGCTGCGTAGCTCCTTCCCTGTGTGCCTGGCCGGAAGACAGTCTCCCACAGCAAGGGAATGGAAAGATGGAAAGGGCGAGCCAAAGGGTTGCGTAGTCTTCTGCGTGGCCGGAATGCAGGTGCATTCTTCACGGCCATCCCACATCTCTCCCTGTAGGGGTGTACTTTGTACCTCTCTCTCTCTATCTCTCTATTCTTCTTTTTTTTCCTCCTCTCCGTGCCACGTCCTGTCCACTCAAACATCGACCAGTGCATCAAAACGCCATCTCCCTTCAAAAAACGCATAGCATGGAGAGCCGACGCCAAAACCGGCCGTTGCGGTCTAGTCAAACTTTCACCATTCCGGCGACGCCTCGATGGAGAAGTGTTCAGATTACGGGACACGCTCTAAAACAGGGACGGGGCAGGGACAGCTATGGCATTTCTCTCTTATATTTGCTTGGATGTCTCTTTTTCTCGCTCGCTCGCTCTCTGCTTTCTGATTCCTTCTTTTTGTTTTCCCTTCCTCGCACTCGCTCCTTGTGGCATCCGCTCTTTTTTTTCAGCTTCAAGTCGCTCTTTTCACGTTTCATTCGCTTCATGTTCTGCAGTCTCGTCTGTTCATATTTGTTTGCTTTCGTCTGTTCTTCTGTTGATCCTGTTCTTTTGATTCCCGTCTGTGGATATTCATCTACCAGTGCTCGTCGAAGCTTTGTCTAAGTTTCGTCTGTTGAAGTCACCATGGCGATGTCATCGTGAGTCTTTTTTTCTGTCTCTCGCCAGACTGACTCCCTCCCTCTCTCTCTCTCTCTCTTGCTGACAGCTCCAGTGCCTCCCTCTACTCCAGCGACTTCTTGCTGTGTGACTACGTCGACTTCAGCACGTCTACCCTCACTGCCACCGCCACCACCACCGCCATCACCACCGCCACCGCCACCACCACTGCCACCACCACAGAGACCGTCACCACCACCTACTACTACACCGCCACTGCCGCCGACATCACCAACATCTGGGAGGCCACCTACACCATCATTGAGATCATCATCGGCGACCCGTCCACCTGGACGCAGCCGCCCGTGCCGCCCAACTTTGTCGAGACGACGGTCGTCTGCAAGGACGAAACGGTGGTCACCATTACGTGCCCGGCCGCAGAGGCCGAGCAGACGGCCGATGTGACCATTCTCTGCGGCAAGTGCGTCACGGCGGCGCCACAAGTTGGAGCCGCCGCCACGGCCACGGCCACGGCCACAGCCACGGCAGCGGCAACAGCTGGTGCTGGTGCTGGCGCTGGCGCTGCTGCAGGAGCTGGCGCAGGAGCTGGAGCGGCAGCGCAAGCTGGCGCCGGAGCCGGAGCCGGAGCCGGAGCCAGCGCCGGAGCGGCTGCAGAAGCTGGAGCTGGGGCCGGAAGCGCTGGCACTGGCACTGGCTCAGGCTCCAGCTCAGGCTCAAGCTCTAGCTCAGGCTCAGGCTCAAGCTCTGGCTCTGGCTCTGGCTCAAGCTCAGGCTCTAGCTCTAGCTCTGGCTCAGGCTCAGGCTCAAGCTCAGGATCAGGCAAAGGCACAGACACAGACAGCACAAGCTCAGGCTCCGGCTCAAGCTCAGGCTCCGACTCAAACGCAGGCTCTGGTTCGGAGTCGTCGAGCACCACCGTCGTGACGGCTGGAGCACCGCGGTCGCTCAAGAGCAGCATGACCTTGATGATTGGCGCTGCTATGTTCGTGGCACCACTTCTGCTGTGACGAGCTAGCTAGCTGTTTGCGGTGCACATCATGTCGGACGCCGCTGGCTGTTTTAAGAGCTGTCTATCGTTTTCCGTTTTCATGGTTTTCATGTTACCTTTTATTTTTCTGCGCGGTGTGAATTTTGGGGCTGTTGTTAATAATATCTGGTTGCTATTGGTTTTTGGCAATTTTGTACAATGAAAGGCGACGGCTCTTGGGTCTCGGAGCTTGATCGAACAGTTTTATCGATGTAGAAAGAAATAGATGGTGTTCAAGTGTTCAACGCAGACGGATGTGGCAGAAAGTGTAATACTTTGCACGTCAGCTGTAAGTCGGCTTTAAGTGGTAGGCGGTGAGACTGGGTAAAATATCGCACATCGGGAAGGTGCCGATCAACCTAAAGAGAATTGAACAGGAAAGAAGAAGAAGCAGAAGTGAAAAAAGAGAAAAGAGATAAAAGAGATAAGAGAGATAAGAGAGATGACAGAGTAGAGAAGACTTTGACAAAAGAAAATAGACAGAGCTCGCCAGCCAAAACGACGCACGAAGCCGTAGTCTCACCAGGCTGGCCATGGCTCCGATCCCCATCACCATTGTCACCGGCTTTCTCGGCTCGGGCAAGACGACGCTCATTCTCAATCTGATTCCGCAGCTGCTGGCCGCAAATCCTGACTACCGCGTGGCCGTGCTGAAGAATGAGTTTGGCGACCTGGCCGTAGACTCGCAGCTGGCGGCGTCGAGCGCGGTGGCCGGCGTGCGCGAGCTGCTCAACGGCTGCATCTGCTGCAACCTGGTGGGCCAGCTGGGCGATGCGCTGCAGGAGCTGACGGCGGGGAAGGACTCTGATGGCGGCGGCGGCGGAGGAGGACGGCCGTCGCGGATCATCATCGAGACGTCGGGGTCGGCATTTCCGGCCACGCTGGCGCTGGAGGTGAACCGGCTTGCGCGGGCGTCGGTGGCGGTGCAGAAAAAGGAGCAAGAGGAGCAGACGGAGCAGACGGAGCAGACGGAGCAGAAGGAGCAAAAGGAGCAAAACGAGGCAGCCGAGCCGGCCTATCTGCTGGACGGCGTCGTCAGCGTCATCGACGTCGAGAACTGGCAGGGCTATGAAGACACCAGCTACACGGCGCGGCTGCAGGCGCGCTACACCGACCTGGTCGTCTTCAACAAGTGGGAGACGTGCGACGAGCGCCGCTTCGACATCTGCCTCGACCGGCTCGGCGATCTGCACTCGGGCAGCGACAGCGCCAGCGAGGTGGCCTGGGTCAAGAGCCGGCGCGGCTGGGTCGACGCAGGCCTCGTCTTTGGCATCGACGGCGGGCTGCTGTCGCGGGCGCTGGCCGCTGGCGCCCGGCCCGAGGACCTGCTGGACGGCCGCAGCACCGAGAAACACGACCACGGCCACGGCCACGGCCACGACAACGACCACGACCACCACACCGAAGAAGTCGAGGTGCTGTCCGTCACTCTGCCGGCCGCCGCTGCCGACGCCGGCGCCGCCTCGACCGTCGACGCCGACAAGCTGCTGCGGCTGCTCCGCGCCGCTCCCCGAGACGAGGTCTACCGCATAAAGGCCATTTTCCGCATTGCCGCAGCCGACAGCTCGCGCCTGCAAAACTCGGACGAGAGCATCCCTGTGGCCGTCCATCCCTCTTCTTCTTCGTCGTCGTCGTCGTCGTCGTCGTACATCCTCAACTGGGCCTTCGGCCGCTGGACGTTTACGCCCATTGCAGCAGGCACAGACGAACCGCCTTCAGCGACGGCATCTCCGGCGCCCGCCTTGCGCATGACTGTTGTGTTGGCGCGCTACCAAGGCGCCAAGTGGACGAAGAAGCTGCGGGAGGGCGACTTTCTCGCACTTGCGGGCGGTGGCGGCGACGCTGTTGCTGTCACAAAGATTGCATAGCAGAGGGGCCTGGTGTTGACGGCTTGGATTCACGGGTTTGGGTGTTCAAAGGCATGTGTGGTTTGGCAAGTAGGATATATTGATTATAAATACTCGTAGATATGATTGCTCGGATTAGACTTCAGTTAGCGATGCTTTATTGGAAACCTTTATGCGAAGACGGAGCACCAGGGTTCCTGTGCAGAGTACAAGGTAAGACGATTAAGGGGCAAAGAGCGAGAGAGGGAGTGAGAGAGAGAGAGAGAAAGTGAGAGAAAGAGTGTGTGTGTGAGAAAGAGAGAGAGAGAAAGTGAGAGAGAGTGTGTGTGAGAGAGAAAGAGAGAGAGGAAGAGAGAAAAAAAAGAATGTCAACATCACCTGACACTTTACTGAGCTGTCTCTTTTGGATGACCCAGCAAAAGCGCGGCCAGCGTTGTTGTTATGCTGGACTGCGACCTGCGCTTGTCTTCACGCCTGTCGCGGCTGTAGGAGTGGCTGTAGGTGTGAGTGTGACTGCGGCTGTGGCTGCCACTGTGTGAAGAAGCACGGCGGAGGAGTCTGGGACAGTCTTTTGCTGCAGAGCAGAGGTGACAGCGACAGTCGTAGCCGCCGCCCGCTTGGCAGAAATGGCAGTCGGACAAGCGGACACGCTGCTGTTGGTGCTGTTGGTGCTGTTGGTGCTGGTGCTGCTGGTGCTGCTGGTGCTGCTGGTGCTGGTGCTGGTGCTGCTGCTGGGGCTGGCGCTGGTGGTCGCTGTTGCGTCTCCTGACAGACGGAGGAGAGTGCTGGTGGCGGTGCTCGCGAATTCGCTGGCTCTCCGACTCCTGCACGGAAGAACGGCGTTGGCTGGTGGCGGCCGCGGACGCCGAAGCAGCGTGGCGATCGCTGGGGGCAGTGGACTGGTTTTGGGGCTGACTCTGACGGCGGCTCTGATGCAGACTCCCGTTCTGGCTTTGGCTGCTGCCGTGGCTGTGGCTCTGGTCCTGACTCGGACTATGGCGGTGGCCATGGTGGTGGTAGTGGTGCCGGCAGTAGTCGCATTCATGGCAGTGGTCGTGATTGTGTTGGCGATGGACGTGGCTGTGGTGGTGATGACGGCGGCTCTGCTGGTGCTGTTGGCCGTGGCCTGTTGTCGCTTCTCCTGCTTCTCCTGCCGCTGTTGCCGCTGTTGCCGCTGTTGCCGCTGTTGCTGCTGTTACCACCGCCGCTGCCGACTGGCTGTCGACAAGGCTGCCGGCCAGACTGCAGTCGGCCCTGCGGCCGGCCCTGCGGCCGGCGTCGCCGTCCACAGCTGTCGTCAGGACCGGCTTGTGCGCCGCCACCGAGCCAATGTTGACGACGCCCTGCATGGCCTTGACCGGCACCGGCATGGGCTTGAGCGCCCGCAGCAGAAACTGCAGCGCCGTGGTCGGCGCCGCCGCCGACGCCTCCAGCGCTGCGGCATCCGTGTGCCAGTCGGCGCCGGCGCCCCGGGCCACCAGCTCGGCAATTTGCTGCCGCCGCCGCGCCCGGCACTGGTTGAGCCGCCGCCGCAGCGACACCAACAGCGACCCGCGCATGGCTTCCCGCAGGAAAACGTCGCCGTCGTTGCCGTCGTTGCCGCCGTTGCCGTCGTTTCCGTCGTGGCCGCCGCGGCCGTCGTCTTCGCCGTTGCCGTCGCCGCGGTAGAGCTCTTGCAGCAGCATGTCTTCGGCAATCGCCAGAATGTCGCCCAGGAACTCGCCGCCGTCGTCGCCGTCGTCGGCAGCGGCGGCAGCGGCGGCGGCATCGCCAGCAGCAGTGGCCGGAGTGCCTGTGCCCATGCCACCCCCCCTGTTGCTGTGGCTGCTGCCAGCGCCACCACAGTCGCCGCCGTGGCCACTGCCACGGGCTCTGTCGCCGTCGCCGTCGCGGAGCCGCTGCCGTCGGTACTCCATCTCCAGAGCGTCCAGCAGGTCGTAAAAGGAGCTGCCCGATGCTTTGCAGCGGCCCAGCCGGCCAAAGCTGCCAATCTCCGTCTCGTCGCTGCTGTCGTACCCGCCATCAACGCCATTGCCGCCATCGTGGCCGTTGCCGTCGCCGTTCGCATGGCTCCTGTGGCGAAGCCTTTGGCCACGGCGCTGTATGGCATCCTCTCTAATCAGCCTGAGAATCTGACGAGCCATTCTCCGCTTGACTCGGTAGATGTGTTCGTGGGCCGGAAGCTCGGCCGCCTGCGAACGCGTCTCGGAAAAGGGAAGCGACGGCGGCGGATCCGGCGAATATGGCGGCTGCTGAAACGCTTGTGCTTGTGTTTGTGCTTGTGCTTGTTGTACCTGCAGATGCGATTGCTGCGCTCTCGGCCGCGCTCTCCAGCCCGTCGGCGTCACCAGCCCGATGCACGCCCGGTTGCTGATATCGCTCATCGCATGCAGATGCTCGTCGTCGTCAGACGCCTCTGCGGCTGCTGGCTCCTCCTCGTCCCTTCCGCCTCTGTGGTGGGACATGAGCACGTTTGGCTGGCCATTGACCCTGGTGCGTCGAGATGACGGCTGGTATTTGGGAGCTGCCGGCGGCTGGGCCTGGCCAACGGCTTGAGCACTCGCACGGGCCTTGCTGGCTGTCTCCGTCTCAGCGTCCCTGTCCCCGTCTACCGAGGGCAGATTGACATGAGGGGTGGTCGCTGCCCACTCCGAAAACGACGGCAAGACGCCCCTGGGCCGCGAACGCCGAAGCCTGGGAGGCGGATCCGGCGTGCAGGCGCCAACAACATGCGCCAGCGGAGTCCTGGGCTGGACCGACTTCGATGGCCGGTCGCGCACCCGGCCAGGTGTCGAGCTGGAGGCTGCCGTCTGAGCCGGTTTGTTTGCTGTCTGTGTGTGTTCTCGGCGCGCTGTCGCCGTTGTTGCCGTGGTGGACTGCTGTGGCTGGGCCCGAGGAGTCTGAAGAGAAGCCTGACAAGCCGGGAGATCTTGAGGGCCTTGCGGAATCTGTGGAGCTTGAAAAGCCTGGGAAGCCTTGATCGTTGGAGACGGAGAAGTCCTTGTCTGGGCTACACTTGAGCAGCGCGTCCAAGACGTCGAGACTGGTGGTCCCTGCCGATTTCTCGGGGTTCTAACAGTGGATGCGGCAGCGGCCGGCGAGGACGACACCAACGGCGATGAGACCGCCGAAGACGCCGCCTGGGACTGCCCCTCAGCCCGACCCGTGGCTTGTCGAAGCGGGCAATCGCTCTCGGTAGTAATAATGCTCGTGTGGTGTTGGCGCCGGCATTGGAGTTCTGCTTCTTGCCGTAATACCGGCTCTTGGCTTATTGCCTGCTGCAGCTGCTCTTCCACCTGGGAAGAGCGCCGAGTCTTGCCGTTACCTGGCACCGCCGATTGTCTTCTCCGGCTGTTAAACGTGACATTCGGCACGATGCCGTCCCATGTTTCTCTTTCCTGCTGCGATGGCGGCAGGACACGCTTCCACGCCATTGCGATTGTTTTTGTAAAATGGCTTAAAAAATGACAATGCTTTTTCGACCGTATTATGGAGCAAAACAGGAAAATTCAAAAGGCGAAAAAAAAAATAAATCAAACTCGGAAGAAGCCAAACTGGCTTGAGATTTCAGGTGTCCCTGAACAATATGTAGTCCAAAAATGACGGCCTGACAAGGCAGAGGCCATGAACAAATGTTATTGTTATTGCAGACAATGGGCATTGTTTCGCCTCTGCAAGATCAACCAACCAGTCTTATGTTTCTTTGTTCTTTGGTCATTGTCCAGATTTTTCATGCCTAATAAAAAAAGAGAATAACAAAAAAAAAAAGTCGTGGTATGTCTTGCGAAGCGATGCTTGTAATACTAATCCAAAATATGCCAAAAAACACACATCACACACACAGAGGAAAAAACAGCCCAAAATTAAAGAACAAAGAACACAAAGAAACACAGGGCGCCAAAAATGCCAGACAGAACGCACAGATGTCATTGTTCGCGTCTCTTGCGGTCAGGTCACTGGGCGAGTGCAGGTTAATACCCACCCTCCCTCTCTTCAAAGGCTCACCGTCACCGTCATTGTGTTGCTCAGAATCATCAACACAGGCGGCAGATCCTGGCACAGCAGTTCCACATTTGCAAGATACTGCAAACTGGCCACCTCGCTGCGGCATGTTCCTTCGTCGGGAATTGGCAACGTTGTAAAGAGCACAGCTGCTGCACTGTTGCCCAATCTTTCTTTGTCGCCAGCGCTGCCGGGGTCGTTGCTGCTGCCGCTGCTGCCACTACGACCACCGCTGTGTCGCCGCATGAGTTCGTTGAGAATCAAATGCTGCGCCCGGCTGGGCAGGTCGTTGAATGACAGCGGCAGGTCCTGCGTCGCATAGCTCGACCCGCTGCTGCGCGAGCCGTCCACTGCGCCACTGCCTTTGCTGCTGCCGCTGCTGCTGCCGCTGTTGCCTCGCTGCCGTGTCTTGTAGTCGGCCAACAAGCCGGAAATGCCAATGTGCGCTTCGCCGTCGCTCGCCGTCGTCGGCGGCGGTAGCTCTTTCGCCAGCAGCGGCTCCACTTCCGGCTCAGCAAACGTAACAGACGGTTTTGGCGGCGGAGCAACGGCGGCCTGCGGCGGAGTAATAGCAGCCTTGGACTTTTTGCGCGTCATGGACTCTGCCATGCTCACACGGCTCTGGCGCGAGTTGGTCCGGGAAAACGGCGGACGGTCTGGCCGGTCGCCGGGCCCCAATCCCGCCGCATTCCCCGAAGCAGGCATGCCGCTCTCAGCAAACATGATTGTCCGCTCAGACTCGTCTGGGTTTGCAATTCTTGTTTCTGGCACAAGGCTGCTGGAAAAGCGCATCGACGACGGAATGGCTAAGAGAGACGTCAGACGTCAGCAAGGAATTAAAACAGATAAAACCGAAATAGAAAGCAAAAAAAAAAAAAAGAAGCCCGTGCCTGTCCAAGATGCGATCCCCCATCCTCGCACTGTCCGCCTTGACAAAACTTACATTGAAGACGACGCTGGATTGCATCGCTTCCCTGGCTGTCGGTGGTCGACGCTGGGGTGGTGGACATGGTGCCATACGATTTCAGTGCGGACGGCGCCAGTGATGTGCCCGCATCCACCACGGCAGGCTCAAGCAGCGCTGATTTGCCTCCGTCAGTGCTTCTGTCAGTACCTTGCCCAGTGCCTTTTCCAGCAACTTTTCCGGCGCCTTTTCCGGCGCTCTTGTCGTCTGTCTTCCTCTGCCGCAGTGCGGGCCTCTTCTGTATGGCGTCGCCATGGCTGTGGGACCGAGGCGGCAAAGTCGACAGCAGTGGGTGGATGGGGGCGGCTGCATGGGCTCTGGCCTCAACTTCGCCATCGCTAATGGCGCTCTCAAAGTCATTGAAGTCGGCGTCAAAATCGCCCAGGTCGGACGACGACGATGACGACGACGAGCCATCGCCGCCAATGCTGTCGACATCGTCGCTGTCGTCATCTGCGCCAGCACCGCCTCTGCCAAAACGCCGTGCCCGCGATGATGAGATCTTGCCGGCCAAATTCTGTGTGCGGATGCCCATGCTGAGCCCCAATCGAGCCAGAGCTGAGACGGTGGTGTTGTGGCGCTGCAGTTCCTCAATGTAGGCCAAGCTGGGCCGACGCTTTTTCAAGGGTGGCTGGGCGGTACTCGCAGCTGCGGCAACCGACGGAGATGAGGCAGCGCGAGGTGAGCCACCACCGCTGTGTGCAGCAGCTGCTGCAGCTGCTGATGCCGCCGTCGCCGCTTCCCTCATTGTAGCAGCGGCTGCTGCATTTGCAGCCGCATTTGCCGCCGCAGTCGCCGCCGCAATCGCTTCCGCCGACGTTCCAGGAGCAGCCGGCATCGCACCCCTGCTGCCAACACCACCACCACCACCACCACCACCACCAGGAACGCTTCTGCCGCGTGCTTCTTGCATGTGTATCCACCATGGGTCGTCTTCGAGAACGTCGTTGACAAGCTTCTCGACGGCCGGATTGTCGGAATAGTTGCCTTGCACAATGGTCTCGTATGTAGCCAAGTCGCCACAGGCGAGCCAAAAGACATGCACTTCGGCGCTGATGCGCAGCTTCTCCAGCAGGGCCTCAACCCGGCCACGTTCCTCTGCGACTTCGCTCTCGTACTCGACAAACACCATAACCCGAAGGCCGTAGACCCGCTTCCACGCAGGCACTGAGTGCAGCACATAGCCCAGTTGCAGAATGAGCGTGTAGGTATCAAAGTTGGTCGTCAGCACGCTCCGGCCGTCGGCTTCGAGCTCGGCCGACATTTGGATGGGCCAGAGATCAATGTATTTTTTGCTGTTGCTGCCGTCGGCTCGCGGCGTTTCGAGCCTATGGAAGCCCTTGGCCACGGCGACGTTGATGCGATACCGCAGCGCGAGATCTTCCAAAATGGTCATGTAGTCGGTCACTGACATCATGCCCTCAGTCTTGATCACATCGGTCGGCAGCTCGCCTTCGAGCAGGCGCGAAGACGTGTCGCCGCGGCGGCGTCGCCGGGGCACTGGGCCATCCCCGGCCGACGATGCTCCGGCCGCAGCAGTCGAGCGGGACGAGGACGATGCAGAATGAGAAGGAGCAGCAGAAGCAGCAGGGGGCGAAGGCGTGGATGAGGAAACGACGGGCACGCGCAAGTGTGGGTGGTGAGATGCGCGGAGTTCGTCCATGTTGTAGAAGCCTAGGACGGCAATGTTGGGTCTCATGCCGCCGAGGCCGCTGGCCAGTATCAGGTTGCGCACGCCCCAGGTGATGGTGGGTGACATGGTGAGCTGCACAAAGGCCTTGATGCGCGAGTACTCGGTGATGTACTCGGTCCACCTGGCCTGCTGCAGCTTGGCTTCGAGCACGCCGGTGTCGAAGTCGTCGGTGACAATGACGTGGCCCAGGATGTACAGCGCGCCCTTCTTCATGGAGTTGCAGAACTGGATCAGGCGTGTCTGGCGACGCGGGTCGTTGATGAGCAGGATGATTTGCGGGCGCCAGAACTTGATGTGCTCGGGCCGCAGGCGCAGCAGGTACTTGCGTACCTGGTGGTAGATGAGGTTTTGCGACACGTCGCCCCAGTGCTTGGGCGGGCTCAGGTAGTGGATCAGCAGGAACAAGACCACCAACACAATGACGGACGATGTCGCGTACGTCTTGTCGATGAAGAACATGGCGGCGGCTGACATGAGACTGCCGGCTGCGGCGGTCTGCCAGCTGAAGAACTGGAAGGCCGGGCGGAAGTTGGGGGCCGAGCCGATCTTGAGCAGGAAGCAGGCCAGATTCATGACGAAAAAAGTCACCATGTAGCCCATGGAAATGAAAGTGGCGATTTGGTTGAGATTGGCAAACAGGGCCAGCTGGGCAATGGCGTAGGTCGAAAGCAGGGCCAGCAGCGGCTCGTCGTCCCGGCGCGTGCCCCAGGCCAGCGTGGACAGGCCGGGCAGCAAGCGGTCGCGGCCTAGGGCCTGCAGCAGCTTGGCCGCGCCGATCAGGCCCATGAGGGCAGAGAAGAAGGTCACGGCACACTCGCCGGCCAGGATGATGGGCGGCCACAGGCTTGTTTCGTGGATGACGTTGGGCTCGTTGAGGAGCGTCGCATGCGTGGTGCTGCCGGCCATGGCGACGATGACGGCGAGATAGAGCACGAGAGTAGAGAACATGGCCCAGAGGGTGCCGACTGGGATGGATTTGCTGGGGTTACGCAGGTCGCCCGACATGGACGCGCCGGCAAAGATGCCGGACGTGGCCGGGAACAGGATGCCGAAGAGGTCGCGGAACGTGTCAAGTCCACGGAAGGACTTGTGGGCGCCATTGCTGCCGTGCGGCAACAGGTTGGACCGCAGAGTAGCGAGACGCCAGCCGGTGAACTCGATGCCCCTGGCGGGATCGGAAAAGGGCGAGCGGACAACGGCCGACAGCGGAATGCTGAGGGTTGCAACGGTGAGGACGACGAGTAGGCCGTTGCTGGCTTTTGCAAACAGCGAGCTGCCGGCAAAACAGAGAAGCGTGCAGAGCAGGAGAACAACCGTCTGCGATGCATATCCCCACCAGTAGCCGTGGGGAAGGCTGGTGCTGGTGCTGGTGCTGCCACTGCCGTTGAACCTCAAATCCAGACAGTCGACCAGACCGACCACGTTGAGGGCCGTGTTGAGTGCCTGGGAGATGTAGAATAGCAGGCCAATGGACCCGCCAAACTCAGGGCCCAGCGAACGCGAGATGAGATAGTAAGTGCCGCCGCCCTTGACTTCGCCATTGGATGCCACGGCTGACAGTGACAGCGTGGTGAGAAAGTCGATCAGGTACGAGAGCACCAGAAGGCCTGGACGTCAGAACGAAGACATATGAGAGACGTGCGAAAGGCGAAGAGAAGGGGAAAAAAGAAGAAAGAAGAAAAAGGAAGAAAAAAAGAAGAAAAAGGAAGAAAAAAAAAGGCAAAGAACGTACCGAGCATGCCAACAAGTCCGATCTGGCCAAGAATGAGACCAAACCGGAGAAACATGAGAATACTCAGGATGCTGAGGCATACAGGCACATAGACGCCAGACACAACCCCGAGCTTGCTGTGCTTGCGAGCAACATGGTCGCGATCGCGTTGGTCCATTGCTGGTGGCGTCTGCGTTGTCGGCCGTCGTCGATGTCGACAGAATTGGACGTGCAACTAGACAAGACAGTAAACGGCCTGACGTGACAACGGGCTCGGCCAAACACAACCCTAAGAAACCGACGTCGAATACGGCTCCATGCAAGGCCGTTTAAATAGACGGAAATGCCTTGATCTGTCGAGAAGGCCCAATAGGATGCGGGTTGGCGCCTCTGGAGCTCTCTTCGTGAAGAGCAAAACGTAAAATGGAAGACGCTGAAATATATAAAGTAGAGCATGCTCTGGAGGAGCGGGACGAGCCGGTTTTTTTTGGTGGTTGATCAGGACTCTGCCGAACGGTCCAGCCAGCCCAGCCAGCCCAAGCCCCGAAACAGACAAACTCACACAGCAGCAGGCTGCTTGAACTTACGATATGTAGCGGAGGATGCACACTTGAGGGCATGCCGAGCGGGAAAGTGATTTTATATATCCATATTCTTGGTTTTTCTTTTTTTCTTTTTAAATTTTTTTGGCTCGTCGTTGTTCTTTTTGGAAAGCAGGGAATCAGCCAGCCTGCTGGAAAGTGGGGCCAAGCTGTTTCGTGTTTCTGTGGTTTGGTTCTGTTTGCTGTTGGCTGTTTGGGAGAAGCAATTGATGTTGAGGAAACGCTACATAAAGAGGGAGAGAGAGAGAGAGAGAGAGAGAGAGAAACGATATATATTTAGATAGAATTTGTGCAAACAAAAAGTAAATGGAGCTCTTCACCTTTTTTCCCGCTTCGAGGGAGACATATAAGGCAGTGGAGACCAGACGCGGTTTCCAAGCCTGGATTGCACGAAGCAATAGCTTGACAGGCCCTGAAGGGAGGGCAGACCAATACGAGCTGCGTTGTAATAATAATCGGTAGGGATGACTTTCGGCAGGCACGACTGGGATAATCCCCACACGTATCAAAACCCTACACGTTACGAGTTGCTCTGCACTATTACTCACTCCCACGCTGCTGCTGACCTGGCGGTGAGCCTTGCTTTCTGCACCATTGACCACAGCGAACAGACTGCGTCATTTGTGTTTGAACGGGAAGGTGCTGTGGTCAGAAAGTCCTCTCGCATAACGGCGAGCACCGTGAAGGGAAAGCGCGACGAGATGTTCTGTTCGAGCATCAGACGCCCCCACACTAGTACGACGTATTACTCCGTACTCCATATGAGCATGAGTACTCCGTACGTCCTACGTCGTACGTACTCGTGTATTTGACAGAGCATTAAGAAAAAAAAATTGCTTTTAACCGATGTTCACGCAGTGCAAAGAATTTTTCTTTTTTTTTTTCTTCTTTTTTTCTGGCAATGGCACATGACTAACAGCGCCGTTCGTGGGGCGGACGCTGCTGTTTATCCTTTGATTCTAGCGCCCTGCCCAGCTTATTTTTACTGATCACCTGCGCATCAGTTCTCTCAACTGTTCATTTTAGGAGTAATAATGCACTACGTCGTATAGGCCAGGCGGAACCTTGTTATCGCTGTATCCACAAAAAAAGGTCGCATGTGCCGCACAGCGTTCTCTTCTGGTGGTCCCTTACTTTCTTGCCCACTAGCTCGTAGAAGCGGGATAAAATGATCCTCAGAATTAGCATTCTCTTTCCACACGGAAAATCGCTCTCTCGACTCGTCCGCACCGACCTCGCCCGCCAACAGGAGTCACGGCAACACAGATTTTGATTCTTCTGGACGCTTGCTTCTGGGCGTTTCCAGTTTTTTTTTTTGTATCTTTCTCTTTTTTGCCCCCCCCCCCTCCCCATTTCCCCATTCTTTATCTCTTGCTTTAGTATTTTTTGGGGGCTGTGCACAAAGTTTGCTTTGTTTTGGTGATCAGGCCAGGTCCGTCATTCGATCGTTTTATAAATGCTCTCGTTTTTCAAACTGCTCCATTATCGTTGACCCGGCACTTTGTCGATCTCTTGCTCCGCCGACTGCATCTTCAACTCCGCCGAGAAAAAAACGCCTCGAACATGCAATCGCGATAGCAGCAGCGCTCCGAAACAAATCACAACCTTTCTTTCCCACTCTCGCCGGTCCACCTGTTCTTTCTTTCTTTCTCAGTCCACATGCCAACCAACGGACGGAGCTCTCCAGCTCCGCAACCGACGCCGCAGCCGTCGGCAGCTCCCAGCACCTCCGATGCTGCTTCCAACCAACTGTCGTCGTCGCCGGCCGGCTCCTTTCGCGCTCGATCGTTCGGAACGTCGGTGCCGCGGTCTGACGCCACGGCACGCCTCGCTTTGCCGATACCGACGGCACAGGCAGCACTAGGCACGTCGCCGGCAGCATCGCCGTCTCTTAACGGAGGCGGAGGCGGCAGTCGCCGGCCCTCGGCAGCAACAGGAAGATGGTCTCCCTCGGGCCACCAGACACCTCTAGCGGGCAGCAGCGGGCCAGGGGCGTCGACACGGAGCTCGGGTCCCGGCGTGTCGGCGTTGGCGGCAGCGCTGTCGAACTCGCTGGGCACGACGCCGCCCCGACTGGGCACGCCGCCCAACATCCGCTCACCGTCGCCGGGCACGGCAGCAGCAGCAGCAGCAGCCTCGGGGGCCGCGTCCGCGTCTGCGCATCTCTTTAGCAGCACCCCGCTGACCAGCGCGACCGGCGCCACACCGACCTACTACGGCTCGTTCGAGTCGCGCCCGCGCTATGCCAGCACTGCCGGTGCTTTTGAAGACCCGGAGATTGTGCGGCGGCATCTGGTCCAGCGGTCCGAGGCAGCCAGCGTGTCTGACAGGCCGGCGGCTGGCAGCGGCGGTGGCGGCGGTGGTGGTGGCGACAGCAAAGGCAAGCAGGCCGTAGGCGGAGGCGGTGGCGGTATACTGGCGAGCTTGTTTGGCCGTGGCGGCGACAGCGGCCACGGCAGCGGCCACGGTAGCAGCAATGGCGATGCGGCGGCGGCGGCGGCTGCCACAGGCACGGACACGGATTCGTTTGGCGGAGGCGGCGGCAGCGGGGCTGGTGGGACTGGGGTGGCTGTCGGTGCTTCAGGCATCGACGAGGACGAGTTCTCGAGCTTGCAGCTGCAGGGCGGCGACATCACGCGGCCCATCTACAAGTGGACGGAAGAGGCGACGAAGCAGGTCCACCGCACCAAGAGCTTCTCGCAGCCGCGGCCCGAGCCCGAGAGCGAGGTCCTAGACATCCACACCATCAAGGTTCCCGGCGGCTTCCGGCGCAACTACCTGCGGCGGGCTGCTGAGGGCACGGTCGGCAAACACGCACGCGTCGGCGGCTACGACGGCCAGCAGCAGCAGGCCGGCGACTCCGAGGCCCAGGGCCATGCGCACGGCCACGGAGACGAGGCACCGCACCAGCCGCCGCGCCTCTTCACTGCCAGCTTTCTGGAGTTCCTGTCCATCTACGGGCATTTTGCCGGCGAAGAGCTCGAAGAGGACGACGAGGTGCTCAAGCCGGGCGAGTATTTCTCGTCGGGCGAGGACGAAGGCGGCGAAGACCGCGGTTTGCTGGCCGCCGGCGGTGCTGGCGACGGGGGCAGCCTCGGCGGCGGCGGCTACGACAGCGGCTCGGGCTCGGAGGACGAGGACGACCGGGAGCCCATGGAAGACAGCACGCTGCTGACGCCGTCGGTGCGGCAGCGGCGGCGGCTGCGCAAGACGCGCGGCGGCAGCGGCAAGGCCAGCCCCATGGGCGCGGCGGTGGTGCTGCTCAAGTCGTTTGTGGGCACGGGCGTGCTGTTTCTGCCGCGGGCCTATCTCAGCGGCGGCATGCTGTTCAGCAACCTCGTGCTGCTGGGCGTGGCGGCGCTGAGCTACTACTGCTTTGTGCTGCTGGTGACGACGCGGCTGCGCGTGACCGGCTCGTTTGGCGACATTGGCGGCATTCTGTACGGCCGCTGGCTGCGCTTCCTGATCCTGACGTCGATTGTCATCAGCCAGATCGGCTTTGTGGCCGCCTACATCGTCTTCACGTCGGAGAATCTGCAGGCCGTCATCCGGGCCGTGTCCGACTGCAAGCACACGGTGCCCATCAAGTACCTCATCCTCGTGCAGATGCTCATCTTCCTGCCCTTCTCGCTGCTGCGCGACATCAACAAGCTCGGCTTCACCGCCCTCGTCGCCGACGCCTTCATCGTCGTCGGCCTCGCCTACCTCTTCTACTACGACGTCGCCACGCTCAGCCGCTTCGGCCTCGCCGACATCACCCTCTTCAACCCGCGCGACTGGACCCTCTTCATCGGCACCGCCATCTTCACCTTTGAGGGCATCGGCCTCATCATCCCCATCCAGGAGTCCATGCGCCACCCGCAAAAGTTCCCGCGCGTCATGTTCGTCGTCATGATCATCATCACCACCCTCTTCACCGTCATGGGCGCCGTCTCCTACGCCGCCTACGGCTCCAAAACAGAGACCGTCGTCCTGCTCAACCTGCCCCAGGACAACCGCCTCGTCAACGGCGTCCAGTTCCTCTACTCCCTCGCCATCCTGCTGTCCACCCCGCTGCAGATCTTTCCCGCCATCCGGATCACGGAGAACGGCCTGTTCACGCGGAGCGGCAAGTACAACCCCTACATCAAGTGGCAGAAAAACATCTTCCGCTTCGTCGTCGTCGCCGCCTGCGCCGCCATTGCCTGGGGCGGCGCCGACAGCCTCGACAAGTTTGTCGCCCTCGTCGGCAACTTTGCCTGCATTCCGCTGGTCTACATTTACCCGGTGAGTCTCTTTCTGTCTCTCTCTCTCTCCCTCTCTCTCTCCCTCTCTCTCTCGCCCTCTCTCTCTCTCCCTCTCTCTCTCTCCTCTTGTGCCACTTTGCTTCCCCCTCTGCGCCTTCTCTCTTCTGACCCTCTTTTGTAGCCCATGTTGCACTACCGAGCAGTGGCACGATCCCGCCTCTGGAAAACCAGCGACATCCTTCTGTGTATCTTTGGTCTTGTTGCCATGGTGTACACCACCAGCCTCACCATTATGAACTGGGCCAGCTCGTCAAACGAGGCCAAACCTCCTGGTTACTGTGACAGCCGTCAGCCATAGCTCATCTCTCTTCTCCCACAAGTATAATGAACGCTGAGCCTTGTTTTCAAAACTTGCTCTCACGCAAGAGCCAGCACCTAATTCAGCATTGTATGCGGCTCCGCCTCGTTTTCTTTTGTTCACCCATGTTTCTTTTGTCCACTTGGCATTTAGAGGGCAGTATTATTTTTTGGGGAGGGGAAGTGAAGGAGTGGTTGGGACTTTTTGCATTTTTTTTTGTGTTATCTTAGAGGCTAGCCGAAGCTTTATAGAATTGTACAAATCTTGTTTGCCATGCCCTCTCCTTCGAACTTCGACTGTAAGCTCTAGTCTCGTGCAGATGTGATTATCGTGCGAGATGTAGGATGTAGGTCTAAGGTGAATCGCGGCTTAAAAAGTGGGTCCCACCAAAAGCGGCGATTTTCTTGCTTTCATAATCTCAAAAACCACTACACAATAAAAGTGCACTGCTCACCAGCCATACTTTGGGAGAGCATCTTTTCTTTTTTCTCAACCTCTCCCTCACCGATTTATCAAGAGAGCGGTCTTTCGCTCACTCTCCCATCGCCTCTCCTCCCTCTGTCCTCGCCGTCTTCTTGTTTTGTTTTTTTGGAGGTTTATAAACATCGCATTTTAGGCTCGTCTCTGTTGCCGTGATTTGTTTGGGGCGGAGAGACTTCAAAGAAGAAGAAAACCGATATCAACAAACAACCGCTTGGATTTGGCAAAATGAACGCACCTGACCGGTAAGTCTGCCAACCAATGGGCTGTGTGAGCGCATTGTGTTTCTTGAGAGAAGCGAGAGCTTTGGAGAAGTGATGGCTGGAGAAAAGACGGTGCGTGGTGTAACTCTGGCGAACCAGAGTGCTGGGAGGTCAAGTGACACATCGCCAATGAGGGAACAGAGGAATAAAAAAAAAGGAGCCAGGCAAAAAGAAGGCAGGGGAAGGCCGAAAGGTTGAGAGGGAGAGTTGGGAAGGTGCGATGGTGCATGGGCGGGGCGACTGCCGAAAACGCCAGAGTAAGAGAGACAGAGAGAGAGAGTGAATGACAGGTGTTAGCGCCGCTCTGTCTGAAGGGTGTCGTGCTTTAGCTTTCTCATCTTTCTCATGTCTCTATCTTTTTTTTTTTTTTTTTCGTTCTTTTTTTTGGTCTGCTTGGTCGTCTCTTTCATGAGCTATATGCTGCGATTGCATCTCGAAAGGCTATCAAGCACAAAGGGAAACAATGACGAATACACGGCACAGCAATGTGCAGATCAGGTTGATAATTTTTTTTGGACGCAAAGGGGGATTGGGGGCCAGTGCAACTTCTCTGTTTTTTCTGCTTGAGGCCCTGAACCTGTACATGTATTTGTGCTAACGCAAATGTTCCAGCTTCGAGCTCTTCATTCTCGGCGAGGGCGAGAAAAAGTTTACCGAGACGCCGTTTGCTGGTAAGTGACAAGGCAGGGCGAGAGGCGAGAAGTAGGGAGAGGCAGAGAGGCAGAGGAAGTGTTGTGAGGAGGAAGAGAGAGAGAGAGAGAGAGAGAGAGAGAGAGAGAGAGAGAGAGAGAGAAGGCTTGATTTGATTTCTGACCATCTACAAGGCATGCCCAATACGTCCGACTTCTTACTAAAAAAAGAAGATCATACGCTGGGTAACCTGCTATCGGAGCACTTGAAGATGCACCCTAAAGTTTTGCTGGCTGGATATAAGGGTTTGTTCCAACTGTTCCTTGCTGTGCTTGCTGTGCTTGCTGTGCTTGCTCTGCTTGTTTGTCTTGTCGCCGTTGACGGTTGTTTCTCTGCTAACTGGCCACAGTGGCCCACCCTAACGTGCCTGAGGTCCTTCTCCGCGTCCAGACAGATGGGACCATCACACCGAAAGAGGTGTTGGTGGAGGTGTGCAAGCAGCTGGTGGCGACGCTGGGCCAGCTGAGCCGGGAGTTCACCCGAGAGTACGAACTGCGGCGCATGGCCACGGCGGGCGAGCAACAGCATCAAGAGCCAACGGGCGGGTATTAGAGATGGCGGTGGCTGTGTTTTTTGGCTTTGGCCTGCTCTTTGGCTTATCATATCTCAAGGCTGCTTGGCTTTTCCCTTGCTTTCTTCCTTTCTGTTTTCTCCTCTGCCTTTTAAGAGCCGGAGTTTGGAGTATGACGGAGTCGAAAGGTTTGCACAAACAAAAAAAAAAAAGAAAAAAAGGAAAAAGGAAACATATCGCGGGACGGAAGACGCCAGGACGATGCAAACCGAAAGATAAAAAAACGAGGAAAGCGTAACGGGCTGGTTCCACAATGTTGCTGGTCAGCAACGAGGCGTTTTGTTAACAATCTGGGCTTTTTTATGTTCTTTTTTTTTAGTTCTTTATCATCTTTGAACATGCGTCTTCTGGCTCATTTTATATAATACAATGCTGCTAAGGGATCTCATCTTTGCAATCCGTACTGTCAACCTTTTTCTTTTTCTGTTGGAACCATTCATTCCCCCACAAAGTCATGACCAGCAGAGTTGCTTGATGGAAATTTTCCGACGAGCTCTTTCCAGGGGTGCATCTTTGGCGATCAGCCTGGTTCAGTTCCGAGGACCACTGCACAGGGTCACCTTCTAGCCATGCATAGACAGTACTGGCTCCTCCATGCACCATCCATCTGTCCAAGGGCCTATATTATACTGGCCCTTCGCCGCCGGGGATCAGCTGCCGACGCTGTGTTAACACATTGCTAGGTCTAGGCTGTCTGGAGACAGCAGACAATTTTTTTTTTTTCTTTTTCTTTTCTGGTTTGCGCAACATACCATGCAAATGTTGTTGCCGTTCAGCAGAATCTTGGCGAGCTTTGTCCGGTTGCCCGAGTAGTCGCTGGGTACGGGTTAGCAGGAAGATCTTTGCGCGACGAGAGCCCCCCAAGTCCACATCTGCATGCACATACAATTCGGTCACGTCTTCCAGCACCATGTCTGCAATAAGGTGTTTCGTTAGCTTCTCCCGCGTCGCAATTAGAAGGCGGTTGGACGATGAGCGGACACAGGCGTTGACTTACTGACGTAGTCGTCAAAACCGACCAGGGTACCGCTGAACTCTAAAATCGCAAAAAGCCACATATCATCAGCGGCAAAGAAAGCAAGACAGCAAAAAAAAAAGAAGATTCTTGCCTCCAGTGCTCTCCCCCCAAAAAGGCCCACTAAAAGACAGAGCAAAGCCTCCACGTACCTCGCTCTCCTTTCATGATCACCCATATCCGAGAGCCGACGCACTTGTCGATAAGCTCTGTCCAAATCTGTCAGTCAAGGCTGTCGTTCCTTTGCTCTCTTTCGTTCTTTCGTTCTTTCGTCGCCCTCTGTCGCACAATCTCGCGCGACCGAAGCCAATCGATTTGGAAAGAAGCTCACGAACCAAGGGGAAGTAGCTGCGCAGCCATGTCTCTGTCTTTTGTCGTCTCGCTCTCGGCCGTCGACAGGGGCTGCGTCGTCTGTGATTTGGGTTTGCAGTCGTCGTGGGGTGGAAAAAAAGGGAAAAAGGTTCGAAGCTTGGGGTCTGTCAGTTGGTTGGCCAGAAGCAGAGCTGGGTGGTGATATACAGCGAAGCTCACTGCAGCAAAACGAACAAAACGAACACACAAACAAACGACCGTCAATTCAAACTCAAATTTGGCGATAAAAAAGAAAAGAAGAAGAAGAGAGAAAAATAAAAGAAGAGAAGGGGGGGGAGGCCTTTTTCTCAAACTTTTCCAGACGCATTGCCTGTCCGAATGCGCCTTCCGTTGCTGCTGAGTCAGTTGGTCGCCCTTTCCCCAATCAGTGCCTCAGGCAACCAACCAAGGCAGGCACGATCCACCAGCCTAACACCACGGCCCTCAGGTAACGCAAAGGCCACCGGCCGCGTTACTTAAATTAACTAAAAAAAATAAAAAGAAATCCTTTTAAAGGAATAGGTTTGATCTCCTTTTATAAAACTGTTATAATAGTTCCCGAAAAGGCGAAAAAAAGAAAAAAATAAACGACTTTTAGTCTTAAATAAAATACTTCCAGTCTTTGTTTAATATAACGGCCACGACGTAATCGCATTCACCTTAAAAATCCAGCCCATCAAACTCCCATCGAGATTACTATCGTCAACACCGCCGTGACAACGACAACAGTCCACATTCTCTCACGAAATCCCGCGAATGGCTCCACCACTTTATCAATCCGGTCAAGGCATTTACTCCGGTGATACTCATCTATTCAAAAGGTCAACGGTCCCGCCTCGATTTGTTTCATAGCCAATGTCCCGTCCGACATCACTAAATACATTAATGATTCCTAAACGGGAATCCGCCGCTGACGATAAACCACTCGTAAGTCGTCGGTGAGATTATTAAAAACGAACCTTATCCCATCGGAGGACCGGACCACGAATAACTCGTCGTTAAAAATTCGTTAGTCCTATTTTAACATTCAGTTTAATCCCTTAACCTTTATTTTATTTTAAAACCGACTTTTAATTTTCCTTATGTATATAAACTATAAAGTTATAATAACGATAAAGTTTAACACTCTTAATTATCCTTTACCCTTCCGCCTTAGGTATGGATTAATAAACGCTTAATAAAGCTTTTAATTAATTAATCCTTATTTAAAATTAACATATTAAAGAAGTTCCGTAATCAAAGTTTAAAACTAATTAGGTTATAACGGGTTAATTAGTTTAATAATAAAGAATTAAAAAAAAATTAAAACTTCGTCTTATAAATTACGTCGTTTTAAGTTAATAATATCGTATAAAGCGCGAAAAAATCTCACGAATTTAATAAAAGTGTGTATAACCATATCCTACAATGACCATTTACCTCTTTGACCCTTTAACACTTGTCCGACGATGTTCGGCTCCCCCTTTACATTCACGCACCCCGGATCCCATTCGATTATAAAAAGGATCTCGGCCATCTTCCCTTTAACGTCGTTAACGTTTATTTAAAAATGACTTTAGGTTTTATACGTGAACTCGATATGTTTACTTTCGAGTGTAAAACTATATAATTAAAAATGATATTAATAATATTTATCGAATGATTTCTCACGGCTTAATTTAACGAAGGAAGAAGACTAACGCTTTTAAATTAAGGTTAACAATAATAAAGAAGAGAAAAAAGAAAGAAAGAAGGTCTTTTAATTATAATAAAAAATGACGCAGTTTTAAATCTTATATATATAATATTAACTCTTAAACCAGTTGTCTTAATGTAAAAGTCTTCGATCTCACTTACTTATTCAGTTTTAATTCATCTCTCTACCGTTCTTAATGCTTAAATCGTAAGTTATCTCTTCGTTTTATATATAGGTCTTTATCATTTAGATTTATCACCGTCATCGACAACTTAAGTGTCGACTCCGGCGTAACGACGTGCTTTGGTTCTTATCTTAAAAATAGCTCGACGAACGTTCATCGTTGTCTCCGACGACCTTAAGTGTTTAAATCTAATACCGTTTCTTTCACGGTCAACGGTTATAATTTTAAGTTCGAAAAGTTTTAAGCTTTCGTTTACTTCTTTAACTGTTTTTTAACGAGTCTCACTTCACTTTTTATTAAATCCATTGATTAAGAGTTGTAAGTCGGCTTATACGTTATAACAATGCCCTTTCGTCGAAAATATTCCGTCATTTTCGATAATAAGAAATAAAAAGTATTATCGTAGTATATTTAATTTAAATATTTAAGGATAAATATTATTCTTTTTTATTCGTTAATAAACTTAGTTTTAATTAACTCGTTATTCGTCGTTATGTATATAAACTTAAAGAAGTAATTAACAATTATTAAAATATAAATTTCTTCTTTAACTCTCGTAAAGAAGATTTTTCTCACGTAATTTATTTTCATTAACTTTTATAATCGGTTTTTAATAACTTGAGTTAATGCTTAACTTTAATGTTAAGGCGGCCTTATAGCTTAATAGGTTTCATATCTACGGATAAAGGTCTTAACATCTTTATATCGAGCGGGCCATTAAAAATGCTTAACTAACTTTCTTAATGTGATTAATAAATTAAAATAACCGTGTTTTTCGTGTACTCAAGTTAACACTATATTAGTCTTATTCGGTGTTATACAAACGGCTTAGTGTCCATCTTCCTACCTCACCAAATCACCTTTACATATAATATATTTTAAACTAGTTTTTCACATATGTTTTCATTATCGTTAACTCGATTAATTACGACCTTCGTTTATTAAAAACTAAACGATCTCTCGGTATTATCGGCATTTAAAAAACTTATCCTTTACCCACGGCAATCCTTTAGAATCCCGCGGTGTAACGAACGACGCCATAAGTAACACTCACCTATCTCACTCTCCCTCGTCGCCTTAATCTCGCTTCCTTTTCACAACTCGCCTTACAACCACAGTTAACGATGGCCTTTTTAAATCTCTCTGCTTTGGCGTGTTTATTATCGTTAATTTTAATCTTAACAACCCGTTTATAATATATATTATCTTATCGATATTCGGTTTATAGACTATCTCTAACTAAAACATATTTAAATACTTAACTCATTTTATTATCTTTTTGTTTAACTCCCTTTTCACACTTAAAACGGTAAAAAGGTTTAAATAATTAATATAAACGATGATTAAGTGAAGAGATTTAAAAACCATTTTACGGCATTTCGTTAAGGCTTTCACTAAGCTTAACGCCTCCCTTTCTTTGATGTAATACCGAGTTTTCGCGTTTTACAGCTTTCAAGACATAAACGAAAGGATTTTAATAAAAAAAAACAATTTTATGGTATTTTAAGTCTCGGTCGGTTAGTTTAACATTTAAAACAAAACGGCCTTAATTTTAATGCTTAACGCGTTTATAGTTAAATAATATTACACCTTAAGGATTAAGTTATAAATGACCCTTTCTTACACTTATTAACAAATGTACGTTTAAGCCTTTCGTTATTCTTCTCTTTATTCTTATTAATTAAACACCCACTCTCATTAAACCGACAATCGCCTTATCGGAGTCTTTTTTTACACTCTCTTTATGTGAGCTTTTTTTAACACATTGGTTCACTCGGTCCGTTTAAGAATAAACTCCTTTAAGTACGGGAGTAAAAATAAAAACACGTCTAATTCGGTCAAATTCTTCGGATGATTTTTTAACTATGCCCATTTAACGAAACGTTTTCGGTGTTTAATTGTCGGTCTTCTTTTATCATTTACAATTTCAAAGCCTAATAATATCATCACGTTTAAAAACATCGTTATTTTTCGTAATGTAAGTTTTACCTTTATAAAAGTAATTCGAAGAAAGTAATGACGATGAAGGAAATCGAACATTTACTTAAAAGATTCCGCCGACCCTCTATAGTCGTTAATGTAATAATCGAAAGCTGTCTTTTATTCGGGATGATACTTATATAGATTAAGTCATTTTAGCCTTTTATGTCTTAACTCCGGCGACCAAGCCTTAAACTCGATATCTTTTAACGAACAGTAGGTGTAAGGGGAACCGGTTATACCTTAAGGTATTTGGTATAACACATATTATATATTTAAAGTGATAAACGTAGTCGTTTATATACTGTTCATCGTTATAAAAACAGCTTAAAACCCATATACCGCATTCGACTAAAAGAACACTCTATGGTTCTTAGTCGTTATTGTTTAAAACACTCCCCGTTTCTTATAAACTAACCATTAAAGCTTAACCGTGTATCAATTCACCGACTGATAATTCATCACCACCCGTAAGTCTCCGTTCGATTTAAATAAGAACTTGATATATGCTCCTTATAATGAAATTGTTAACGCAATCCACTTCATTTTCTTTAATTAAAGAAATATTCTTTACGTAAAGTTTCTTTTCGAAGGTTTATATTTAAGTTGTCTTAATCGATACGGCTTCATATCAGCTTTTAAAACAACCCGGTGTTCCACGAGATCCATAATAACAATGTCGTTTATCTCAAACGTGAACACGTCTCTTTACGTGTATAACAGCTTTATCGTCATATCTCTCCTTTCCGAGATATTTACCGTCGATTTAATCGTCAACTTAAATCTTTTAAATTAATTCTTCACCTTTTCGTTATCTTCTTTTAACAGTTCTTAGTTCTCCGGCCTCCTTTTTAAATCTCGTCGTAGCTCACGGCCTTAAGTTAAGTATGCTGTCAATGTCCTTACTTATATAACGTTATTCTTGGATTTACGCGATTTTTCGATTTCTCACGGTGAACCTTCGTTAACCAAGTCGTCCTCCTCTTTCTTCGATAACATCGCGTTAAAGGTCAACCTCTTATCGTTTAATTCATTAATCCTTAAATTACTGTATTCGCGGTCGTTATAAGTAAACATTATCCTCGAATAACCTTTCATTTACTCCTTCACCAAAGAGTTTAAAAGGGTTATTATCGGCCTTATATTAACCCTTAACTTTTCATTTATTATATTAAAAAATGCTTTTATTAATAAAAAGTTCACCTTTTTTAAATTCACTTAAGTGAGTAACCTTATATATAAAGTCTTTATTCTCGTTGTCGTTAAAAATAATAAATAAAGTATAACTTATTAATCGTTCTTAGTCCGTCTTATCTCTTTCGTCACTTTCCGTCTACTCCTTTCGTTTTATTCTTTAATAATTCTTACTCCGTTAAAACGCACTCTTCTCTCGGCCTTTAATTTAACCATTAAGCTTAAGTTATTTTTTTCACTCCTTATCTCGCGTAATTCCGAGCCACCCCACGGGTTTAAGCTTTTAAACCCTAGCCTGTTTTATATTCATATTCAGTCATAAGTTGATTTTATATTAACAGCTCGGTTAAGTCTTCGTTTTCACTCACATCTTTTCATTCCTTCTCTTTCGAATTAGAATCGTCATCTTTTAAGTCTTCGTCGTTTTCTTTAACCTCCGTCATTATTCGGCTTTTACGTCGGTCGGTTAATTTCATTTCCGTAAAGTGTCTCGATGCCTTAGTAATCCGTATAATGTTTTAACAGTAATTAACAACGGCTTTAACACAGTATAACCAAAGTTTATTAAAAAGTAAATCGTACGTCTTAGATCCGTTTATAACATAGGCTTAAAGATAGGCCAAGACCTTCTTAACAATGAACGGGACAGTCACATAGTGAGTAATAAAGACTGCGTGATCGTTAACCGTAATTAACTCATAACGACCCTTTAACGCCTGTTTCTTCAACCCGTACCTTTTTACACATTGTAGACTGATTAAATTGGTCAGCGATCCGTCATCCATCAAAGTCTTCACCGAAATCTCATAGACATAACCAATTAAATAGCTTAACGCAACTCCTCTCGCTTTCATCACCGAGTTCATAACGTCACGGTGTTCCCTTAGTTACACCCGGGCTGTTAACGACCTCGTTCGTTTCCCCTTTTTAACATTCTTCTTCTTCTTCGTGTTCAACGCCGCATACTATGTCAATTAACGCCGAATCTCGCTGGACCGGTTTAACAATTGCGTCAACGTCATAGTCACGTTTGTCGAATGAAAATAGTTCATCACATTCCAACGTTCGACCTCAGGCCGTAACATCGCTTTAATTAACGTTAATTCCTATCGTTAAATCACTTTTAGTCTCAATTCCATTTAAAGTTACATTTCCTTTAAGGCCTACCTAACCTTTTCCAATTTAATGGGCTGTATAGTTAACGGATAAGGAGATTCAGCTTTCATCACACTTAACACCGCGGAATTATACATATATAGATCACCTTCCTTTATGTCATCATCCTTCACCGTGGAATTTAACGATCGTAAACGTTTATTTCCTTCCTCCTTCGTCATTAACGCCGAAATCGCATTATTAAGGTTAAAACCTTTCACATTTCTCACAATTATTAAATTGACCGAGCTTTACACACGCTTTTCGTCGTTTAGTTCCTTCACTTAAACCATAGCCGCCGCGGTGGCCATTTATGGCATATCGGTCGATTTAATCTTGTCTTTAGTTTTTATTATTAAGTGAGGTAAGATAGGTCTTTTCGTTTTCACACATTATATGATTTAATCTCTTTTAACCTTAAGGTGAATTAATAAGGTGTATTAGGTTATGTAATGTCCCTCTTCGTAATTATAACAGATTACGTTTACTCGGCGATTATCGGTCTTAGTCAATTAAACGGCTTTACGGCCTCGTCTTACATACGTCCTCGGTCTCGATGTCGACGGTCCCGCGGTGGTTTACGGTTGCCTCGTTTATTTAACTGAGTTCTACTGGTTTTTAAGCTTCTTTTACATCTTTTAAAAAACTTTGATAACCTTTCGTTTATATTTTAAATTTAACGAGACCGAATCCTTCGTTGTTTATCTTTCTTCTATTCCGTCATCGATCCGTCTTTAACCCATGCCTACAATAGTAGCCTTTAGTTTGGTCCGGAGTTGTTTAAACGTACACTCCGGGCTTAGTTTTCGATTCCTTTTAACAAGGCTTAACGCCTATAGTCTCGTAGTCATAAACATTTTAATTAACAAGTTTAATTACGACTTCCTCATTTTATAAAATAAATGATTCCGTAACTCCTTTCGTTGTTTTTTATCACATCGTTTAAAGAGCTTAACTGCCCTCAAAACGAAGTTTAAAAGGCTCTTTCTCTCCTTTTTTTAAAAGTTATACACTTCTTTATTAAGTTAAGTCTGGTCCTTTTCATTACGTAGTTTAAATTTAATTAAAAAAAGGTCTTACATCACATTTCACTTTCGTTTAATTAAAAAAAGTTTTAAATATCAATCGGTGTATATAAGGCCTTTAAGCCCTTCTCGAAACACGGCTTATAACTCCTCATCCTTCTCTTCATCCGTATAGTTATTTAAGTGCCTTCTCGCGTAACATCTAAGGTCTTTCAAGTACTCCATCGGGTCTTCGCCCGTTAAACCCGAAAACGTTTCTTTAAATTCGACCATTATACTTAACTGTTATAGCTTATTAATAATTCGACGATTAATGGTTTTAACTAATCTGTTTATACCTTTTACCCAGTCTTTAAAATCTTTATTATGGTTTCGATTTAGTGAGAATTTAAAATAAAGAAAAAAATACTCGCTCATCCCTCGACACGCCATAAGATTATTAACAAGTGTATTCTTATAATAAAAGGGAGAGAACGAGAAAAAGGAAGAGAGATTATTAAAAAAACAAAGAAAGGCTTTCGAGGTTTACTTAAAAAAAAAAAAAATAAAAATAAAAAAAAACAAAAGAAAAAGGAATAAAAAGGGAGGAAAAAAAAGAAAAAAAGGAGTTAAGGGCAGTGCTTAAGGGAGAATACAGTTGTAAGAGAAAGAAAACCTAATTAGCGTAATTAATCCCGAAATTTTTCGGGGTCTGGGCAAGACTTTTAAAGTGATATACAGCGAAGCTCACTGTAGTAAAACGAACAAAACGAACACACAAACAAACGACCGTCAATTCAAACTCAAATTTGGCGATAAAAAAGAAAAGAAGAAGAAGAGAGAAAAATAAAAGAAGAGAAGGGGGGGGAGGCCTTTTTCTCAAACTTTTCCAGACGCATTGCCTGTCCGAATGCGCCTTCCGTTGCTGCTGAGTCAGTTGGTCGCCCTTTCCCCAATCAGTGCCTCAGGCAACCAACCAAGGCAGGCACGATCCACCAGCCCAACAGTGGCCAGGGGCGGGGCGAGCGCAATTTGATTGGTCTTGTGGATATTACATAAGCATGCAAGGCGGCCGAACTGCGCTTCTTCGACGGCTCCTGGCTAGCTTTCAGTGGCTGCCAGCTGCTTCTGCCTAGAGAGCTGCGTGTAATACCGAGTAGGTATGCGCGGTCGTACGTCGTTTAAACGATGCCGTGCCAGCCAGGCTGCGTCCAATGGGAAATGGCTTTCTTTCCCCCCTCACTTTTTGTGATCTTATTTTCTTCTTTGTGTGAAGCAGCGTAACGCTGAAACAATGCTTGACGGCTCTCTTGTGTTTGTGACTCTCCATTTGCTGGCAATATAGGACAGCCTTGTCGGCACAGAGTGGACGGCAGGGTGTATGGTTTTTGCTGTAGCTGTTCCTGGGCGTGAGACGCAGCAGCAGTGGTGGTAGCAGCAGTCGCTGGTTTGTTGGCATTGTAGGAGAGTCAGGAATGGACGTGGCGGCCATTTTCAGTCTTCCAAGAGCTGAGGAGGAAGGAGAGCGAGAAGGGCGAGAAGGGCGGGAAGGGCAGGAAGGACAGGAAGGACAGGAAGGGCAGGAAGGGCAGGAAGGGCAGGAAGGGCAGGAAGGACAGGAAGGACAGGAAAAGCAGGAAGAGCAGAGAGGGCTGTTGACTCCACCATCAACCAAGACCGCAGTCATGGGTGTTCCGGACAGAATGCTGGCAGCGTCGGCGGCTGCGACGGCCCAGAAGGCAGTGCATCCCGTCTCTGCAGGATCTGGACTTGCGGGCGGGGCAGGCCCGACGACAACGCTGCCGCAACAGGCTGGTGTGCCTTTCCCGGCATTTTCTGGTCAATTTTCTGGTCATCTCCCGCTTTGGAGACCGCCGGCGAGCTACGACGGCTACGACTTTAGCGACTCGGTCGGGCTGCTCGCCGCGCTGGCGTACAAGATACCCGAGGATGTCCTCCGGGCGGCCAAGGAAGCACCGGCGGGCAGTGCGGCGTCGTTCTGGTCGTATCGGCTGTATCGGCACGTGGACGAGGTTGGGGCCGGAGGCCGTGGCGGCAGTGGAGGCAGTGGCGGCGGCGCTCGTGTCAAGGTGCACTACTGCAGGAGCAGGCATACGACGGAGCGGGTGTGCCGGCAGTATTTTATGGACGAGCCGGTGCTGGGGTTTGATGTGGAGTGGCTGCCCAACGCGACGCGGCTGCAGGGGCGGCGGCGCAATGTGTGTCTGGTGCAGGTGGCGAGTCCGAGCCGGATTGGACTCTTTCACCTGGCCCAGTATCCGCGCCGAAAGGGGAAGCGGGCGAGGAGGCGGGAGGAGGGCCAAGTCGAGACGGCCGACGACCTGGTGGCGCCGTCGCTGCGCAAGATGCTGGAGAATCCGGCCGTGCTCAAGACGGGCGTCAATGTCTTGGGCGACAGCCGGCGGCTGTACAACCACCTGCAAGTGAGCACGCGCGGGCTCTTCGAGCTGAGCCAGCTGCACCAGCTGGTGACGCACTCGCGCGCGGGCACGTACCATCTGATCAAGAAGAAGCAGCAGGTGTCGCTGGCGCGGCAGGTCGAAGCGCATCTGGGGCTGCCCATGTTGAAGGACTTTGGCATCCGCTGCGGCAACTGGATGCAGCTGCTGACCATGGACCAGGTCATTTGTGAGTGCAGTGCGTTGTGTGGTGTGGTAGTGGCGTTGTGTTTTGTGGTCTGGGCTCTTGTTCTCTTCTTCTGTTCTCTTTTTTTTTTTTTTTTTCCTTCTCTTCCCTTTTGTTCTTTGGTTTTTCTTGTTGGCTCTTATTCTCTTCTCTTCTGTTCTTTGGTTTTTCTTGTTGGCTTTTTCTTGTTGGCTTGTTTGCTTTTGGTCTTCTTTCCCTCCTTTCTCTGTTTACCCCTTTCTTTCCTTTTTATGCGGCTCTTTTGTCTTTTTGTCTTCCCATCTCTTTTCTTCATCTCTCCCCTTATTCTCTTCTGTCTTTCCATCCCCTCTTCTCTTCTTCTCTGTACATCCACAGCTGACTTGGCAGACTCCGCCTCCGACGCCTATGCAGGCCTCCAGATCTTCTCTGTGCTCGAGCACCAGAGACGGCAACTGTGCCCGACGCCGCCTCGGCCGGCGCCGGCTGAGCTCTTTCTTCCCATCCGCCTCGCCGACAAGGTGACGGTGGTCAAACCGCCCAAAGTGCGGGCGGCCAAACCGCCCAAAGCGCCGGCGGCCAAACCGTCCAAAGCGCCGGCGGCCAAACTGTCTAAAGTGCCGGCGGCCAAACCGTCCAAAGTGCCGACACCGGCCACCGATCCGCTGCCGGCGACGGATGCGCGCATTGAGCAGGCAAACGTTTGGGTGTTTCAGTATCGCGCCGACAGGGCCTTGCGCAGCAGCAGCAGCAGACTGGGCGGCGGCAGTGCCAGCCCCAAGACCACCGGCACCGCCGTCGGCTGCGCCGGCCGCGCCGGCCATGAGGACGGCTTAGTCAGCAACCTGGGCGGCGGCATGTGCGCTCGTCCAGCGTCGCTGCGGGCCTACTATCTGTGGTTCAGCCACGACGACCTGGCGCCGGCGGCGCTGGCGGCGCTGCTGCGCGATCCGCCCCTGGAGACCAGCACGGTGCGGGGCTACGTGCTCGAGGCGCTGCAGCGGGAGCAGCTGCCGTTCCAGCCCGGCCGGCTGCGCACAGAGCTGCTGGACCCGCTGCCCGAATCCGTAGTGATGTCGCGATACCGCTGGCTGGCCCAGACATGCGACTATGGCCGGGCAGGAAACGAGACAGCACAGAACGACGGCGCCAGCTGAGGCGGACACGGACTGAGACGGACCACGGCGGCGTGTCGGCAGTCGAGATGAGACTGACCTTTTGTTTCTGGGTGGCCAGTTGTGTCTATGCAGACTTTTTGATGGCTTTATTTTGTTTTTTGTTCTTAATGATATATACCCATAGGATATCTTGTCTCATCTTTTTGCATTTACTGCATTCTGGCCAATTGCTGCAGTGTTTGCATATGCCATTGCCATCCTCTCTTGACAAGACCACTCCACTGTAATACCCTTTCAAACCCTTCCCTCCCCCCACAGCCACACCCTTTCAAACACCCTCCCCACCCCTACACCCTCACCCCTTGGCGTTCCTGGCTCGGTTGATCTGCACGTGCCGGTCCTCGCCGCCGCTGACAATGCCCCAGGACTTGTGCCAGGCCACGTCAAACACCTTGACGCCGTCGCCGGCCAGCGGCCGGCGTTTGCGGCCGGCGGCCGACTCGCGCTCAATCACGTAGACGGCGTCGCCGACGGGCGTGCGGGCGTCGTCGGCCGGAGCCCCGTCGCCGCCGCCGGCCTGCGCCTCGGCCTCGACAGGGCGACGACTGCTGCGCAGGTCCCAGACGCGACAGGTGCCGTCGTGCGACCCGGACACCAGCGAGTACCAGTTGGTGGCCGCATCGGGCGCCGCCGCCACCGCCACCACCTTGTTGACGTGGCCGCGCAGCGTCATCACCGCCGTCGTCGCCACCGACACGCGCGGATCCAGCAGCACAACGTTGCGGGCCGCGTTGCCGGCCGCCAGCAGCGTGCTCGTGCCGGCGCTGCCGTTGCTGGCAGGGCTCCCGGCTGCCCCGGCGCCCACCGCACACAGCGACAGCAGCGCGTGCTGCGTGGCCAGCTTGCTGACCACCTGGGCCGTCGTCAGGTCCAGCGTGCACAGCGTGTGGTCCAGCCCGGCCGAGTAGGCCACGGTGGCGTCGCGCGGGTCGAACACGGCCGCCGCAGCTCCGCCGCCGCCGCCGCCCTTGTGTGCCTGCACGAGCGCCAGGGGCCCGCGCCGAGGCACGCCAAAGGGCGACGACGACGACGACGCTGCCGCCGCCGACGAGCCGTCTTCCGTCGTCTTTCGCCGCTTGTTCCCGCTGTTGGCGCTGCTGCTGCTGCTGCTGGCGGCTCCTCCGCCTTCGCCCCGTGGCAGCACGTCCTCCGGCGCCGCCGGCGCTGCCGACTTGCTGGTCGTCCACAGCCCCACGCAGCCATCGGCCGACGCCGACAGCACGCGCCGCTGCCGGCTGCCCGCCGCCGCCGCCGCCGAAGTGTCGACGGCCACGCTGTCGACGCTGCCGCGGTGGCCGTACAGCTCGAGCACCGGCACGACCGTCGCCGACCCGGCCGAATGCTTCCATATCCGCACCGTCCGGTCCAGCCCGCCCGACACAATGTGTGTTGCCGACAGAAACCGCGCCGCCTTGACGGCTGCCGTGTGTCCGCCGGCCCCGGCTCCGGGCGACACGGCAACCACGTCGCCTGCCGCCGACCACAGCCGCAGCAGCCCGTCGTACGAGCCCGACAACACAAAGCCGCCATCGTCGCTGCCGTCGCCGCTGCCGTCGCCGCTGCCCCCGACATCCACCGCGCTGACCCAGTCGTCGTGCTGGAACGCCGTGGCAAACACCGGCGGGACCAGACTGCGCACGTACTGCAGCCGCACCGTCGACTCCGCCGACCGCCCCGTGTCGCGCAGATAGTCCGCCAGCGACGCCCGCAGCAGCTGCTGCTGCGGCTGCCGCGGCCGCGGCCGCCCGTCGCCGTCGTCGCCGTCGTCCTCCGGCTCGGCAACCGCGAAAAAGTCAAGCGGCACCGGCGCGTCCGCCGTGTCGAGCATCGCCGCCGAGTTGAGAATGCGCGAGAGCCCATAGCGGCGGATGTCTGCAGGCCGAGTCAGAAATGGTTGAGGGCGGAAGAAATCGGTTGTGAGGGCAGAAGAAAGAGACTACACAAATGGCAAACAAGGGCACACAACACACAACACACAAAACAGTAGCACACAACACACAACTCTCTCTCTCTCTCACAAAAAACCTTCACGCCCACCCCCATCGCAATACACCCAGCACTCACCAGCTGGCACCAGCAGCTGTCGCTTGGTTTCCGGCAGCTGCAGGTCTGCTTCGCTTGTGGTGAAAATCACCCGCACCTGCGCCACCTCAGGCGTCGCGTCAAACGGGTCGGCCATTCGTGGATTATGTCGAGATGAAAGAGTAAATGTCGAGCTAAAAGAGTAAAATAAAAGCAAAAGAACACATTAAAAAAAGAAAAAAAAAAGCTCGAATAAAGTTGGGTGTTGCGGTCATGCAGACCGTCACTGGTAGTGCGAATTCCGTTCTGAACTTTTTTTGTTGCTGTAACATTGACTTTTTTTTTCTGCCTTTTCCAGGATTTTTTTTTATCTTATCCATTATCTTATCGACACAGTGGAGCTCAGCCTCGCAGAAACTTTTCATTAGGCCTAGCAGCCAATCAGGCATCTGTCTGGCAAAGACAGAGTAGAGCACCCAGCACACAAAGCATTCAAGCTGGGACATCAACACCACCCAGTTGCCTGTCCGGCGCTCATCATTGCCCAATGTCTTTTGCAGTGAGGCAATGCATCACATACGAAGCTCATGTCGGCTGTTCACAGTGTTAGCTGTCTTCTCAATAAAGTATCAGCCATGGTTCCCTTTACAAAGCGCCGAACCTCGTTCATTCTCAGCGAACACGCAAACATTGACAAACATAGACAAATATAGACAAAGCACCAGACTGTGCTGTCTCCATATGCTGGAAAGTTGGGCTGGTTACTGCCCGTTCACAAAAGATAAGGAAGTCGAAAAGAAGAAAGACGAAAGGGCAGCCTCGCCCTGGGTCCGCCCCTCCAATGATGACTAATCATTTGGCGTTAAGTGGAACGCGGACCTGACTTTCTGGCGCGTCTTTAGAATAGCGCGCGTTGAACTCGCTGCATCGGCAAAGGATACATTTTGTGCACACTTTCGCCTCCTGTGTGCCAGCCACATTCTCTTCTGTCGCCCGCACTTCTCTCCCTCTCGCTGTAGAGCGAGTCTGAAGCACAAAGATGGTGACTCTCGAACAAGCACAACAGCTACTATCTGCATCGTGCGTATGAACCTGATAAAAAGAAACGAAAAAAAAAAAAAAAATTCAGACCTGGAGATGTCACTAACAGGCAAAGGAGCAGCAGCAGCAGCGACAGCGACAATGTGCCACTTCCCGAGAGAGACCAGTCGACATACTGGCCGCTGCACCGCTTCAGTCTGGCGCCGGGCCGCCAGTACCAGCAGCAGTTTGGCGACATGTATTTTCTGCGCCTGACGCGCATCAAGCCGGCCGTCGAGCGCGTGGCTGAGCTGGCCTTTGGCGACGTAGTGGTGCACACGCAGAACGGCCCGGAACATGCAAAAAAGGTCGACCGCGTGCTCGACGTGCGCCAGGGCGAGCTCTGCTGGGTGGCCGGCACCGTGTACATGGACATGCCCTTCAAGCCCAACATTCTCGACGATGTGTCAAAAGATGTATGTTTTTGTTTTTTGTCCTCGCTTCGCTCGTCTGTTTTTCTGTCCTCGCTTCGCTCGTCTGTTTTTCTGTCCTCGCTTTGCTCGTCTGATCTTTTGTCCTCGCTTTGCTCGTCTGATCTTTTGTCCTCGCTTTGCTCGTCTGCTCTTTTGTCCTCGCTTCGCTCGTCTGTTTTTCTGTCCTCGCTTCGCTCGTCTGCTCTTTTGTCCCCGCTTCGCTCTCTGCTCTCGCTGCTCACTCGCTCATTCCCCAGAGGCTCCTTTCGAGACCAAGTGCCGTCGCCAAGTACATCCCCGAAGACGACGACGACCTGCTTGCAGAGGGCCGCGGCAGCGTGGCGCTGCTGCTCGAAGACGACTCGGGCCGCATCCGCCTGGTGGGCCGGCCCCTGGCCTCGGTCATTCTCGTGACCGGCTGCATCATCGCCGCCATGGGCACGGAAAACCAGCACGGCGAGTTTGAGGTGCTGGATCTGGTCTTCCCCGACCTGCCGCCGCAGCCGGCCCGCTGGCTTCTCAGCCAGCCGCCGGCCGAGGGACAAAAGGACCAAAAAAGGGCAAGGAGAGACCCGCCAGCGGCACCGCCGCAGGCCAAGCGGATCAAAGCCGAACAGAACAGAGACGACGACGACGACGACGACGACGACGGTGATGTGGATATGGCAAACGACGAGCTCGCCACCAGCTTGGCGCGGCCGCTGCTGCTGCCCCGCCGAAAAATGATTGCCATCGTGTCCGGGCTCAACTTCGCCAGCCCCCACGATCCGGCGGCGGTCGAGAGGGCCTTGCTGCTGGAGTATCTGCTGGGAGAGGCTCTGGCGCCGCCGTCGCAGCCGTCCGTGGCCCACATCAGCCGGCTGATCATTGCCGGCAACTCCATTGCGCCGCTGGCGCCCCTCGGCGGCGGCAGCAGCAGCAGCAAGGGCGACCAAGAAAACAGCGCCAACTCTTCACGGCCACAACAGCCCCAACAACACAAAAAATACGGCTATGACAGCAGCGCCTACAATCCCGTGCCCAGCACGCTGCTGGACGCTTTCCTGGCCGACCTGCTGCCGTCCATGCCGGTCACGCTGCTGCCTGGCGCCAACGACACGTCCAACGCCAGCGTGCCGCAGCAGCCCATCCACGCCGCCCTCTTTCCCCGGGCACGCGTCTTCTCCAGCAGCGGCCCTCCCCCGCCAGCTGCTGCAACAGCAGGCAACGCCAACGGCGGCCAGCCCGGCTGGTTGGACGCCGTCACCAATCCGTGGGAGGGCGAGGTGGACGGATGGCGCGTACTGGGCACCAGTGGCCAGGCCATTGACGACATTCAGAAATACGTGCTGACCAGCGACCGCCTGGGCATGATGGAGGCCACCTGCCGCTGGCGGTGCAGCGCGCCGACAGCGCCAGATACCCTGTGTAAGTTTTGTCTTTTGTCGCCACCATGGCCGTCGTACTTGATCGGAACATCTGCGTCTTGTGTGCTCCTGCTGTCCTGCATGGTTTGGCCGTACTTCATTCCCCCATTTTTTGCTCTCCTCAAGTACTGACGTTGCCACAGGGAGCTATCCCTTCCATGAAGACGACCCGTTTGTCATGGACCAGTGTCCACACCTCTACTTTGCGGGGTCGCAGCCGGCGTTTGGCACCCGAGTCATCACAGGCCCGGACGACCAGATGGTGCGGCTGGTGGCCGTGCCTGTGTTCTCGGAGACGCACGAGCTGGTGCTGGTCGACGCCGAGACACTGGAAGTGAGCGTCGTCAAAATCTCGCGAAGTTAGAAGGTCGCAGAGTTTCTGTTACGTCTGGATTTTTTTTGGTTGTCGAATAATAACTGTCACCATACGGGCATATGTGAAGGGGGGCATCGGATCATGTGGAACGTGGGATTGGCTGTGACGATAAACAGTTGGCATGGATGAATGGCCGTGATGGTAGGACTATGACTCTCAATGAAACTGTAGCTGTATTGTCGCAAGACGCATGATGAAAAATGCAAAGACTCTGAATGGCTCAAATCACGTCCTGTCGGCTGCTGCTGCTGCTGCTGCTTACCAGATCGGCTTGCAGGTTGGCGAGAAGTGCAGTGATCCCGGCGGAGGCCGAAAGAAGAGCTGCCAAGCCAAGTAGCTGCATCATGTCATTCTCCTGGTCTGCATGGCCAGACCAAAGACCGTACGGGGGCCACATTCAAAGACCACCGACTGCAAGAAAAATCAAAGCAAGACTACACAGGCAGGGGAACAAAAACAAACGTCTGCTTGATTTTTTTAGAAGATGAACTCAAATTGATAAAAGAACAAAAAGAGACAAGGCCAGAGCAAATATGACGAGCGCAAGACAGAATCAGGAAGGAGGGAATGCGGTTGGGTTACAGCCAAAAAAGGCAGGGACAACGTCATGTGAAATTGACGGGGACTAATACCCTAGAAAGACAGGCACGACTGGTCAGGGCAGCACCGAACTGGGACAATGATGTTTACTCGTACATCGGCCTACGCCTTCTACGAACATGGGAGAATGGCCTAACATTTCGCGAATGCAACTTTTGTTTTTTTCCTGCACCGAGGCCGTCCAGTTGGCCGTCGATGTCTCGCACCGGGACTCACTGGCGGCGTCGGTCTCGGTTTGTTGGTTTCTTGTCTCTCTTTTTCTTTCGGCCTCTGCTTTTTGGAAAGACAGTGGCGTTGAAAAGACGGCTTTTTGTGCTCAACATCTCACACGAGCAAAAAGGCTGACACGAGCAAAAAGGCAGATTTATTTGGTGTGCAGTGTCAATGTGCAGTGTCAAGCAATTGTGACCTGTAGCTTAGCTGACCCCTTGCCCCCTGACCCCCACTGCAGCTCTTCATTTTAAAATCCCCGACCAGGCACGCGAAATTAACCACCACTTTTCGACCAGTAGCATGGCGCAGACGAGCCGAGCCTGCAAGACGGCGCAGCAGCTCATGCAATCAAATGCTTGTTTTTGTCGACGCGGAGCTATTACTATGTCCTCGTGTGCGGCATGAGTGCTTTTGCAACACGGCTTACGACGTGGGTATACGTTCGTCTGTGAGCTGCAGTTTGGTTGCATTAAGCCGTGTTATTTACTACACGGTCCTTTTTCGGGCATGTGTTTACGCCCTGCGGAGATGATGCGTCTGGCTGGCTCTGGAACAATGATGCAGGCGAGAGACGGAAGACCAAAATGACAGCCCCATGTTTATGAGTATTGTGTGGGTAATACTACGGAGTACTCGGTAAGGAGTACGAGCACTCGGGCCATGGAAGATCGGCTACTTTTCAGGACGAGTTAGTCGTGCCAGACGAGAATTGAATGGCTTTCTTGGTGGCTGTCTTGACGTGCAGTTTCTTGCAAGCCGTCCTGCTGTCGACGTGAACGACTAGACAAGCACACACCATGACTCGCATCTGTGGCAGCAGCGTCGCTGCTGTGCTTGTGGCTGCTGCGGCGGCCACGGTTGGCGCCGCCGCCGTCGGTGGCGACGGTGTGTGGGAGCGTGACGCCGTGCCGGCTGGCTTTGTGGCGGCACCGTTCTACCCGTCGCCACGCGGCGGATGGACGGCCGACTGGGCCGACAGCTATGCCAAGGCACGGGCGCTGGTCTCGCAGATGACGCTGGCCGAGAAGACGAACATTACAGCCGGCACCGGGATATACATGGGTGAGTTGGGCGAGGAAAACTGCCGGGAGGAGGAGGAGAACAACGAGCACGAAAGCTGCATGGGGGAGGGAGAGGGACTCGCGGACAAGAAGCAGGGAGGGGAGAAGGACTCGCGGATAAGAAGCAGGGAGGAGAGAGGGACTCGCGGATAAGAAGCAGGGAGGGGAGAAGGATACGCAGACAAGAAGCAGGGTTTTCTAACATTTTCAGGGTGTGTAAACACGTTTGAAACTCGAGAGGCCCAACACCAAACAGCGGGAGCTACAAACAAAAAAGCAGCAAACTAACAGACCTGCAGACCGTGTGCTGGCAACACAGGCAGCGTGCCCCGACTCGGTTTCCCGCAACTCTGCCTCGAGGACGGCGCGCTGGGCGTGCGGGGCACCGACCACGTCACGGCGTTCCCGGCCGGCATCACCACGGCGGCCACGTGGGACAAGGAGCTGATGCTGGCGCGCGGCGCGGCGTTGGGGGCGCAGTTCCGCGGAAAGGGCGTGGCCGTGGCGCTGGGGCCGACGATTGGCCCGCTGGGTCGGAAGCCGCGCGGCGGCCGGGCCTGGGAGTCGTTTGGCGCAGATCCGACGCTGCAGGCCGTGGCCGGCGCGCTGACCGTACAGGGCATCCAGTCGCAGGGCGTGATCGCCACGGCCAAGCACCTCATTGGCAACGAGCAGGAGATGTACCGCATGTACAATGTCTTTCAGCCGGGCTACAGCGCCAACATTGGTGAGTGAGGGGGGAGTGAAATGGATGATGTGGTGATGTGGTGATGTGGTGATGTGGTGATGTGGTGATGTGGTGATGTGGTGATGTGGTGATGTGGTGATGTGGTGATGTGGTGATGTGGTGATGTGGTGATGTGGTGATGTG
>JADHKP010000025.1:42185-286166 GCA_019925385.1 Raffaelea deltoideospora | reverse complement strand
GATGCCATGGCACAGAGAGCTCAAGCGCCGGCTGGACGTGCTGCTGTTTTCCAGTTGCTGACAGGCAGTGCCCTAGACGACCGCACCCTGCATGAGCTTTACCTGTGGCCGTTTGCCGAGGCTGTGCACGCCGGCGTCGGCGCGGTGATGGCCGCCTACAATGCGGTGAGTGTCTTTTCCTCTCGTCTGGGTCTGGGTCTGTGGTCGGTGGGCAGTGGACTGGGTGGTCGCCGTCCATGGCTGTCGTTTGCCGTCTGCCTATGTTCTGACAAATTTCAAGGTCAACGGCTCTGCGTGCTCTCAAAACAGCTACCTTCTCAACGGCCTGCTGAAGAACGAGCTGGGCTTCCAAGGCTTTGTCATGTCGGACTGGTGAGTGCCCCGTCGGTTGAGCTCTGCCCACAGACACTCCCTGATACCGGCGGGCCCGTCTGATTGTTCTCCTTCCCCCCCGACTGATTGATTTCCTTTTTCCCCGGCTGATTGTTTTTCTTTTTCCTCTAGGCTCGCTCAGATCTCCGGGGTGGCGTCGGCGCTGGCCGGCCTGGACATGGCCATGCCCGGCGACACGATGGTGCCGCTGCTGGGCACGAGCTACTGGATGTCGGAGCTGACGCGGGCGGCGCTCAACGGGACGGTGCCGATGGAGCGCATCGACGACATGGCCACGCGCGTGGTGGCGGCGTGGTACCAGACGGGCCAGGACGGCGAGCAGCCGCGGCGGCGGCCCAACTTCTCGTCCAACACGGCCGACGCGAGCGGCGCGCTGTACCCGGGGGCGGTGGTGTCGCCGTGGGGGGTGGTCAACGAGTTTGTGGACGTGCAGACGCCGGCGCACGCGGCTGTGGCGCGCCGGGTGGCCACGGACGCCATCACGCTGCTCAAGAACGACGCCGGGCTGCTGCCGCTGGCGCCGGCGACGCCGCTGGCCGTGTTTGGCACCGACGCAGCCGTCAACCCGGCCGGCGCCAACGCCTGCTCGGACCGCACCTGCAACACCGGCACGCTGGGCATGGGCTGGGGCTCGGGCACGGCCAACTACCCCTACTTTGACGACCCCATCACGGCGCTGCGCAACCACTCGACGGCGCGCGCCGGCGTGGCCTTTTTCAACACCGACACCTTTCCCGGCGCCGCCGCCGTGGCCGCCTCGGCCGCCGACCCGGACGCCGTCGCCGTCGTCTTTCTCAGCGCCGATGCCGGCGAGAACTCGTACACCGTCGAGGGCAACCACGGCGACCGCGACGCCGCCGGCCTGGCCGCCTGGCACGGCGGCGACGCCCTCGTGCGCGCCGTCGCCGCCGCCTACGCCCACGTCGTCGTCGTGCTGCACACCGTCGGCCCGCTGGTGCTGGAGCCGTGGATCGACCTGCCGAGCGTGCAGGCCGTCCTGGTGGCCCACCTGCCCGGCCAGGAAGCCGGCGCCTCGCTGGCCGACGTGCTGTTCGGCGCCGTCGCCCCCAGCGGCCACCTGCCCTACTCCATCCCCGTCGCCGAAGCCTCCGCCTACCCGCCCAGCACCGGCCTCGTCACCGCCTCCGCCAGCGGCCTCCTCGGCCTGCTGTCCCAGTTCCAGGACACCTTCAGCGAGGGCCTCTACATCGACTACCGCTACCTGCACAAGCACGCCATCGCTCCGCGCTACGCCTTTGGCCACGGCCTCGGATACACCTCCTTTGCTCTCTCCGACCCCGCCATCGCCGTCGTGACCCGTCTGACCAGCCCGCTGCCGCCGCCGCCGCCGCCCACGTCGACAACGCCGCCGCCGCCCACGTCGACAACGCCGCCGCCTCCTCCCGCCGACAACACCACCCGGCCCAGCGCCGCCGAGGCAACTGCGCCGCCCGGCTTCTCTGCCGTCTGGCGCTATCTGTACTCGTGGCTGAGTGCTGCCGACGCCGCCGCCGCCGCTGCTGCCGCCGTCGCCTCGCCCTCGGCCTATCCCTACCCGGCCGGCTACGCCACCACGCAGAAGCCGGTGGCGGCGGCCGGCGGCGCGGCCGGAGGCAACCCGGCGCTCTGGGACGTCGCCTTCCGGCTGACCGTGCGCGTCACCAATGTCGGCAACAACGCCACGTCCGGCAGCAGCAGCAGCGGCGGCAGCAGCAGCAGCGGCGGCAGCGGCAGCGGAGCCGACGGCCCTGCTGGCCGCGCCGTCGTGCAGGCGTACATCCAGCACCCGGCCGAGAGCCCGTACGACTCGCCGCTGGTGCAGCTGCGCGACTTTGCCAAGACGCCGACGCTGCCGCGGCCGGGCAGCGCCGCCACCGTGCAGCTGGCGCTGACGCGCAAGGATCTCAGCGTGTGGGACGTGGCCCGGCAGAACTGGGTGTTGCCCGGCGGCCTGCCGCAGCAGGTGCGCTACACCGTGTGGCTGGGCGAGGCCAGCGACCAGCTGCACACCGCATGCTACACGGACACGCTGACGTGCGAGGGGGGGCTGGCGGGGCCGCAGTAGGTGTGGCAGTGGAGAATTGTGGCAGTAGCAGAGCTGTGACAGCTGTAACAGACCTGTGGCAGCTGTAGCAAGATGGAAGGTCAATTGTACACGGAATTGCCAAGTGTATTAATACCTTAATTGTATGATGGGAACACAACAGGACGGCCAAGCGTGCACCCAACCGTGTATCAATGCCTAGATGTAATTGTATGATTGGATCACAAAATAATGTAACCAGTTGTTAATGTACAGATCTGTCGTGTGCTGTCCTTTGTGCTTTTGTTCGGCCAAAATGTGACCTTTGTATCAGAGCAGCCTCTCGGTGGAAAAGCGGTTTACAAAAGGTCCATTCTTTTGTCGGCCACGTTGCTGTCCTCGTCTTAAGTCTTCCTGTCATTTCCCGTCCTGCTTGCAAACGAAACCTGCCCCAAAACCCAGCCCCCCCCCCCTTCTCCTCTTTCAGTATGATAGCCGCTTCCGCCCTTTGGCCCGCCGCCGCGCGAGCACCTTGCGCCCGGTCCGCGACCGCACCCGGCTGAGAAAGCCGTGTCGCCGCTTCTGGATCAGCCGGCTCGACCGCTCCATGGTCGGCCGCGGCCCGCACCGGATCTGGCTGCCCAGGCCGCTGAGCGCCGGGTGGCGCGAGATGGCCGACGCGGCGTCGACGAGATCGGCGGGAGAGAGAAGCGCCGCGCTGGCCGGCTGCAGGGACACAGGCGGCGGCGGCGCAGCCGCCTGCAGCAGCAGGGGATGTGGAGAGCGAAAGGGCGAAGCGCTGCTGGTGGCGGCAAGGCCGCTCGGCCGCAGCCGCGGAAGAATGGAGAAAGATCTTGGGTCATGTCAGTTTGGCAACGGTGAGACGGAAAGAAAGAAGAAATAAGGAGATTGGAAGGGAGAAGGGGGAAGAAAAGAGGGAAAATGGAAGAGAAAAGAGGAAGGGGAAAGAGAAAGAGGAAGAGAAAAGAGGAAAACAGGAAAAAATAAAAATAAAAAAGGGCTTAAAAAATAAAACACACCTGGTCTGGAATCTTGCCGGCGCCACCGCTGCCACGACTGGCTGTGTCCTCCACTGGCAGACCGTCGCAAGAGATCTACGGCTGCTGCTGATGCTGCTGATGCTCGAGTTCATTCCCAAGTTCATGCCCAAGTTCATGCTGTTGTTCGATGCCAGCACCGTTGCTGGCCGGCATCCCAACGGCGACGATGTCGCTGCCGCCGCCGCCCGCCGTACAAAACTGTGCATTTTTCTGGCTCTCGAAAAGTCAGAGGCCGCTCGCTTCGGCAGGGTTGCAAAATCACATACGCTGTCGAGCCGCAATTCTCGCAATCGCACTTGAGGTCGTGTTCGTCGCTGAGCTTTGGTTTTGGAGCCAAAGTCTTCAGTCCAGCTAAAAATCACGGCTTTTCGCTGACTAATCAACCGACCGCGTTTAACCCGCACGCCGTACATCACAGAACATAATACATCACCAGCGCAAAACAAGAGAAGCAGAAGCCAAAAGCAAATAATTTGAGTGTCAATGCCCTTATTTTAACATGAAAATTCTCGTTTCATTTCCGTTTTGAAGCCGTTCCACACCGCGTCTGACCACCATCCCATGTAATTTACATTTGGTTTTTCATTTGTATGAACTCGTTTGTGGTTCATCTTGTTTTGTGCTCTTCTTCCCATGGCCTGTCCTTTCCAAGCTTTTGTGTGTGTGTATGTGTGTGTGTATGTGTGTGTCTTTCTCTCCCTCTCCCCTACACTGTCCTCCACTCGTACTTACAGCTCGTCCCGACCAGTGGCCTTTGTTGCTTTTTCGCCCTCGGCATCCTTGGCCGCATCCTTGGCCGCCTCCACCTTGTCTGTGGGCTGCCAGTCCAGAGCCTTGAGCCGCTCGGACAGAATCGGGTGCGAGAAATGGTAGTTGGCATACATCCAGTCGGCGTCCATCGTGCTGAGGTTCTGGATCTGCAGGCGGATCAGCGACCGGGCCAGCTCCGCCTTGAAGCCCAGCCCGCGCGCAAAGGCATCGGCCTGGAACTCGTAGCGCCGGCTCAGAACGTTCATCAGCAGCTTGATCACCATATCCATGGGCGCCAGGGCGTCTGAGAACAGCAGGAAGCCAATGATGATGGGCCGCTCGGCGAAGCCAAAGTCGGCGTACAGGCTCTGGTTGTTGATGAAGACGGAGAAGAGCGCAAAAATGTAGAAAAAGTGCACCTGAAGGTCAGCATTTGCGAACGCGGAGAAAAGAAGAGAGTGTGCAGACGAGCAGGCACCAGAGAACAAACAGGGAACGGAAAAACAGAGCAGCGCAAAGCAACGTCGGGGAGCGTCTGGTCAGCACCGGAAAAAAAACATACCTGGGAAATGACAAACATCCGCGTGGTGTGGCCGAGGCTCCAGTGGCCGAGCTCGTGGGCCAGCACGGCCACGACCTCCTGGGTCTCGCTCTTTTCAATCAGCGTGTCGTAGATGACAATGTGCTTCTTCCACGGCAGGCCAAAGAAGTAGGCATTGCTGTGGGCGCTGCGGCGGCTGCCGTCGATGACGTACAGCTCGTGCAGCGGAAAGCTGAGCTTCTTGGCCAGGGCCTCGACCGACGTCTTGAGCGGGCCCGGCTCCAGCGGCGACAGCTTGTTGAACAGCGGCAGAATGACAATCGGGTAGACGGAGATCATAAACACCTGCAGGCCGGCGCCAAAGAGCCAGACATAGTAGAAGAAGCGGTCGCCGGTGCGCCGGATAATGGCCTGGAAGGCCGCCAGGATCGGCGGCACCAGCGTGAAGACGAGCAGCTGCGACTTGAGCAGGTCCGTGATGAAAATCCGCGGCGTCTGCTTGTTGAAGCCAAACTTTTCCTCCAGCACAAAGGTGTGGTACACCGACGCCGGCAGCGACAGCACCTGGTTCAGCAGAATCATCGCCAGCACAAACACAAGCGACTGCATGATCTCCCCGTGCAGCGACGGCCACCCCGCCGGCGCCCACCGTGCCAGGAACGAGCCCGCCCAGCCCCACAGCCGCGGAAGCAGGTCGAACTGGAAAAACGCCACGTTCTGCAGCTGGTTCCACACCCCGTTGACCAGCTCGAACCGCGCCTTGGCCCGCCCGTACGCCTGGCTCTTGTCGTACACCTCCTGCGACACCTCGTGCTGCAACACCGCCGGCGTCTTCGTCCGCTTCAACACCTGGTACTGCCGCAGCGACAGAAAGCCCTCGAAAAAGTACTGGGCCAGCGAAAAGCCCAGGATCAGCTTCTTCCACGGGAAGAGAGGCCGGTCAAGAAACCGGGCAAGGCGCTGCAACGAGACAAAAGTGTTAGCTACCACAGAGCAGACAGTAGAGAGAAAAGAGAGAAAAAGAGCACGGCAAGCTTCTTACCTGAAGAACATCCATCTTTGCGAATATAAAGTTCACCGTCAAACAGGGTAGGGAGGAGGTCTAAAAGAAGAGAAGTGGAATGCCGAGAAGAGCTCGAAGCAAAAAAAGTATATCAGGAAAAACGACGAAGAAAAATAGCCAGAAGGAGAGACGAGAAATGAGAAACAAAGTAAAAAAGCAGGAACGAAAGAAATGTTTCTTTTTGCGCGACTGTTTGCTGGTGCTGTCGAATGTCAAACGGTTCGCTACGAGAGACAACTACGAAACAGCCTTTTTTGTATAAGTAATACGGAATAATAGTTACAGCTGCAAGCTGGCCCTTCGTTTCGGGCATAGCATGGCAGGTGGGGCAGACCCTTGGCCACCATGACGCATGATTGGCCCGTCAACCTAAGCAAAGCCATGACCTCGTAACACCTTGTAAATTCCATCCCTATGAGTATAATAGCAGAACAAAGCTAAAGAACACGCTTTCAGAACACGCTTTCAGAACAAAGCCTCACAACGATCCCCAGTATCACGACCGCGAAATCCTCATGTTAAGCCGGACCCGTTCCAAAAGCTGTTCGGTAGTATCGCTTTCCTGTGGATGCAAGTTGCGCTGCAAGAAGAACAACTGTAAGCAAAAACCCCATACTGAATGGGTTCACCGGCCCCGAATCGTTCTCGCATTTGCTGCTTTTGTGTATGGAGTAGGAGAACATACCGCTGCCAGCCACCGTCGGAGTTCCTCCCGTGTCCACGTCGCCGGGTCTCCTGTCGGATCAGGCTGGGCTGGGAAGATGTCGCCGCCCCAGATGGCCCAAACTGCAACGCCTGTGACAACGCCGGAAAAGGCTGCAAGTTTTGGAGTTGGTCCAGTCAGCTTGGCCGAAAAGCGAAATCCGCATCGCCATATCCACTCCTCTGTCCTCTGTCCATTTGTTTCTCACCTAAAAGCATGTTCTGACCGGCACAGCAAAAGAAGTGGAGAGTTAGCAGACGATGCAAGAAGCGGGACGCCGCAATAGTGCCGTAGGTCTTGCTTAACATCAAGTAAACGCACGAAGTCACTACGTCTAACAAGGGCACTCACTTTCGACTTCATAGCCCGGTCAAGAGGAGTTGGCATCTTTAAAAAGTTGAACCGTTTCGTTGAAGCAACCGTCTTTCGAGTATTTGCTCTCCTTTTCCAAGACAAAAAAATTAGAGGGTGCAGTCGCACTTTCTTATAAGGCTGCCTGTTGATGTTCACTTTGGCCACCTGGTTCACTGCTCTTTAAAGTAGCATTGAGTACGAGTACGTCGTCCGCAGCCAGGCAGCCATCTTAGAGGCGCTCGGATGTTAGCTCCCGTTTAGTGGGCTCAGTATCTACTGGTACGAAAGTACTCCCGTACAAGAACAAGTCCCAAAGCTGACTGCACTTCTGGTCCGTGCACAACAGACGTTAGTCACGTGCAACATCCCACACACAAAAAAAACCCCTGTCAAAAAAAAATAGAAATCGGAGTGGTGAAAAATCAGGGCAAAAGCAGAGGGAAAAAAAGTCACATCTCCACAATTCGAGTTGAAAGAGAAACAACTTTGACGAAAAGCTCGACACCGGGAAGAATCACACATCAGCACGTCTGTCAATTCTAAAATACCGTCAAAATGCCGCGGGAAGTTGCAGATATTAAGCAGGTAGGTCAGGGTCAAGAAAAGAACAGACTGGGCAAGACAAAATGCGAAACGAGACCTGAGGACGACGACGATATGGAGCGAGACTGGAAGGAGTTGCCGAGAGAAAGCAATTGGCGAGGAGCGCGGGGGAACGTTGGCATGAAAAGGGAGAAATTGCATGAGAAGCGCTTGGGGGAGGGTTGGAGACAAAATGGGAAAGAGAAATCGATTTTGCTAACAGTTTCTGTTCAGTTCATTGAGATCTGCCAACGAAAAGATGCGACTGGTGAGTTGCGATGAAATCCAAGGAGAACAAAGGAAACAGGCAAGACGTCTGCGTGGATTCAATGCTGACGCAGGGCAACAAATTTAGCTGCTCGGATCAAGAAGAGCAGCAAGACCAGCTTGACAAAGTTCAAGGTCCGGTGCAAGCGTCACCTGTATACCCTGGTGCTCAAGGATTCCGACAAGGCCGACAAGCTGAAGCAGAGCCTGCCGCCAAGTATGTTTCCCTCCTTTTGTTTTTTTTTTTTTTGCCAGAGCCTTTTTTTTTCTTCCATTGGGGCTGTCTCGGGTTGCGTGCTGACATTTTAGACCTGGTCTGCACTGATGTGAGCAAGAAGAACAAGAAGAAGTCGTCATGATCGATTTATACCAAATTCTCTTTTCTCGTTTATTCTGTGGCATTGGGAGAACACGGTCATGTATGGTGCTATTATATAAAAGCCAGAAATCATCATTCTAAAAAATTCAAACCCTGAGAACCAAAAAAGGAGACAGAAAAGGTGCATCTTTTCCTATCAGAGCAGTTGCCAGGTATAGTCAGACTCGACTGGAAACCAGAATCACCGCAGAAGGGAAACGGAGAGTGAGGATGCGCGGGGGCTCCCAATGGTGTCTGCTCTACGTGTCAACATCTTGCTATCATCTGCGAGTGGCACCTCCATATGTTACCGCTTGGCCTTCTCTGCTATTGCCCTCTGGCACGGGAGAGGGCCTAAACGACCATCGACATAATAGGAAAATTGGCGCGCAAAATCTCATTTGTTCTCGCAACCTCGTTCTCCCTCTCCTGTCACATACGGGAGCACACAACTTCTGTCTTTGGGATGTCTTTGCATCTTCATTCAATTGTCCAAATCCAAATCGCAAAAACAGTGCCGATTGCGGGCCTCTGAGAAACGGCTTGCGGGCCGCTGCTGCATGCCCTTTCGTGAACTGGACAGCGTCGGCAAGAGTCGAATGTCATTCCCACTGACTCGGTAGGCTGCTCGGTTTAATGGCAGCCACAATGACTCGTTGCGACCGTTGCCATGTGATCTGTGGGCTCCAAGCGCCGCTCCCGATACCCTTGATCAGTTTACGTAGCCGACACTCACTGACTGCTGCAGAATGCAGAGTTGGCTCACAATTTCGGGCCGCGGCGTACAAGAGAGAGCTTTTCATGGGGAAACACCAAAGAACACCGCGGAAAAGCTGCATTTGCCTTGTGGTTGCGAACATGTTTTCCATCAACAACTCTCCAAAGCTTCATCAGCCAATAGAGTATTCCTGGGCTCATGCACTCGTATCGCCCCGTAGTATCGTAAAAAGCACAGTGCACACGTCGTACAAATGCATCATGCATGAGAAGATGGGCTCTCGATGCAGTGCAGTTAAGAGATGGCCAGCATACGAGTACGGAGTACGAGTAATGCTGTCATGTGGCAGCCGTCTCGGAAAAAACGGCCCAAACGTGAGATTAGGGACTAGTATTACGGAGTATTAAATACCCATTTCCTGGTGCTGCAGGAGCGAGGCAAACTCTTTTTTCAGGCACCACGATAACGCCAATAGGCTATATCTGGCGCATGTAAGACTATACCGTAACAAGCGCGCGACCCAAACAGAAAAGGGAACAGAAAAGGGGGGGCCACCAAAGCCAACGATTGTTGGGGAAGCGGCAGCTGATCGTAGTTGCAGTGGGCATTACGGGGTAATAAAGACAGTGCCATTCAGGAGATTGGCCTCTCTTGCGGGTTTTATGACGGGCCCAATATGCAGCAAAACGCGGTTTCCCACCTATGAAGGAAGCTTTTGCCTATTTCGGCATCGCATTGGATTTTCTGCTCTCGCAGCTTGCGTCCCTTTCCCTCTTTACTCGTACTTTTTTCTTCTACACAACTCACGAGGCCACACCATTCCGTTCTTTCGAGTTCTGTTGGCACTTTCCCCCCCTACTTTCTTTCATTTTCTCCCAGCCTATTTCATGTTATTTTGCTGTTGCCTTTGCTTCCTTACCACCATACGTTATAATACAGAACGACACGACTTGTAATTCCCAACAAAAAGCGAAACACACACACACACACACACACCGCTTTGTTCTCACGCAGCTACGAGCCCATTGCTTCCTTTTTGCTCAACCACGCGCCTGATAACGATCATTTTGGCTTTGGCGTTTGGTCTTGGCTACTCGTTGATTAAGGACTCGTATTATACCGCTAGTTATCGCCGCCGCTAAAGCCGCACTACCCTTGGGAAGAAAGGGGAACACACACAGGGGAAAAAAAAAAACAGAACCTCTAGGAACGGGGGTCCATAGAGGGACGGTGGCCTTGACACAGCACAAAGGAATGTTCAGTGGAGCCTTTGTCGGACATCGACACGCCCTCTCCAGCTCCAGATCAGAATGACAGCCACCGCAGTCGAATCCAAACTGGCCTCACCACCTGCAGCAGAATCGGCTGGGTTGCAACTTCGTCGCAAAATGGATCGCAAAGCCTCCAGCCCCATGATGCCGGCCTTCATGGTCTCGGCGCCCGGCAAGGTCATTGTGTTTGGGGAGCATTCGGTTGTGCATGGCAAAGTGAGTTGGCGAGAACAGAGCCGTTTTCTTTTCCCTATCGCAGTCGTAGCAATGGCGAAAGACGCAGTCTTCCGATGTGTTGATTGTTAGATTGTTACTGACAATTCGGCCATTTTCGGTTTCTTTTGCTTAGAGCTCAATCGCAGCCTCAATATCGCTGCGCTCGTACCTGCTGGTGACGGCGCTGTCCAAGTCGAAGCGGACACTGACGCTGCGATTCCCCGACATTGACATGTGGCACACATGGAACATTGACGAGCTGCCCTGGGAGATTTTTTCGAAACCAGGCAAGAAGAAGTTTTACTACGACCTGGTGACGAGCCTCGACCCCGACCTGCTAGCCGCCCTCCAGCCGCACCTGGCCAACGTATCGCTGTCCAAGTCCGAGCACGACCGCAAAGTGCACAAGGCGTCGGCCCTGTCTTTCCTGTACCTCTTTCTCTCGCTCGGGTCGCAAAAGTTTCCGGGCTGTGTCTACACTCTGCGGTCCACGATCCCCATTGGTGCGGGCCTGGGCAGCAGCGCGTCGATTGCCGTGTGCATGTCAGCGGCGCTGCTGCTGCAGCTGCGCACGCTCTCAGGACCGCACCCCGACCAGCCGGCAGAGGAGGCACGCATACAGGTGGAGCGCATCAACCGCTGGGCGTTTGTTGCGGAAATGTGCATCCACGGCAACCCATCGGGCGTGGACAACACAGTGTCCACGCAGGGAAAGGCGGCCTTTTTCCAGCGCTCGGACTACTCGAAGCCGCCATCGGTCAAGGCACTGTGGAAGTTTCCCGAGCTGCCGCTCTTGCTGGTCAACACAAAGCAGCCGCGGTCTACGGCGACTGAGGTGGCCAAGGTTGGCCGTCTCAAAGCACTGCACCCAGTCATTGCCGGCCACATCCTGGACGCTATGGATGGAGTTGCGCGGACCGCCATGGCGCTTCTCGACGACGCCAACCAGGAAAGCGACAGCAGCGACAACGACAGCGACACGGAGTCTGACGCGACGGGCGCCAACTCTGCAGATGCCAAGAGCAAGAGCAACGGCAACGGCAACGGTGCCAGCGCCGGCAGTCTTAACGGCAACGGCGGGTTGGCTCGGCGGCAGCTACCAAACACAGACGCAGTGGGCAGTCTGGGCCAGTTGGGCGAGCTCATGACGATCAACCACGGCCTGCTGTCGGCGCTGGGGGTGTCGCACCCGCGGCTGGAGCGAGTACGCGAGTTGGTGGACTACGAGGGCATCGGCTGGACGAAGTTGACAGGGGCGGGCGGCGGCGGATGCTCGATCACGCTGATGAAGCCCGGCGTGCCCAAGGAAAAGCTGGAGAAGCTGGAGCGGCAACTGGAGGCCGAGGGCTACCAGCAGTTTGTGACGACGCTGGGCGGCGACGGCGTGGGCGTGCTCTGGCCGGCAGTGCTGCGCAACGGCATGGACGAAGACGAAGAGGGCGGAATGGAGATTGACGTGGACAAGTTTCTCAATGCCGAGGGTAACGACGGCGTCGAGCGCCTGGTCGGCGTAGAAGGCAGCGGCGGCGAGCGAGAAGGCTGGAAATTTTGGCGGCAGAGTTGACAAAGGACCGCGGGAGAGCAGAGGGATGGCTTGCGTGCTCTGGCTGGCTCTGGCTGGTCGCCCGTTGGCCTTCCGTTGACCTGACCTGGTCGTTGGCCTGTCTTTGGTCATCCCCATCATGGGTGAGATGGCCGTTTTCTTTTCCGTCTTTTGATCGTTCTCCAGACGTTTCCAGCGTGTCTTTCTTGGTACTCCCATTTCTCCTATTCGGCTCTATCACACCCTTTCTGGCCCTACATTTTTCATCTTCGGTTCTATCCCTCCATCGAACCTATTCCGGCCCGCCCGTTTTACATTTTGCTACCGCCATATATTATTCTCATCATGTTTTTTTAAAAGGCGCTTTGACTTTTCTTGTTATTTTTTCTTGTGTGGTTTTTCGGTGTTGTTCTTACAGGACAGGAGAAGAGGAAACCGGAGGTTGGAAGGGTTGGTGGACAAAAAACGCAGCCGTGATTGTTCTTTAGACTCGCCACCTTGCGGTAAACCCCCTTTTTGGCATATTAGCAGCATATCGCACCATTAATAGTTAATAAAACCCGTTCATCACGTTAAAATTGTGTTGGAAAAGACTTGTGCAAACAATGGTTAAGCAACCGTGTTGTTGACTCTGAAGCAAACCGTCGTTTTCAGAGAACAATAGCAACTATTACCGGGCGGCTTTGGTGCCAGGTATTGTTCTTATCCTAGTGGTGGGGGGGCATCGGCCGTCGATAACTCTGTTGGAAAAGCACCCCACCAAGAGCGCAAAGCACCGGAAAGAGAGACAAAAGTTTTTCCTCTGTGCCCTTTCGCTCTTTCTCTCTCCACCAACATCGACAAAGCAGGCACCGCACCGGGCCAAGCGCAACAAAAAAGGGCAGGGGCGTACGATGCCGCCAAAGGGCAAGGCCGGAAACAGGGCCAAGGATAAGAGTGAGTTTGCTCTTTCCTGTTTGGTATTTGTACTGGTTTATTTTTTTTCCCTCCCTTTTCCTTCTTCTTTCTTTTTCCGTTTCTGTGCTTTCTTTTTTCTCATTTTCTGCTCTCTGCACGACTGAGCACTTCGCTACCGTTCCATGCTCTTCTGCTTTTCTCTGCCTTTTCGGCCCTTTTCTGTTCTCTTTTGTCTTCTCTTCTTTTCTCTGCTCTCCCGTCTCCTCACTTCTCTCCTCACTTCTCTCTTCTCCTTCCTCACCTTTTTTTCTCCTCCGTTCTGCTTGCCTTTTCTCGTTCTAACCCTCGACAGCCTCTGCACCTCCCAACTCAGCCTCCTCGACGACGACGACAGCAGCATCGACCGCCCCGCCGTCTTCGCCACAGCCTCCGCGCACCGTCTACGAACAGTCCCGCCAGCGATATCTCCTCACTCGGCCCTACGCCGAGGCCCTCGAGCAGACGGGCATCAGCGGCCTCTCTGCCAGCGACCGCGCCATCTGGGCCAGCGCGCTGTACCTGGGCGCTTCGGCCAACGCAGCACCAGCTCGCCAATCGTCGTCGTCACCGTCGTTTTCGTCAGCGGCTTCGTCGTCGTCGTCTGCGGCGTCAGCTCCATCGCCACACCTGTCCCTTGCTCATCTCTCTAACAAGGCCCAGAAGGAGCTGTGGCGCCTGAGCAACGAGGCCAGCCTTCCACTGCGCGCCCTGAAGCCACCACCTGGCACACCGTCTCCTTCTCCCTCTTCTCCTTCTTTGCCTTCTTCTCCGTGGGGTCGTGATCGACACGGCCGCGACATTGGAGAGTACACGCTCGACGAGTTCCGCGAACGCAGCGCCAAACGGCTGCAGCTGACGGCGTTGCAGGCAGCCCACCGCTCGTTTCTGGCAAGGAGGCGGGCAGTGTTGCTATCGCCCTCGTCCTCGTCACCATCATCCGCCGACGCCAGCGCCAGCGCCAGCGCCAGCGCCAGCACCAATCGTAACGGTCCAGACTGCCCCGACGACGGCCCCGACGGCCAGGACAGCCAGTGGAAGGAAGAGGTTGACCAAGAGAGACAGCGGCGCCGAGAGATTGCGCGACTCCGCATGGAGCTGTACGGCGAGCGGGTCAACGGGCCATATGCCCAGGACCCGGATTGGGACGACATCGAGCCCGTCCCACTGACAGAGCCTGAGGGCGCCCTGGCAGCCATTGCCTACCCGGACAACTATGCTGAAGGTGCGTTTGTGTTTGCCCGTTGCCACTTGATACTGGGCGTGATCTGTGTGCAGGTTTTGAGTTTGGAGCCTGGAGCTTGGGCGGTACCTGAACCATGGAATTCTTAGGCTTGGTGTTCACAGCTAACCTATGCCAAGCCATCTCCTACCTGCGCGCCGTCATGGAGAAGAACGAATACTCGCCGCGCTGTCTGCGCCTGACCGAGGACGTCATTGCCCAGAACCCGGCCCACTACACCGTATGGCTGTACCGCTTCTCCATCGTGCGTGCGCTGCAGCTGCCCATTGCGGACGAGCTGACCTGGCTCAATGGCGTCGCCCTGGAAAACCTCAAGAACTACCAGATTTGGCACCACCGCTACCTGCTGGTCGAGCACTATTATCCGCAACTGGTGGGAGGAAGCGGCAGCAGCGGCGGCAGCGGCGGTCAAGCAAAAGAGCTGGGAGAAACGCACTCGCAAGAGAAAGACTCGCTAGACACGCCACAAGGCCGCGTGGCCGCTTTTGCCCGCAGCGAGATGGACTTCTTGACCACCATCCTGGCCGAGGACACCAAAAACTACCATGTCTGGTCGTACCGCCAATACCTTGTGCGCAAGCTTGGTTACTGGACCGACGCTGAACGGCTGGCCACGGAGGCCTTTATTCGACAGGACGTTCGCAACAACTCGGCTTGGTCGCACCGCTTCTTCCTCGTTTTCGGTGCGCCAGCGCCGGCAAAGCCAGAGGCAGCTGGAAGCGGAAGCGCTGTGACCGATGCTGTTTCTAGGAGTGCCGCCGACACAACTACTGATGCTGCTACTACTGCAGCTGCTACCACCGCCTCTGCCCTGGGCAATCTCAGCATTGCCGACTCTGGCCCGCCAACGCCCACGCCGGCCATCATCGATCGCGAAATTGCCTTTGCCCAGGGCCGCATCCGCGAAGCGCCGCAGAACGAAAGCCCCTGGAATTATCTGCGCGGCGTGCTCGCCAAGAGCGGTCGCCCGCTTGCATCCATCGAGGCATTTGCCGCGCCATTTGTCGCCAACATCGGGCTGGGGCCAGACAACGGCAAAGAAGAAGTTGTCCGCAGCACGCACGCCATGGACGTGCTGGCCACCATCTACGAGCAGCAGGGCGACGCCGCTCGCGCCGATCTCTATCTGGCGCGGCTGGCTGACAAATGGGACCCCATCCGTGCCGGCTACTGGTCGTACCGGCGCCAGCAGCTGAAGCAGAACAATGCTGCGAAAGCTGTTGCTGGAGGCGCCAGTGCTACACAGGCGGTGGAGGCATAGAGGGAAAGGGGCGGCTGGTTACAAAAAATAAAACGTTTGTATGATCAAGTATCTTGGGTGGTTTGGTTTTGCATCTGGTGGTAACCCAAAAAAATAGGCGTGTAGAGTGATTCATGAGATAAGAGGAAATCTGAGGGTGAACATGACTTCTTGTGATCTAACTACGTTGATTTGCCTTTTACCTTCCTGCCTTCCTGCCTTCTTGCCTTCTTGCCTTCTGTCTTGTCTTATGTCCTCCCTGCCTGATGATGCCTGTCTATTTATTCATCATTCGGCTTCCTTGACTCCACAGCTTTTTTGAATGGCCGTCTCCCACAACTCCCAAACAAAACAAAGGAAAACGTGACCCCGAAAGGCAAACCAAGCAAAAAAAGCACATGTATGTGTAACACATTCTGCACAAAAGCGGGATGCCCGCCCATAGCCCGGTTTCCATCTGCTAAAGTCCAACCCGATGTTTTCGTTTGCCTGCCTAAAACGCCGTTGAATGCTGCTTGTTGTTTGTATGTTTTTGTGTATCGTTCAGTAGATGTAAAAGAGGGGGAAAAAGGGCGCCAAAAAATGGAGAGCAAATCCGGTTGTCATTTGTCTCCCTTTGCAAGGCTCGCCCTCTCTCCCGACCGATTATAATGCCCGGTAGTTCTGGCTCAGAATCAGATAGCTGCGTATGCCGCGCGGCGCCGCCTTGCCCGGCAGCACCAGCGCATCCCAGTTGGGCACCAGCACAAACACCTCGGTGAAGGCGCCGCGCGGCGCGTCGCGGTGCATGCCGTACTGCACGTTGCCCGTGACCTGCACCAGCAGCGACGCCATGCGCTGGCGCAGCTGTGTGAGCTGTGCAGCGCTGGCGCCGCCGGCGGCGCCGGCGCCGGGGTTGCCGGAAACGCGTTGCAGCAGCGCGTCGGGGCAGGCCAGGCGGAATTCCGGGTTGAGCACGTGCACGTCGAAGCCCTCGACGGTGTATTTGACACGCAGCGACGCCGACGACGCCGGCGCGCCGTTGGCGCCGTTGGCGGCGGCCGAGCTCCCATTCGCCGCCGTGCCCGTCTTTGCGCGGCCGCCGCTCACCTGCTGCTCGAGCAGCGTCTCAAAGTCGGCCGGCGTCGGACACACGAGTCCGTTGATGGAGATGTCGGCGCTGGCGCCGGCACCGGCGTACTTGGCATTGCTGTTGACGTAGAAATCGCGCAGCGGCTTGCGGTCGCTGATGTTGTTGTAGAACCAGGTGACAAACGACTCTGCGCCTGTTTTTTTCGTGCGGTCGTGGTGTTAGCCACTGGTGATTGAGACCAACAAAAAAAAAAAAAAAGATAAACACAGTCATGGGGCCAATCCAGGCTTTCAAACACCTACTCTCGGTTGATATCTTGACTTGGAGCTCTTCTGGAGCAAGATGAGCCATGGCGTCAGCGAGACAACGTGTCGTGGGACGTGTGCGGCCGCTGCAACCCCGGTGTGGTGGAGGGAGGAAAAAGTCGGGCCAAAAGAAAAAAGTTATGACGAGCAGCAAAACTGAAAAAAAACTCGATTGCCACTGCGAAAGGCAGCAATTTACAGTGTTCATACAGTGTTACTAACCCAGGTGCAGCGCAGGCCCGCTAAGACGGCAAAAATAGTGGAGGTCAGCTTGCTGTTTGGGGGCTAACAATGTCCTGCTGCACCAGCCCACGCAGCCTTGCAGCTGTACGAGTAAGGCAAGCGAGCTCTCTAACGCCACCTCCAGCCTCGTTAGATTCTGCTTTGCAAAACACGACGCTTAAAACCCACGGATCTTTATGTCGCCGCCAATCCATGAACGGTAGCAGTCTCCCCAAACATTTCATGAGTGGCAGCTGGCAATTTTAAGCCTCAGAATGGCACCCGAAATATCATGAAGAGAAAAAAGAAAAAAAAAAGGACCAGATTCCAGTTCCCAGACATATTGGAGGGTGGTGCCAGTTTTAGGTTAATGAAAACAAACCAGAAAGAAAACGAAGTACTCCGTACTACTATTTCTCTATTTATCATGCTTCGAGCCCCGGTCTCTTCTATGTCGCTCTGGCATCGAGTAATACGACTGCGGAGTCCGAGACAGTGCACAGTGGAATCAAAGCCATTGGAGTTGCAGGCCCATATTTTTTCACTCTGCAAAAAGGCTCCATAAACTATTTTAGTGGCCTGTTATCGCTGACAACTCCTGATGGTGTAGTTGGTTTATCACGTTCGGCTGTAATGGCAACTTTGTAACCGAAAGGTCGCCGATTCGATTTCGGCTCGGGAGATTTTTTTTTGCCTTTTTTACTTTTTTGATTGTGCTTCTCGGTGATACGATAATGTCGGCTCTTGGCCTCCATGAGAGAATGCTGCTACCACGGTGCCAGCTGTAAAAGGAAAGAGCTAGGTATCTTGGTCGCTGCACATGCGTTCCTCCTATCTTTGTCTTGCTCAGATATTCTGGGAGCACTGCGCTTTTCTCTGTCGCCGGTCTGCTCTTTCCTAAACTACAGATTGTCTCTCCTTTTCGTGAAATTTCCCATGTTTTTATTTTCTTCTTTTTGAGAACCGTATTTAGCTTTTTTTTTTATCTTACTTTGCTTCGCTTGTTGGTCATTTTATCCCTTCCTGGTGTTCACATCTTATTGACATTGACAACGGGATATGAAACATTGAACTCCTCGTTTTTTCTCATTTGTTACATTCAATGGCAATGAAAGCCGGCCAAAAGAGAATCCTTTTCAGTACACAGCGGTGGCACGACATGAGGGTAATAGCAAGCCAACGGAGAAATCCAAGAGACATTTTGTGTTCGCTTAAATGATCTGGCAGATACTCGTGAGTGCAAGATCGTGGTGTCCGTCGTTTGAGTACAACTCTGGCCACAGATGGTCCATTACAAGACCTCTACTAAACCAAGCTCTCAAGCGCTATAGCTTTGCTTTGGCCAGTAAAACTACTGTGGTGCCCTCCTATGCGCTTGTTGTACAGTGCGCCCAGTGTAACCACACTGAACGGCCTTGTCGCACGGCTCAACGGCACAACTTGTCAGCTAAGCTCGAGCTCAAAAATTTAGTGGCGTTATTTGCGTCTGAAAAATCACCACACACCACACACATTTCCGACACGTCACTTCAAACCCTTGACTACCTCGACTGTGCTTTTTGTGCACAGCGCGCAACATGGCCCTCCTTGCGGGGACGCGTGTGTTTGGCTGCGTTCGGCGGCCGTGGTGTCTGAGCAGCGGCAGATTACAGCAGGCACCACAGGGCTCGGCGGCGCTCGAGAAATCCGAAACGCTCTGTTGTCTGCAGCGGGTGCAACAGCAGCGGCGGCACCAGAGCGCTGGCGGAGCCGCTTCGGCGGAGGCGCACAGCAGCGGCAGCAAGCCGTACTACGTGACGACGCCGATTTTCTACGTGAATGCGGACCCGCACATTGGGCACATGTACAGCATGGTGCTTGCGGATGTGCTGAAGCGGTGGCAGGTGCTGCAGGGGCGGCGGGCGCTGCTGAGCACGGGGACGGACGAGCACGGGCTCAAGGTGCAGCAGGCGGCGGCGCGGGCGGGGGTGGCGCCGCAGCAGTTCTGCGACGAGACCGCGGCGGTGTTTGCGGCGCTGGGGCGGCGGGCGGCGATTTCGGCGGACGTGTTTGTGCGGACGACGGACGGGCGGCACCGGGCGGCGGTGGCGGCGCTGTGGCGGCGGCTGCGGCGGCGCGGGTATGTGTATACGGCGCAGCACAGCGGGTGGTACTGCGTCAGCGACGAGGCGTTCTACCCGGCGGCGCTGGTGGCGAAGCAGCGGCATCCCGAGACGGGGCGCGTGGAGATGGTGGCGGTGGAGACGGGCAAGGCGGTGGAGTGGACGGAGGAGCGCAACTACCACTTCCGCATGACGGCCGTGCGCGACCGCCTGCTGCAGTTCTACGCCGCCAATCCGCGCTGGGTCGAGCCGGCCGCCCGCATGGCCGAGGTCGTGCACTGGGTGCGCCACTCGCTCGAGGACCTGTCGATCTCGCGGCCGGCCGCGCGCCTGGCGTGGGGCGTGCCCGTGCCCGACGACTCTAGCCAGACGGTGTATGTGTGGGTCGACGCGCTGGCAAACTACCTGACCAATGCCGGGTACCCGGAGCGCTGGGGCCCGGAGGAGCGGCTCGAGGAAGAGGCCGAGGCGGAGGAGGAGCGGCGGCGGGGGGGGCTTGCCGGCGAGCCCGGAGATGACGAGCTGTTTTCGCCCGTCACAACATTGCAGGGGTCTGGGTCTGGGTCTGGGTCTGGGTCTGGGTCTGGGTCTGGGTCTGGGTCTGGGTCTGGGTCTGGGTCTGGGTCTGGGTCTGGGTCTGGGTCTGGGTCTGGGTCTGGGTCTGAGTCGTCGTCGTCGTCGTCGCCCACGGCCGACACTGCGCGCCGTCTCCGCCACGAGGGCGGCGGCTGGCCGGCGGACGTCCACGTGATCGGCAAGGACATTGTGCGGTTCCACGCGGTGTACTGGCCGGCGCTGCTGCTGGCGCTGGACCTGCCGCTGCCGCGGCGGCTGCTGAGTCACGCGCACTGGACGCTGGGACGGCGCAAGATGTCCAAGTCGGTGGGCAACGTGGTCAACCCCTTCTATGCGATGGACCGCTTTGGCGTCGACGCCATGCGCTTCTACCTGATGCACGACGGCGGCATCGAGCACGACGCCGACTACGGCAACGAGCACATTGTCGACCGCTACAAAAAGGGCCTGCAGGGCGGCCTGGGCAACCTGCTGGGGCGGGTGACGCGCACGTCGCGCTGGAGCGTGCGGGCAGCCGTGGAGGCCGGAGCCGAGAGGCAGAGGGCGGCGGGGCAAGAGGGCCAACGGAGCGAAACGAGCGAAACGAGCGAAACGAGCGAAACGAGCGAAACGAGCGAAACGAGCGAAAGTGCAAAAGACGCACCACCAAGCGCAGACACGGCCGAGCAGGCGGCCGCCATCGACCGCGTGGCTGCCGCTGCCGCCGACCACATGGAGCGTCTAGACCCTCGCGCAGCCCTGCATGCCATCATGGGCCTTGTCTACCAGACCAACAAGTTTATAGCGGACGCTGCGCCGTGGCACCTGGCCAAGCAGATTGCGCAGCAGCAGCAGCAGCACCAGAAGCAGCAGCAGGCCGATGGTCGGGGAGCTGACATCGATCAGGGCCTGGACTTTGCCAACGACGCCGACCACCACTCCCAGACTGCGCGGCTGCACGAGGTGGTCTACCTCTCGGCCGAGGCGCTGCGCGTCGTCGGCATTCTGCTGCAGCCCTTTATGCCGGCCAAGGCCGGCGAGGTGCTGGACGTGCTGGGCGTGGCGCCCAGCCGCCGCTCGTTTGCCGATGCAAGGCTGGGCGCCGACGCCGACTACGGCGTGCCGCTGCGGGTGCTGGGTCCCGGCAGCGAGGGCAGTCTGTTTCCGCCGCTGCCGGTTGAGGATTAGTGGGGTGGTGGACGGTTGGGCGGAATTGGATAAGCAGGTTCTTTGAATGCGGGAATGTGGGAATGTGGGAGGCTGTAAGATAGAAAAGTACGACGAATGTCTGTTCCATATAATGAAAGCGACCTCTCCGGCTGTATCGTGTTGTGGCCTGTGTTTGCTGTATTACGGAGTATTAATAGTGGTCTTAATTAGTGTTCCGCCTGGAAACAGCGGCTGGTTTAAATCCACCGCTAAAAAATGCCCAGCTAACATCAGCGCACCTTTCCTTGCAACTCGCAAAAAGTCGACGCCCCGACTCCGTTTGGCAACATGCGCATCAACGAACACACAGGTGAGCCGTGGAAGGCAGGGGCTCTTTGCTGTTTCTCGTGGCTGACTCCTCTGCAGCAATTGCCACGTCGCGCATTCTGCTCGTGCCCTACGATCGCCGCCATGTGCCCACTTACCACGCATGGATGGAGGACGAGGTAGGTTTTGGGAGGGGTGGGGGGAAGGGGGCTGGTTTTTTATTCTGTAGCATTCGTTTGTTCCTTTTCTTTCTTGTTGTCTTATAGTCTTGTCTGACATGGTTGATGGCTGCCAGGCTGTGCGCGCGGCCACGGCGTCGGATCGGCTTTCGCTGCCAGAAGAGTACGAGAACCAGGTGTCGTGGCGCGAAGCCGACGACAAGCTGACGTTTATTGTGTGCCAGCCGGCGGCGGCGGCGGGGGCTGGCGACAGCGAAAAGGCAGAGGGCGGCGGCGGCGGCGGTGGCGGCGGCTCCAGGCCGGCTGTCGTCACGGCGGGAGTCGACGATGCGCCGGACCGCATGGTCGGCGACATAAACTTTTTCCTGAGTCCGTGGGAGGAGGAGGAGGAGGGCGAGGGTGGCGAGGGGTACAGCGAGGGTGACGACGAAGATAGCCACGGCAAGCATGGCCCGTCTCCCGGCTGCTGCTACTACAGCGGCGAGGTGGACGTCATGATCGCCCGGCCCGAGAACCGCGGCCGGGGCTTGGGCCGGGCAGCCGTGGCCGCGTTTCTGCACTACATTGTTGCTCGGCACCAGACAGACCTTCTGGCCGAGCACCATGGCCAGCAGCATGTCCAGCAGCATGGCCAGCAGCATGGCCAGCAGCAGCACCAGCAGCAGCACCAGCACCAGCACAGGCCCCAGGCCACCGCTGCCCTCAAGCAGCTCGTCGTCAAGATCCAGGCCGCTAACACGCCTAGCCTCGGCCTCTTCGCCAGCCTGGGCTTCCGCCCTGCCGGCGACGGCAGCCCCAACTACTTTGGCGAGGTGGAGCTGGTCTGCCGCGGCAGCGATCTCGACCGGCTGGCCGGCGCACCGCCGCCGGACGGCTACACGGAGGCGGTGTATGTGCGGCCGGTGGGAGAATAGCTTGTCTGGTGGTAGTCTTGTCTGGTAGTCTTGTCTGGTAGTCTTGTCTGGTAGTCTTGTCTGGTAGTCTTGTCTGGTAGTCTTGCATAGCGTCTCTATTATTACTATACGAAAGAGGTGCACAAAAGTGTTCACCATGACATGACCAGAACCGTATGCTGTGGGACGGACAGCTCAGAACCGACACCAGGGAGCATTTTGCCATTGCCGTCGCTACTATCCTGCCCCACGTAAAACCTCCTCTGGCTGCCTCGTCGTCCTACACTCCGAAGCGCTGCCGGTATGCGGCCAGCATGTCGAGGTTGATGTTGGATCCGCCGCAGACGACAACGACGACGTTGCGCGCAGCCCACTCGTCGTCGCTCAGGCCGCGGCCGATGTGCTGGCGCAGCAGCGGAAGCGTGGTGTTCTTTGCCGGTCCGTCTGTTGGTGCCTGATCTGCTGTTTCTTGTGTGTCTTGTGCTTGAACTGCTGTTTCGGTAGCTGCTGCATACACCGGAGCCAGCGCTGCACCGCAAGCCGGCTCGACCAGCAGGCGCGTGTCGTCGAGGAACTGCACAATGGCCTGGACGGCCTGGGCATCGCTGACGACGCAGGGAACGACCGTGGCGGTGGCAGCGGGCGTTGCCGGCGCTGCCGACGCTGCCGACGCTGCCGACTCTGCCGACGCCGGCCTCGCGCGGGGCACGCTCCAGGCAAACGCTTGCTCGGCGACGCGCGGAGCGCCCAGCGACGTGGCCACAGACGTGATGGCCGGCAGCGTCACCAGCCGACCAGCTGCCACGCTGGCCGCCAGGCTGTCGGCGCCGGCAGTCTCCACGGCGACAACCTGGATGGGCCAGGCTGCTGCCGACGCCGCCGCCGGGCCATAGACCTTCTGCACGCCCTCCATCAGCCCGCACAGAAGCCCGCCGCCGCCGACGCTGCACACCAGAGCGTCGGGACGCACGCCCGCCGGCAGCTGGTGCGGCAGCTCGGCCACCATCGTGGCTGCGCCGGCCCAGATGTCCGGGTGGTCGAACGGCGGCACGTAGATGGCCCCGGTGGCTCCGGCCGACCCCGGCTGGCCGCCGGCCATCAGCTCCTCGCGCAAAAACGCATCGGCCGCCGCCCAGTTGGCCCCCGTCTGCCGCACGTCCGCTCCCAGGCTGCGCAGCTTGCCCACCATGTACGCCGACGTCGTCTCCGGCACCACAATCGTGGCTGGCGCCCGGAGATCGCGCGCCGCCGTCGCACAGGCCAGGCCGGCATTGCCCCCCGACGAGCAGTAGAAGTGCACGGCCGACGAAGACGGCGACGACGGCGACGACGACGACGACGGAGCCGCCTTCTCGGCCGCAGCCACAGCTCGAACCATCAGGTTGCCAATGCCACGCGACTTGAACGAGCCCGACGGCTGCAGGCACTCGAGCTTGAGATAGACGTTGCTGCCAGCGTTCTGTTAGCCCCCCCAGTGCTTCAAGGGCAGCTCAGCACTCTTCTGTTGCTCACCATCCAGCCACTTTGGACAGAGCCGCCGAGTAGAGGCACGGAGTCTCGATCCACGGCAGCGCGGGCTGCCGGACGTCTGGTGGCGACAGAGAACCCATCCGGTCTGCTCGGCCGTGCGCAGGCCGCAGAGCAATCACGATGCCGTCGGTGTGGTGTGCCGATTCTGCGTCGCCCAGCGTGTGGGAGACGGTCAAAGACGGTCGAGGAGGGCGAGGCAATGTCGTCCTATACGAATCGAATATCAATGGAACAGCGAGAGCAACGGAGACAGCGAAAGCAACGGAACAGCAAAGCAACGGAAACAGCAAAGCAACGGAAACAGCAAAGCAACAAAACCAGCAGAAACTGCAATTTCAGAGAAATCAATGAGAGACAGCAATCGTAACGGGCCAACAAATGTGCAGTTGCGGTCTGATAAAGAACTCCGTATCAATCAAGAAGCCCCAAAGCGGCACAATTACCGTATACGGGATACAGTGGAAGGCTGGGAACAGCACTGTCCCGTATCTTAGGCTGCACTCATATCTTAAAACCTCCTGCATTATCTCGCCTCCGTCCTTCTCCTGGGTTATCCGCTTCTAGCCACGAGGCGCTACGAACACGTGGGGATCTCTCATATCCCTTGTCTGGGATCCAGAATGTTTTTTTTTTTTTTGTTCTTCATGTCTTCATTAGTCCTGTCTTCTTGCAGTGTCTTGCTATGTTTCAAAAATAGTACTTTCGTCTGTTATCCTCTTTCTTCTTTCGGACTTTCCCATTACAAATCGTAATCATCACACATGTCACCAGGTCCTCGCTTTACCTAAGAAGAAACCGGCCATTCGTTCCTTCTTGTCCTTGTGCCTTCCTCTTGTCCTTCCATGTCCGACTTCGCACTTCTTTGTGTTCGCTGTCCAAGCAAGCACCGCCAGCAAGGCCGACCACGCTGACGGCCACTGGCGGCATTGGCGGGCACGTGCCGGAGAGCGCAGGGTATCACGATATCATGATACGTACTCACTTTAAGGTCCGCCGATGCGCCGGCCCAACCGCTTGACAAAACTGCAAAGCTTCCGATCGATCTCTGTTACAACATCGTCTACTATTACTTTTTTCAAATAGAAAAAAATCATACAAAATTACCAGATAGCAAACATAGCCTGAAATAGCAAAATAGCCGTAGAGACCGACAGAAACATAACCGTAAACAATCCCTCCCAAAAAAAATCAAAAACTCCATCCTACTGGGTCCGTTCTTCAGGGTCCGTTCTTCAGGGTCCGTTCTTCAGGGTCCGTTCTTCAGGGTCCGTTCTTCAGGGTCCGTTCTTCAGGGTCCGTTCTTCAGGATCCCTTCTTCAGGGTCCCTTCTTCCCATAAACCACCTCCCCCTCTGCAGTACTGTCCCGACCTCCGAGCCCAAAGTCTGTTCCTGTCTTTCCGCCCTGCCTCCCGAGTCTCAAACTCTGTTTCTGTCTTTCTGCTCCGTCGCCCACCACCCACCGCCACCTACTCCGCCTGCTGCTGCTCCCACTCGCCGTCCTCCTCCTCCAGGCCCACCGTCTGCATGCCCAGCGCGTTGGGCACGCCCACCAGGATGCGGCCCAGCGGCACGCGCACGCCGGTCACGCGCATGCAGCCAAAGGTCACAACCTCGCGCAGCTTCGGGCAGCAGCGGTACATGCTGTTCACGATGTGGTCGGTCAGCTGCTCGCAGAAGCTGGCCTCGATGCGGCGCAGCTCGGGGTACAGCTTGGTGGGGCGGGTGTCGTCGCCGGCGCCGGCGCCGGCCACGGGGGCGGCGTTGAAGACGTCTTCAAAGGCCTCGCGCGAGATGTGGCGGCAGGCAAAGATGGAGAGCTGCTCGAGCTCGGCGCCGGAGTGGGCCATGAGGGCGCGGAAGCCGTCGGAGCAGAGGCCGACGGCGTGCGTGTTGTCCTCGGGGCGCGTGCGGTCGGCGTCGTCGAAGCGGTTCTTGGTCATGTCGACGACGCGCAGCGGCGGGTTGGCCCAGCCGTCAAAGAGGCGCACAAAGCCGGCGTCGGTGCAGCGGTCGCTGCCGGTCAGGCGCAGCTTGCGCAGCTGGCGGCACTGCGCGTGGAGGGCCGCCAGCACCGAGTTGTCGAGCCCGTGCACCGTGCCCGAGAGCCCGTCCTCGGGCATGCGCAGCGACAGCGTCTGCAGCTGCGCCCCGCGCCGCAGCAGCAGCTTGATGAGCGTGTCCGCGTGCACGGCGCCGCTGAGCCGCAGGCCCAGGTGCTGCAGCGCCGCCAGCCCGCCAATGTGCTCCAGGCTGGCCTCTGTCAGCCGCTGGTTGCCGTCCAGCTTGAGCCGCGTCAGCCCCGGCGCGTGCTCGCGCACGCACGCCACCACGCCGTCGTCCACGTGCTTGTCCGTAAAGGCAATGTGCAGCGTGCGCAGCCGCGCGCCGCGCGCCGCCAGAAACTGCTTCCACTTGTCCGCCGACAGCAGGTTCGCCCCGTACAGGCACAGCGCCTCCAGCGGCAGCACGTCCGCCCGCCGGCTCAGCACAAAGTCCACCACCTCGTCCTTGAACTGGATCGCGTTGTACACCACCAGCCGCCGCAGCCGCGGCATCGCCCGCAGCACCCCAATGTAGTCGTGCGCCTCCAGCAGCGCCCCCTCGTAGATGCACAGCTCCTCCGCCTCCGGCCGCACAAACAGCTGCAGCGTGCGCGCGTCGAACAGCCGCCGCTTCGCCAGCAGCCGCGCAATCCGGTCCACCACCGCCTCCGGCAGGTCGCCCAGCGCCTCCGCCTCGTGGATGTGCTTCGCCAGGTGCTCCACGCACAGCGTCAACAGCGCCTTCGGCCCCACCGGCGACATCCCGTCCAGCATCCGGCTCTGTGCAAGCCGCCGCTGGCCCACCGGCCCGCTGGCTGCCGCCGCCGCCGCCGCCGCCGCTGCTGCTGCTGTCGCTGCCGCCCCTCGTCCGCCGCCGCCGCCGCCGCCGCCGCCGCCCGCTTTCTTTTTCTTCTTGCGCGCCGCCGCCGCCGCCGCCTCTTCCTCGCGCTCCAGCGCCCGGCTGCACGTGCTGCACAGCAGCTTGCCCGCCTTGTCTGCCCGCGAATACGGCGTCACCGTAAACCGCTTGCCGCACTGCCCGCAGTTCTCAATCTGCCCCGGCATCTTCGGCGCGCTCTCCAGGCTCGCGCTCAGCATCTGCGCCAGGCCCTCGTACGCGCTGTCGTCGCTGTCGCCGTCGCCCCCCCCCGGCTGCTTGCGCTTCTTGTTCTTCTTGCCCTGCTTGATCTGCTCCAGCACCTTTTGCTGTGCCGCCGACAGCTTCTTGCCTCCTTTCTGGCCCGGCACCGCCGCCGTCGTCACAATCGTCGTTATCGCTGCCGCCGCCGTTGCTACGCCCGTCGCCGCGCTGCCCGCAGCATTGCCGGCCGCCTCCACCGCGGGACTGGCATTGTCCGAACCGCCTGCTGCCGCCACTGCCTCGTCGATTTCCCGCTGGTCCTCTTGCGCCTGCTGCTGCTCTTCCGCAAGCTGGCGAGCAACGGCCTCTCGCCGCGCCTGGAAGTCGAGCTCGATCTGGCGGGACGAGATATTGCGAGACTAAACATGGTTAGAAGGAAAGCAATGAGAGAGAGAAAGAGGGGGGGGGAGGGAGGAGAGAGAGGAAAGAGGAGAGAGAGAGAGGAGAGAGAGGAGGGAGAGGAAAGAGAGGAGAAAGAGGAGAGAGAGGAGAGAGAGGAGAGAAAGAGTGGAAATTGGAAAAAGAGAGAAGAGAGAGAGAGAGAGAGAGAACAAAAAAGTACACAACATTTAATACATACCGCGAGAAAGTCAGTCAAAGCAGATTGCCTAGACGAAAGTTAGGAAACGCCCACAAGAAAAAAAGCAAACGACGATGACAGTGTTTCGCTTCACTTACGGCCCCATAATGCGCCGAACTGGTCGGCGTTGGGCGTCTTGCGCCTCTTGCCGCGCCCGATCCCTGCATAGAAAAAGTCAACATCGGTCACGAGAGATTCCCAAAGCTCTTTACGCTCGTCTCATGTCTCTTTTCTGCGTCCAAGCCCTCAATCATCACATACATTGTTTTACAATCCGAGTGGGCCGAAAAAAAAGAAGAAGAAAAAAAAAAGGATCGTTGACAGTGATAATTGGCTATGACAAATGTGTGGTTGTTCGAGTTAAAAAGAACAAAAAAAGAGAAAAAAGAAACAAAATGGGGGTGGTGTTAAAGTTTGGGCATATCGTTAAATATTGGGCAGAGGAAAGTGCTCATCCTTTTACAGCTGAACCGCGCCTGGAAGCCTGCTGGAGACAAAATCTGGCGTACCACTTTATCACGTAGTCACGTGGAGGCAATGCAACCACTTTGCCGCTTCGTAGGCAGAAACGACCTGTTTCGTCTTGCTTAGTGGGGCGTAAGACGACGGCGAAACCGGGCGAGTTCTTTTTTGCCCAGTTATTACCTCCCACTGGTCTGCCTTGGGACCAGTCGCCGGAGACCAGTCGCCTTGCACTACGGGAAAAAAAAATTCAAATCCCATCATTTGCAATGGAAAATAGTCTTCTTGCTTTTTTTCAAAGTGATTTTAGGTCAATGTTAAAACCAGTCTATCTTGGTAGCTTTGCTTTAGTGTGCCAGTTTGTCCGATAAACCAAAAGGGGCCCCTATTTGCCATACGAGTATTTTTAGGGAATTTTTATTCCTCTATCTTTAATTAGTCCCGTGATTCCGTGTGCCATTTTCAGCGATCGCGCACTTTCCCTACGCGGCGCGTCCTCCTTTTTTTTCTGGTTCTTTTTTATCCTTCTCCTTCCTTTTCTTTCCTCCCTCCATCTCTTTTCCTTTCCTCGGCTCCCTCGCTCCTCGTCTTTCCCATCAGGCCATCTTGATCTCCCGCTCTCTCTCCGGCTTTGCTGCTGTGTTAATTACATGCTTAGACTCGAGACTGTCGGGCACAGAAAGAGTTGGGCACAAAAAATCCTCCCATTGCGGAAGTGGGCTTAGTTAAAATTTTCTTTTCCCTTTTGCCCCACGGCTGCTGCCTTGTCGTCGCCTAGGCATCGCCTGCAATTCACTGGAATTTATCCATCATCATCATCACTTTTATTTTATTTTGTTTGGTGCATGTCGTGCAACTCGTCGATCACTTGGTTTTTGTGAACCTTTCGTCATTTGCAAGCTGATAAAAATCTGAAGAGGACGGCGACTACTGACCGACAACGACTTTTTTTGCCGTTCTTTTCCCTTCGTCTTTTTTCGTTATTTTTGCCTTTCTTTTCTTTTCTTTTCTGTCTTCTTATCTTCACCTGTTATTTTCTTCGTTGTGTTCTTGTTTATGATTGATAATTCGTATCGCCACTGCACCTCTGCTCTCTTATCTCTTTGACCATGCCTCCTCGCAAAATTCCGAAATACCACCGTACGTATAACAATCTTTGCTTTTTTTTCTTATTTTTTTCCTTTTTTACTCGGGCTAAGTTTGTTGACTCATTTTACAGTGTCAAATGAACCTGCAGGGAGTGCCCGCGCTTCGCCAGGTCTCAATGTTGATTCCTCCGACAATCTCTCCAGCTCGGGGCGAGTGACGCGATCGCGGGCTGCGTCGAACACACCATTTAGAGGATCACCAATGCCCATCTCCTTGTCCAGCAGCACAGCGGCGTCTTCCGTGCCCACGCCGACTCGCTATGACTCAGAGAACGGCAATGACGACGACCCTGACAATGACAATGACAATGCTGAGAGCAAGACTACACCAGACACGAGCGCGGCAAACACACCAAATTCTGGCGCTGGGGCGCTCAAGGGCAAGTCTGTCGCTGCTCTGCCTGGGTTTCAGTCCGCGAAGTCTTTTCTGCGGCTGGAGATCGACCTGTCGAGCGCCCAAGCGTCGTCATCGTCCTCTGAGGCGGCGTCGGCGGCGCCGGCAGCGCGAGCTCCAGACAGCATGAAAGCTCTCAGCAAAAGCAAATATTCTCTTGACACAAAACGAAAGCGCAATGTCTTCGATATTAGTGATGACGAAGACGACGAGGTCCAGTTCCTCCACATTGCGCGGGACGCCGATCTGGCCCGCCGGTTGCAAGACGAGGAGGACAAGCGGCCTCGATCTATGCTGACGCAAAATCACAATGCATCTGCCTACATGCCCGCGGCCACTCGTCGGACACGCCGGTCGGCCGCTGCCGGCACAGCGTCGTCTTTTCTGCTGCCTTCCGCTTCGGGCTCCGGCTTGGGCTTGGGCTCGGGCTCGGGCTCGGGCTTTGGCTCTTCCTCCCGGGTGAAAAGCGAAAGCTGGGCGACCAACCGCTCCACTCTCTCTCAGAACCCGAACATGGCCGGCCCATCGCAGACCATTGCGAGGGCCACCAACCCCAACAGCGGTGGTGCGTCCCGCAGTGATGACGAGGATAGCGGTGTCTCTGATTCGATGAGTGATCCTATTTACAATCTTCTCGGCAGCGATCCGCCTTCCGGCAGTGATCTTACCGATCTGTCCGGCAGTGATGTCGACGGCATGGAGATGTTCGATGACGACGGCGACGACAGCAGCTCTGTGATCGCGGTAGGCCGCCGCGAGCGGAGAGATGAACGTTCAACGCTAGTTACCATAGGCACGCGGCGCCAATTCCAGGATTACCGTAGCAAGAAGCGTGCCAAGAACGACCGCAACCGCCTCGAAGACCAGCATCCTGTGCTACGGACCATGTGGAAGGACCTCGAGGCCATGCCGGTGCTCAAGGCTGGCAAGGCAGCGCAGCCCAAGTCCATCTCGCGCCAGCTCAAGCCGTTCCAGCTTGAGGGCCTGGCCTGGATGATGGCCATGGAGAAGACAAAGTGGCGGGGCGGCCTGCTGGGCGACGAGATGGGCCTGGGCAAGACCATCCAAGCGGTGTCGCTGATCATGTCGGACTATCCGGCGTCCAAGCCGACGCTGGTGCTAGTGCCGCCGGTGGCGCTGATGCAGTGGGTGACGGAGATTGACGCCTACACGGACGGACGGCTCAAGACGTTTGTGTTCCATGGGCAAAGCAGCAAGATCAAGGGCATGACGGTCAAGGACATTAGGAAGTACGATGTCATTCTCATGTCGTACAACAGCCTGGAGTCCATCTACCGCAAGCAAGAAAAGGGCTTCCGGCGCGTCGACGGCATGTACAAGGAGAAGAGCGTCATCCACCAGACGCGTTTCCACCGCGTCATTCTCGACGAGGCGCACTGCATCAAGACGCGCAGCACCATGACGGCCAAGGCGTGTTTTGCGCTCAAGGTGGACTACCGGTGGTGTCTGAGCGGCACGCCGCTGCAGAACCGCATCGGCGAGTTCTTTTCGCTCCTGCGCTTCCTGGAGATGGAGCCGTTTGCCAACTACATCTGCCGCGACTGCAAGTGCTGCCGGCTGGAGTGGAGCATGACCGAGGACAACATGTGCAAGGACTGCAAGCACGGCAGCATGCGGCACGTGTCGGTGTTCAACCAGGAGCTGCTGAACCCGATCCAGCGCTTCGGCAACACGGGCCGTGGGCAGGAGGCCTTCAAGAAGCTGCGGCTGCTGACAGACCGCGTGATGCTGCGGCGGCTGAAGCGCGACCACACGGACTCGATGGAGCTGCCGGTCAAGGAGGTCATTGTGGACCGGCAATTCTTCAGCGAGGTGGAAACGGACTTTGCCAACAGCATCATGACGAATTCGCAGCGCAAGTTCTCGACGTACGTGGCCAACGGCGTGATGCTGAACAACTACGCCAACATTTTCGGGCTCATCATGCAGATGCGGCAGGTGGCCGACCACCCGGACCTCATTCTGCGCAAGAACAGCGAGGGCAGCCAGAACGTGATGATCTGCTGCATCTGCGACGAGCCGGCCGAGGAGGCGATCCAGTCGCGGTGCCGGCACGACTTCTGCCGCGAGTGTGCCAAGAGCTACCTGGCGGCCACGGCGCAGCCCGACTGCCCGCGCTGCCACATTCCGCTCTCCATCGACCTCGAGCAGCCGGACATGGAGCAGGACCAGGTGGTGGTCAAGAAGTCGTCCATCATCAACCGCATCCGCATGGACAACTGGACGTCGTCCAGCAAGATCGAGCTGCTGGTGCACAATCTGTACCGCCTGCGCTCCGACAAGGCCTCGCACAAGTCCATCATCTTCTCGCAGTTCACCACCATGCTGCAGCTGATCGAGTGGCGCCTGCGCCGCGCCGGCATCACCACGGTCATGCTCGACGGCAGCATGACGCCGGCCCAGCGCCAGGCGTCGATCAATTACTTCAAGAAGGAAGTCGACGTCGAGTGTTTCCTGGTCTCGCTCCGGGCCGGCGGCGTCGCGCTCAACCTGGTCGAGGCGTCGCGCGTCTTCATCGTCGACCCCTGGTGGAACCCTGCGGCCGAGTGGCAGTCGGCCGACCGCTGCCACCGCATTGGCCAGACGCGGCCGTGCATTGTCACGCGGCTGTGCATCGAGGACTCGGTCGAGAGCCGCATGGTGCTGCTGCAGGAGAAGAAGACGCGCATGATCAATTCCACAATTAACTCGGACAATGCGGCCATGGAATCGCTCACGCCCGAGGATCTGCAGTTTCTGTTCCGAGGCTCGTGAGGCGTGAGGCAGTGGGGCTCAGAGGCTTTTCCCGGCACAGAATGAGACCGATTGGCAGTATGGTCATTGAGGCACGGCGTACGGAACATGTGGGAGTACATATGGAAAGCTTTCTGTCAGGAGTCGAAAGGCGGAAGCCAACTTGGGTTGTATGGCTATGGACTTTTGGCTTTTTTGGCTTTTTGTGGGGTTTTGTTTGCTTTGGTCTTTGGTCGTCTCTTATATGTTTTCTGTGGTCCGTTCTCTTTTCTCGCGGGATATTGATTTCTTTGGTTGTCTTTCTTTTCCTCGTTTCCTCTGTTCCGTACCGTGTGATTTTGTCCTGTTTTTTTCAAGTTTTCTTCCCATCACGTTGTATGGATATATTCTGTGACAGGCAATCAAAGATGCTGGTTTTCTTGTTACGCTGTCTGTAATGGGCCGTTAATTGCTCTCATAGTGGCGTTTGTGACGACACGCCGATAAGAATATGAGTTTTCTGTTTAATCTACATTCACAAACACAGGCATTGAACACGTCTCAATAAGACGATTGCAAGTAAGATCTCGAAGTCTGAAAGAGTTCAGTTATGGATTGGGATGTACTCGTATTAGAACATAATCGTATTAATGATAATTTATGAGTGCTATAAGCTTTGAGTACGTCGCACTATAGATTGCTGATTAAGCCACCAGTCTGTCACGTGCTTCATGCAGCGTCAGTACCCGCCTTTTAGCTCGAATGGGTTCACTTTGTGGGCAGCAAACAATACCGTGTTGTTTGAAAGCGTCGATTTGCTGGCCTTGCGCAACAAACCTCAACATCTCTCAACACACACATCCGCACACTGCAATGGCGCCCACGCTATCGTTGTACTCTGTGAAGGCGGTGGTTATTCTGGCCGATGACGGGTCCAGGATATTTGCCAAGTACTACGCACCGCCACACCAAGCAGCAGGTGAGCAGACGCAAGGAGGGTTTTGGGCAAGACTGCACGGGAGATGGCAAAGCTACGGCCAGGCAGAAGAGATGCAGAAAATGGCGAGCCGAAGGGCGCTGAGCGGAAGAGAAAAAAGAGAAGTGACGGGAGTTGCAAGGGCTAACCTCTGGACAGCACCAACACCTGGCCCGTTTTCGGACGTCAAGGCGCAAAAGGCGTTTGAGAAGGGGCTGCTGGAAAAGACGGCCAAGCAGACGGCGGATATTTTGCTATACGACAACCACATTGTGGTCTACAAGACGGAGTCGGACGTGACCATGTATGTGGTTGGCGGCGTGGACGAGAACGAGGTGCTTCTGTACAATGTCGTTCTTACCATTCGGGATTCGCTGCATTTGCTGCTGAAGTGAGTTTTTTTTTTTTTTTGGCTTTCCTCTTTACCTTCGTCCAGCAGCTCTGTTTTTGTAACTAACTCCCCCAGACAATCGATTGATAAGCGCACTCTGATTGAGTGCTACGACATTCTGGCGCTGGCCATGGACGAGATTGTCGACGACGGCGTGATCCTGGAGACGGACCCGAGCATTGTGGTGACGCGCGTGAGCAAGGCGCCGACGCAGGATGTCAATCTCAGCCGCATCGACCCGTTCAGCGAGCAGGGCGTCAACAATCTGGCCCAGCTGGGCCGGGCGAAGCTGACGGACTGGCTGCGGCAGGGACTGTAGGGCCTGTAGGGCCTGTAGGGACCGTAGGGGCCGAAGAATCACGATCGATTCCTGACGACAAAGTGGTGGCTGTGGGAGCCAAAATATGGGACGAGCAATGGTTTTATGCAATGGGTTTCTTTTGGATGTCGTCGTCTGTGTCCTTCTTCCCCCTTTTCCCCTTGTTGTTCGAGCTCTCTTTTGTGGTTATGCATGTCTATTATCTAGCAAGTCTAGTTTAAGAAATAACGGATCAAAGAGACGGTCTACGAAGAGAACAAGCAGAGCACTCGCTGTGGAAACGGTTTCTGCCCCGCTGGCAACGTCTTCTGTCCCTCCTTTACAAAGCCCTCTACCGCAGCTCGGACGCGGCCTTGCGGAGGCGGTTCATGACGGCGACGGCCAGGTCGTCGGCGCGGTCGTCGAGGCCTTCGACGAGGATGGCGTCGGCGCCGCGGGCGTCCAGATCGCGCAGGGCGCGGAAGAGGCCGCGGGCGATGCTGTCGAGATGGCTGCCCAGGTCGGCGTCTAGCACGGTGGCGTCTTGGGTGTCGAGCTCGGTCAGGTAGTATCGCGCAGTCGCAGGCTCTTCTAGGGAGGATTCTGGCCGATCGCCGAGCGGTTGTTGCTGTTGCTGTTGTTGTTGTTGTGACAGAGGCAGAGGCGAAGGCGGAGGCGGCTCAGCATTGGTTGACGGAAACGGCCAGCCGCCGGTGCGAATGACGCCCACGACGGGTTTCCGTGGCTGGGGCAGGGTCTGCGTCTGTTGTGTTTGTGCTGGTGACTGTGTTTGTGCGGCTGCCTGCTTCTCGGTCTGCGATGATGTCTCTCGGATCTCTCGACCCAGGTCGGCTGCCGACAGAGACGGGCGGCCGCCGTTTTCGTACAGCAGGACGCGTGCCCGGGGGCTGTAGTGTTTGTACTTCATGCCGGGGGCGCGAGGGGCGGCAGAAGCTGGTCGTTTCTGTGAATTTGGGCTGTGTGGTGGCCTGTCGGGCTGGCCTGACTGTGCAGGGGCAGCCTTGCTCCCCCCTCCCTTCTCCCCTTGCTCCCCTTGGTCTCCTTGCCCCCCCTCGTCGCTCTTCTCTGCCTCGTCGGACCCCCGGTCTTCGTAAGCGCGCTGCACGTGTTCCCAGCCCGGCACGCTGCGCAGGTCGGCGAGGCTGACGCCGCCCGGCCGCAGGACGACGGGCGGGCTGGCGGAGATGCCGTCGACGACGGTGCTCTCGACGCCGACGTCGCAGGCGCCGCCGTCGAGCACGACGGCGATGCGGCCGGCCAGGTCGTCGACGACGTGCTGGGCCGTGGTGGGCGACGGCCGCGTCGACGCATTGGCCGACGGCGCAGCCAGCGGTGCGCCGGCCAGGCGGATCAGCGTGCGGGCCAGCGGCGACGCCGGCAGACGGGCGCCAAAGGTCGGCAGGCCGGCGGTGACGGCCGGCGCCAGCGGCGAGCCGGCCGGCTTCTGCAGCAGAATCGTCAGGGGGCCTGGCCAGAAGCGCTCGATCAGCGGGCGGTAGATGGCAGGAATGAGGTCGTCTGAGGGGTCTGGGGGGTGTGGGGGGTCTGGGTGGTGTGGGTAGTGTGAATGGTCTGAGTGGTCTGAGTGATCCGAGTGGCCTTTTCGATCGCCTGGCTCCTGTGCATCTTCGGCGCTGTCTGGCCCACTGACGTCCTTCTGGGCTTGGTCCTCTGTCTCTTTGGTGCTGTCCGCCAGCAGCTCCCGCAGCATGGCCAGATCGCACACGTGAACGATCAGCGGATTGTCGGCCGGCCGGCCCTTGACGGCAAAAATGCCCTGCACGGCGCCGCTGCGCGTGGCATCGGCGGCCAGCCCGTATACCGTCTCGGTGGGGAACCCGACGGGCACGTCGGTGTCGCGCAGACACGCAGCCGCCGTTTGCAGCGCCGCCAGGCTGCTGGCCTTGGCCGATGCCGACGCCGATGCCGGCTCAGGCTCTGGCTCTGGCGATGCTGCCGGGACCTCCCAGTGGTCGAGTTCTGCCAGCCGGCTGCCGCGGGCGCCGGGCGGTGGCGGCCGGAAGCGGCCCAGGCTGGCCGGCTCGGGCACGGCCAGAATGCGCGTGTGGAGCATGGCGGCCGACGGAGGAGGCACGGCCGACAGGGACCGGTGACGGCGGCGGCTGCAGCGAAGACGCGGGCGCGGACAGCAGAGAGAAGCAAAGAAAAATCGAAGAGGAAAAGCGGGCTGGAAATGCCGGCCGGGCAGACCAAAAGGCGGCGAAACGAAAGAGGCCGTCGTGGCAAGCGGAGGCAGCAAGAGGACGTGCGTGTGTAAAAGCCAAAGAACCAGGACTTGAAGAGAAAGACTGGTAAAGGAGCGAGGCGAGGTTCAGGCGAGGTTCAGGTGAGGTTCAGGCGAGGCACAAACGGCTGGGCCTGGGCTGCCATTCGTTTGTGCAAATTCGCTGGAGTTAGTAGACACGTGACAGAAGCTAGTATTTTTAGTATCCATATTTGGGAGTTGCTACCAAATGTAAGGAGTTGTCAATTATTGTTGTTATTTCTAAGTTTACAAAGGGTGCAATGCCTCCCTTGAAAGGGAGATATAGTGAATACATTAGTAATACCGTGGTCACCTGACAATCTGCCGGGCCCCCCAATGGCCTGCGCCCTCGCAAGGCCAAACAAAACAAAGGCAACGCGAATAAAACAACGAAAACACAACAAATAACATAACGAGAGCCATCAGCGGGGGAAAAGATTGTCATAAACTTCTGCCAGTGTTTTCTCTTCCTCGGATAGTTTGCTTTGTTCCACCCAGCGCTCCATCTCTGGATATAAGATAGAGGACAAACGTTCTCGTAGCCTCCCTACCAGCATTCTCTCATTGTCTCGGCTCGCTCAACGCCGCATGCTCTTTGAGTGACTGAGCTTCTCCGCAACTCAGTCACTGTACGACGTACGTCGTATTATTACTTACGTCTGTCAGAACAGAGAATGGTTTAGTGTTTAAAGCGGGGCGATTCAGGGTTTATAAAGGGATCAATTTCCCAGGGCCAAACGGCTTTTGTAAAAGTAAATAAACTTCAAATCCAACATGCACCAGCCCTTTCGTGCTTAATCCATTTGAACAAAGTATTTCAAAAACGGCAAAAATGCCACTAAACAATGCTGAGACCGATCGTCAAAACGTCTCGATACCCGGCAGCATCCATATCAAATCTGAATCGGATGACTACTCGAAAGACATTCGGCACGACAATGGCGCTGCTTTCCGTGCCTTGATGCGCAGGGGGATTGTGGGAAACCGCGCTGATCTGTTCATCAACGAATGGCGGTCGCTGATGGGCGAGGCCGTCCAGTACGGAACATGGCCAGCAGCCAATGCCAATATCTTTTGGCTGTTCGACCTGGCCGACAAAGTGAGACCCCAAAACGAGCTTGCATTTACAGCGCTACACAACGAAGCACAAACAGGGAAGCTGGGGACACCAGCTGAAGGCTATCAACGTGCTTATGAGATTGCTCACCACTATCTCGTCAAGTGCACTCGGCCTCTGCCTCAAAACATACGAGGCAGGGTCTCGGCAGCATCGCTAGCCTTTCGGGGTACGAGTACAGGAGAACGGTCGACAAAAGAGGGAGAAAGGTCGACAAAAGAGGGAGAAAGGTCGACAAAAGAGGGAGAAAGGTCGGCAAGAGAAGGAGAAAGGTCGGCAAGAGAGGGAGAACGGTCGGCAAGAGAGGGAGGAGAAAGGCCGGCAAAAGAGGGAGAAGAAAAAGGCAAAGGAAGGAAGCGAGCAGGGAGCGAAAGCCTTCAAAGCGTTCAAAACTTGCGCAGCAAAAAAAAGGATGGGCCGACTTGTGAAGCCTGTCTTTTGAAAGGCCACGACCTCAAGGAATGTTTTCTGCTACGGCCGAGAAACCGGCCAAGCCACTATCAAGAAGACAAGACGAAGCTCGGATACCTTGAATTCCGCATGCAGACCGACGAGCAGCTCAGACAAAAGGTGCAGACCGTGAGGACGGTGGATCGCGTCACGTCCAAGTTCGATCCCAACTACCCGTCTGAACACCTGTCGGTGACGGTCCTGACCTCCGGGGCCACGTCCCACATCTGCAAAGACAGGCATCTGCTGCAGGACTATCGGCCGTCACACAAAGGAGAAGCCGTCAGGACGGCGTCTGGAACGTTTTGGATCACGGGCTGGGGGACCTGGCATCTGGTGCTGACGGTGGGCAGCCGAGAAAAAACGCTGATACTGGAAAACACGGCATATTGCCCGAGGCTTCAGTTCAATCTTGTGTCCTTTGGCCTGCTGAGAGACCGGGGGATATACTGGGATACCGAGCGCAATACCTTGTTCCAAATGCCAGGGCGCTCAACCATTGCCGAAATGACCAACACGTCCGGCCTTGATGTCCTCAGGGAGGAGGTCATTCCCAAAGCCGAAGGCGAATCGAGCAGGCATGCAAGGGAGATACGGTAGGCCATGGGCGGGAACACTTTGTAAGGGCGTCGAGCCTGTCGAGCCTGTCGAACCTGTCGAGCCTGTCGAGCCTGTCGAGCCTGTCGAGCCAGAAAACATTACTACAACCTCACAAAGTAATAACTGATAGAATAGAAACGCTGTCACCACAATTTACAAAAGCAATTCACACAATACAACAATGTTCTGGTCCATCAGTAAGTCAACATCAGCAACGCAACAGCAAGCCACAACTCATGTTTTCTGCATTCTATATTGCCAAACCCAAGCCCAAACCAGTAACGCCCATGACCAACTAAAGTGAAAAAGAAAGCAGTTTATGACTGACAGTCTGCCTCTGGCAATCCAAACTGCCCTCAGATATGCCAGCTCAGCTCTCGACTAAAATCGAAGACGATCTCCTAGTAGACTCTCCCCCCTCTACCCTATCCGAGCTGCCACCTCGTCGTCCTGCCGAACACTGCGCAAACCACCACCACCCCCACCGCTGCCGCTGCCGCCACCGCCGGAGCTACGCACCGGCAGCCGCTCCACATACGCATTGGCAAAGCTCATGTGCTGCTGGAAGCTTTCGAGCAGGCGGCGCATCTCGTCGCGCACCTCTTCGCGCGTGCCCAGGCCCTGCATCACGTGCGGCGACGGCGGGGCTGGCAGCGGCGGCGGCAGGGCCAGGTCGAGCCTGGCGTCGCTGGCGTTGCTGGCGCTGCTGGCATTGCTGGCGCCATAGGCGGCATTTCTGCCGATGCTGCCGCTACCGACGCCACCTCCACTACCGTCATAGCCCTCCGTGTCCGTGTCCATGTCGGCATAGTTGTTGTCGCCGCTGCTGCCACTGCGGCTGCCGCCTCGAAGTCTCCTGATGCGGCTGCCAATGGTCTCGTCCGTCGAAAAAGCCATGCCCACGCCGCCGCTGCTGCTGTTGCCGCTGGCAGAAGATGTTGTGGCCGCCGTAATCGCCATGGACGCCGTGGACGCCGTGCTGGCGGCTGCAGCGGCCGCTGACGATGTAGGCCATCGCTGGCTGCCGTTGCCGTTGGCGCTTCCGCCGCCGCCGCTACGCACGCTGCCGTTTCTTAGGGTGCTGCTCGAGTTGGTGATGCTGCTGCTGCTGCCGCTGCTGCCGAGGTAGATGTTGCTGCCAGACGACGCTCCCGGCGGGATGTACTCGTCGCCGGCATAGACGCCAGCTGCATTGAGGTAGCTCTCGACGGCCCGGCGCTGCGGTGGCCGCCGCCGCCACTGTTGTTGTTGTTGTTGTTGTTGCTGCTGCTGCTGCTGCTGCTGCTGCTGCTGTTGAAGTTGCTGCTGTTGTTGAAGCGTCAAACCATCGTTTTCGCCGCTGTCGTCGACCACCAGTCCCGGCCCCAGTCTCGGCGGCGCACCCATGCTGTTGTTGCCAGTCCCGCCGCCGCCGGCCGTCCCTGCTCCATATGCCGGGCCCAGGCCGTTGCCAGCGTACGGCGCCGGCCCTCCGGCAGGGCCGCCACCAACGCTGCCGCCGGCACCGGCCACCAGGTGTGCAAATTCCGAATCGTCCGAGACATAGATCGACGGCTCCCGGAGGCCCGTCATGCCATAGCCCATGCCCCCGCCGCCCATGCTGCCACCGCCCATGCTGCCACCGCCCATGCTGCCGCCCATGCTGCTCATGCTGCCCATGCTGCCGACAGGTCTGTGGTACATGGGCGCGTGGCGCTCCAGGTCGAAGGGATTGAGAATGCCGTTGCCGGCGCCGGCGCCGGTGCCGCGGGTGTCGGCGGCCGAAAAGATCGACGCCACCTCGGAGTTGGCCGTCGACGGCCGAGACACCACGGGGTCGAGCAGGCTCTCGTCCAGATCAATCAGGCTGGTGGCCGACATGCGGTTGTTGCCTGTGCTGGAGCTGCCGCCGGGCATCAGCAGGTCGTAGCTGAGAGATGGCGCGTCTGCGTGATGTTGTTGTTGTTGTAGCTGTTGCTGTTGCCTGGGCATGGACATGCCGCCCAGTCTGCTGTTGGGTGGCGGCGTGGCTGCGCGGCTGATGCGGCCGATGCCGCCGCCACCGCCGTCGTACGAGCCGCCGCCGCCGCCGCCGCCGGACTCGTGGAAGGGAAACCGCGACATGCCCGGGTTGGCCGACAGCGGCGGTGGTGCCATGCTGGGAAACTTCCAGTCCTGCGTGCGGCGGTTGTTGGGCAGGTCGGCCGGGTCGCTGAGCGGCGGCCGCGACGACTTGTCGCCGGCGTCGTCGCCAAAGCCGCCGAAGCCGCCACCGCCGCCGCCGCCGACGCCGTTGAAGCCGCCGCCCGGCCGGATCGTCGTGTCCATGTCGTCAAACAAAAAGGACGACGAGCCGCCGCCGCCGCCGCCGGGGCCGCCGGGACCGAAGCCGGCGTCCAGGTCGATCTGCGACGCGTCGAGGTCGATCAGCGACTCGCGCAGCGTCGAGTGCAGCGAGTCGTCGCGCAGCGGCAGGTCCGACGTCGCCGGCGGTGCCGACGCCGTCGGCGGCGGCGGCGGCACGCCATAAAATGCCCGCGACTCGTCCTGGTACGTCGTCAGCGTGTTGGGGTCAAACACCTTTTCCAGCGGCGCCCGCACCGCCGGCAGGTGTGGCGGCGGCTGCCGCCGCCGCCCCTTCATCTTGGACGGCCGCGGCGTGGCCCCGTCCAGAAAAACGTCGCCGCTGCCGCCGCCACCGCCGCCGCCGCCCTTGCTGTCGGCTGCCGCCAAGCCGCCTCCTGCTGCTCCAGCCGCTCCTGCCGCTCCTCCTCCGCCGCCTCCGCCACCGCCTCCTGCTCCGGCACCGCCGCCGCCGCCGCCGCCGCCCACATCGTAGTCCACCTGCGAGCCATACACGTCGTAGACGGCCTGGGCGTCCGGGTTGTTGAGCACGCTGCGGTCAAAGTCCAGCGTCGTGCTAAAATTCCACTCGTCGGCGGCAGCGGCCACCGCCAGCCCGGGACCGTCCGCGTCCAATGCCAGCCCACGGTCCGCCGCCGCCGCCGCCGGCCCCAGACTGTCCGGGATCGCCGCCGCTGCCGCCGGCGCCTGCGCGCCAGCGGCCGAGAACAGCGACTTGCGGATGCCGCCGTGCGCCTCCCACAGCTTGTAGGCCTTGACCAGCAGCGCCAGCGACGCCGTCGGATGGTCGGCCGCCGTGTTGTAGACATAGCGGTGCCGCTGCACCTGGGCTATCGTCGGCCGCCGCAGCGGGTCGTCCACCAGGCAAAACGCCACCAGGTCGCGCAGCGCCGCCGAGTACTTGGCGCCCTCCAGCCGCGGCGTGTGCTGCTTGAGATACGAGCCCAGCTGGCTGAACGACAGCGGGCCTCCTCCGCCGCCGCCGCCGCCGCCGCCGTCTCCGCCACCGCCGATCCCGCCCACCGGAAACACGTTCGGCGGCAGGCCCGACGCCATCTCGTAGACCATGGCGCCAAAGGCCCAGATGTCGACCTCGGCGCCGTACGACGTCGCCTCGTCAAACAGCTCCGGCGCCATCCAGTGCGGCGTGCCAATCACCGTCGACCGCTTGTCGAACTTGGTCTCCACCACGGCGGCCACGCCAAAGTCGCACAGCTGCACGCCGCCCGCCTCCGTCACCAGCACGTTGGCGCACTTGATGTCGCGGTGGATGATGCCCTGCCGGTGCACCCAGTACACCGCCTCCGCCGCCTCGCGCACAATCGGAATGATCCACCGCTCCTGCAGCCCGCCCGGCGCCGTCGGCTTCATCAGCGTCGCCACGCTGCCCCCGGCGCAGTACTCCGTGATGATCCACATCGACTGGCCCACCGGCAGCGCATCCAGCACGTAGTTGACGTTGCGCGCCTTGCCGTCCCGCAGCAGCTTGAGCGTGTTGATCTCCTTGAGAATCTCGCTGTACGTGTCCGCCAGCTTCGGATTCAGCGTGTCCGACTCCTCAATGTCGATGATCTTGACCGCCACCACCCGCGGCCCAGACCCTCCGCCGCCGCCGCCGCCGCCATTGCTGCTGCTGCCTCCTCCCCGGCTGCTGCTGCCGTTGCCCGTCGTCGCCGCCGCCGCCGCCGCCGCCGCCACCCGCACGTCCTCTGCCTTGTACACCCGCCCAAAGCTGCCCTTGCCAATCAGCTCCTGCAGCTCGTACGGCGGCACCTCCTGGCCCGCCTTGCTGCACGCCTCGCGCACCACCGCCTGCATCTTGCGCGCATCCTCCGTGGCCCGGTGCTTGGCCACCGAAAAGTCGGCCCGGCGCACCTGGAGAGACATGGTGGACTGAGAGAGAGACGAATCGTGTCTGTGAGAGGGAAAACAAAAGAAGAAAAAAAAAAAAAAAACAGAACGGGAGAGGCGGTCGCAAGATCAAATCGAATCAGAGAATCAACCGAAAGCCGATGAACAAGAGGGCCGTCGGTTCGCCAAAAGGAGTTGACAGAATCACGAGAGCCGAGAGAATCGTCTTCCGCTCATCAACTCAACAATGATGCCAAAACCGCGATGAGCAGCTGCAAAGAAGGAGCGAAAAAAAGGAAAAGAAGAAGAAAAAAAAAAAAGAAAAACGAGTCACCGCACACGCATTGCCGCGACTGTTCTCTTTTCTTTCCTCTCTTCAATGCATGTGCTTGTTGTCGGTTCGTAAAGTGCTGTTGTTGTTGGGCAGATGCTGGACTGCCAGCTCGGGCCGTTGGATGGAGCCCCTAGACGTTTCGCCAAAGGGGTCTGAGGGTCCTGATCACGTGATAAATGCACGGAGTATGGATAGCCGTAACGCCTCACAGCCTGCCCTAAGCGATCGCGCCTGCTCTGCACTCGCCTGCTCTGTACCTGCCTTGATGAATACTATTACACCGGCAGAAAATGCAGTTGAAACCAGCTTTAAAGTCTTCGTTCTCCCGAGAGAATGGGATTGATTCTGTTGTCACGTCATTTTCCCTCCTTTAATATGTGCAAGCTGTTTCGCTCATCCCAGGTTCTGATTACTCGGTATAATCGGCAAGATAATAACCATGTTGTATGGGGCCGAACCATGGATCCTGTACGAAGTGCTCCGTAGTCAGAAAGCGTGCTAATATTCGGATTAAATGCACAAAGTAAAGGATAATATCCATAATATTATTTCGGAGTGCTGATACTCGAAAATCCAATGACCTGCTGAGTAACCCAACCGAAGGGCAAGGGACCAAGTACGCGCTTTGACGCGTCAGATTGCCGTCTGGACGCGTCTCAATTAAACTCGCGTTTAATGGAAGCCCCTCTGTCTGGCCCCGGCCGTTCTTGCCTTTTCCTTTGAGCACTCCCTTTCTTCGTTTCCGATCCCATTGTGATTTTTCTTTTCCTTTTTATCAAATTTTACTCGTTTCTCGTTTTCTTGTCAAAATATATCATCACCGGCATAGAGTCAACGAGGAAACAAACAGACAAACAGCAAGACGGAAACAGAAGACAGAAACAGAAAGACAGAAAAACAAAGACAGAAATACACACCAGAACCACAAACTCACAAAAACAAACCCACAAATCAAAACCACAAAAGAAACCACAAAAGAAACCACAAAAGAAACCACAAAAGAAACCACAAAAGAGACCACAAACCAAATCACAAACCAAATCACAAACCAAAACCACACAGCCAGACTTTACCAGGAGAAGAGTGCATCATGTCTTCGCCGGCGAGTCGTCGGTCGACGCGCAACGCCAATGCCAGTGCGGCCAGCACGCCCAGTCGTAGCACGCGCAGCTCGCAGGCAAAAAGCAGCTCACCAGCACCAGCAGGCGCTGCTGCTGCTGGAACGCCGCGTGCGGGAGCCGCCCGGGCCTCCGCAGCAGCGTCCGCAGCAGCCGCAGCACCATCGTCGCAGCTGCAGTCGAGCCCCATGTTCTACCAGTCGTCGCCGCTGCGGCAAATGAGCAATACGCAGTCGCAGCAGAGCGGCTCGGGCAGCGGGTCGAATCTGCAGCAGCACAATGCACCGCCCAGCTCGCCGCTGCGCCAGATGACCGAGACCCAGAGCGTTTCTGGTGGCGAGCGGACGCCGCGGGCGACTGCTCTCTTGGGAGGTAAGGCGACGGTGAGGGAGGAAGGAGGGGAAGGAGAAGGTTGGAAGGGAAGGTTGGAAGGCGAAAGAAGGAAAGGAGAAGGTTTGAAGGCAAAAAAAGGAAAGGAGAGCGACAGTTCAGAGTACTGACAACCGCCAGAATCGTCACCGATCCGCTATGATCCGAGCTCAAGCCCCGGCCGCACCGTGCAGGGCTTCCAGTCGGACCTGCGCAGCGAGAGCAGCGCTCTGTTTGTGGACCAGCGCGGCGGCGGCGCGGCGGCGGCGCGGTCGCGGCGCGGCGACATCCACTCGGACGGCCTGCTGCGCACGCCGCGGCCGGCGGCAGCGCCGCGGCGCGTGATTTTGGACGAGACCGGCCAGGTGGTCAGCGAGGCGGCGGCGTCGTCGTCGGCGGGCGGCGTCGGCGGCGTGCCCGGCGGGTCGGACGCGGGCTCGTTTGCCACCAACAACCCGGACACGTCGGAGGCGCACATCCTGGGCGGGCAGAGCCAGAGCCTGATCTGGGGCACGACGGTGTCGATCGACGACACGTTTGCCTCGTTCAAGGACTTTCTGCGCAACTTTACCAAAAAGTACCGGCTCTGGCTCGACGGCATGTCCGAGGCCGACACGGCCGCGCTGGGCGCCGAGGCCGAGGCGCGCCCGTACTGGGAAGCCATGCAGAACATGCTGCTGCTGGGCTCGACCCGGCTCTACGTCGACATTGCCGACCTCAAGGCGTACCCGCGCACCCGCAAGCTGTGGCACCAGGCCCAGGCCTACCCGCAGGAAATCGTGCCCATCATGGACCAGTCCGTGCACGACCTGATGGCCGAGCTGGCCCACACCGAAGCCACGCGCCAAAAGGCGGCGGCGGCGGCGGCGGTGGCGGCTGCTGCTGCTGCTGCCTCCGGCGGGGCTTCGTCGTCGTCGCGGCCGCACCCGCCCGACAGCCAGAGCTCGGACCTCAACTTCCCCAGCTCCGAGCGCAGCGAAGACGTGCCGGCTACGCCGCGGCCGTCGCAGCAGCAGGCGGCAGCGGCGGCGCAGGCGGCGGCGCAGGCGGCCGAGACGCTGGAAGACGAAGTCAACAAGACGGTCTACATTGTGCGGCCGTACGGGCTGGACAAGACGACGAATCTGCGCGATCTCAACCCGTCAGGTGAGTGTTTGACAAGGGCGCGTAGCGGATGAATGGCGGTTTGCCTTGGCAATGTGCAGCTAACCCCAACCCCCCTCCCCCCCAGACATGGACCGGCTGATCGCCATCAAGGGCCTGGTGATCCGCACGACGCCGGTGATCCCCGACATGAAGGACGCGTTCTTCAAGTGCCAGGCCTGCAACCACTCGGTGACGGTGAGCCTGGACCGCGGCAAGATCCGCGAGCCGACCGAGTGCCCGCGGCCGACGTGCCAGACCAAGAACTCGATGCAGATTGTGCACAACCGCTGCATCTTCGAAGACAAGCAGGTGATCAAGCTGCAGGAGACGCCGGACGCGGTGCCGGCGGGGCAGACGCCGCACGCGGTGTCGGTGTGCGTGTACAACGAGCTGGTGGACTTTTGCAAGGCCGGCGACCGGGTGCTGATCACGGGCATCTTCCGCGTCAGCCCGGTGCGCGTCAACCCGCGCCAGCGCACGGTCATGAGCGTGCACAAGACGTACGTCGACGTGCTGCACATCCAAAAGGTCGACAGCAAGCGGCTGGGCATCGACCCGTCGACGCTGGACGCCATGGACGCGATGGACGGCGGCGGCGTCGAGGACGAGCGGACCGGCGAAAAGGCAGCGGCAGCGGCGGGCGACGGCGGCATGCAGGAGACGCGGTCGTGGACGGCGGAGGAGGAGGCGCAGATCAAGGCGACGGCGGCGCGGGCGGACGTGTACGACCTGCTGGCGCGGTCGCTGGCGCCGTCGATCTACGAGATGGAGGACATGAAGAAGGGCATTCTGCTGCAGCTGTTTGGCGGCACCAACAAGGCGTTTGCCAAGGGCGGCAGCCCCAAGTACCGCGGCGACATCAACGTGCTGCTGTGCGGCGACCCGTCGACGGCCAAGTCGCAGATGCTCGGCTACGTGCACAAGATTGCGCCGCGCGGCGTCTACACCAGCGGCAAGGGCTCGTCGGCCGTCGGCCTGACGGCCTACGTGACGCGCGACCCGGAGACGCGCCAGCTGGTGCTGGAGTCGGGCGCGCTGGTGCTGTCGGACGGCGGCGTGTGCTGCATCGACGAGTTCGACAAGATGAGCGACGCCACCCGCTCGGTCCTGCACGAAGTCATGGAGCAGCAGACGGTCAGCGTGGCCAAGGCCGGCATCATCACCACGCTCAATGCCCGCACCAGCATCCTGGCCTCGGCCAACCCCATTGGCAGCCGCTACAACCCGGACCTGCCGGTGCCCCAGAACATCGACCTGCCGCCCACGCTGCTGTCGCGCTTTGATCTGGTCTATCTGATCCTCGACCGCACCGACGAAAAGGCCGACCGCCGTCTGGCCAAGCACTTGCTGTCCATGTATCTCGAGGACACGCCGCAGTCGGCCCGGTCCAGCAAGGAGATTTTGGTAAGTTCTCTCTTTCTGTCTTTCCCTGTCTTTCTCTCTCCCTCCCTCTCTCTCTCTGTCTGTTGACTTGTCCTAACACCCCCAGCCCGTCGAATTCTTGACCTCGTACATTTCCTATGCGCGCGCCAACGTGCAGCCCGTGCTCTCGGACGCTGCCGGCGCCGCCCTGGTCGAGGCCTATGTCGGCATGCGCCGGCTGGGCCAGGACGTGCGTGCGGCCGAGAAGCGCATCACGGCGACGACGCGCCAGCTCGAGTCGATGATCCGCCTGGCCGAGGCCCACGCCAAGATGCGCCTGTCGCCCGTGGTCGAGGCCGCCGACGTGCACGAGGCCCAGCGCCTCATCCAGAGCGCTCTCAAGACCGCCGCCACCGACAGCTCCGGCCGCATCGACATGTCGCTGCTGACCGACGGCACCAGCTCCGCCGAGCGCAAGCGCCGCGCCGATCTGCGCTCCGCCGTGCTGCGTCTGCTCGACGACTCCTCTTTGGCAGGAGGCGCCGGCGGCGCCGGCGCCAGCACTGCTGCTGCCCCTGCTCTGCGCGTCAGCGAGCTGGCGCGCCGCCTGGCCGAAGTGGCCGGCACGGCCGTCGAGACCGGCGACCTGGCCGAGTGTTTGCGGGCCCTGGAGATGGACGGATCCGTCGTCATCAGCGGCGAGGGTCCGCGACGAACCGTGCGGCGGATGACGGCGGTGTAGGAGAGACGGCTGTGAGCGAGACTGGTCGAGACTGGCCGAGACTGAGCGAGACTGAGCGAGACTGAGCGAGACTGAGCGAGACTGAGCGAGACTGAGCGAGACTGAGCGAGACGAGGTGAACGACACGAGGTGATGGCGACAAGTGGCCAGTTTTTAAACGGGAAATGGCTTTGATTTTTGTTTTAATTTTTTTTGTCACGTGCAACGGTTTATGGCAACAGATCTTCCTTTGTGTTTTGATTGTATGGGTTATGGTTGATTTTTTGTCGATGCTGGATGGGAAGAGATAATACGATGGTGTTTTTGAGTCAACGGCCAGGCTGTGGTTCGAAGGAGCATTGGAAAAGGGGAGCCAAGATGTTCAGCTGTGATGTAGGGAGTGACAAAGGACCCAATACGACGAGCGTAGACAGCTGTTTTCAAGAGACACAGTGTAGTCAATGCCTTTCCAGGCAAAATTGTCGTGCTTGAACTTTGCGAGAAGACATAAGGCCAAAGACAGGCGGCATAACAGCAAATAGCTTTATTTCTGAGCACGTATGATACAAACTATAAAGAACTTGACAGACCGCCAAGGCGGAAGAATCTGGTGGTAATACAATCTAAATCCAGCAAGCCAATGATTGACAGACAAATGATCAAGTAGATTAGACATTGCCTTTGCCTCCTCGTGTTCTCCTCCTCGAGTTCTGCCCTCATGTTCTGACTCATGTTCTGCCTCATCTTACCACAGCTCCCGCCGCCGCCCTTCAAAGGCAAAATTGATGATAACGGCCAGGACCAGGGCTCCGCACAGCACGGTCGGCCCGTAGCGGTCGTAGAACTTGGCCGAGGCGCGGCGCGAGCGGATGGCCTGGCTGCGGTAGAAGTAGATGGCGACGGCATAGACGAGGCAGAGGACGGCCAGGATGGTGAAGATGCCGGCGACGACAAAGGAGATGCTGTTGGGCTTGGCGCCAAAGTTGAGGAGGGTGGCGGCGATGGAGCCGACGTAGATGGAGTATTCGAGCTGGGAGTTTGTGAGCGGGGAGGAAGACGAGGAAGACAGGTGACGTAGAAGAGAGAAGAAAATGCGATACAACACGAGCGAAGCGAGGACCAATAAAGAGGGCCAAAGAAAACGAGCGAAGCGAAAAAACAAAGAAAACGAGCGAAGCGAGGACCAAAGAGGACCAAAAAAACGAGCGAAGCGAGGAAACAAAAAAGAAAACCAAAGAAAGCGAGCGAAGCGAGGACAAAAAAAGCGAGAAAACAAAAACTTACCCATCCCAGGAACGTCCGCTCGGCGGCAAAGTACACCTTGGGCTCGACGCGCACGGGCACGTGGATTTTCTTGCCCTTGGGGGCGCGGAAGCGGCGCTGCTGCAGCTCGCCGTCGCCAAACAGCTGGCGCACGCGCTCGTTTTGCGGAATGGCCGAACCGCCGGGATGCGGCACCAGCGCCCGGGCCACCTTGACGGCGCCGCGACCCGCCGCCGCCGCGTAGACGGCCAGCAGGGTGCCCCAGTATGTCCAGACGCCCGCACGGCGCGCCTCTTCCAGGCGGCGGCGCTGGCGGCGGCCGAGGCCACTGCTGCTGTTGCCGTTGTTGCTGTTGTCGCCGCCGTCATCCGAGTCCGAGTCGTCCGAGTCGTACAGCGGGTAAGGGTCTCGCTCGGCGGCGGCGGCTGCCTGCTCCTCGGCGTCCTTGGCGGCGGTTGTCAGCAGGCCGCCACCATTTTGGCGGCGGTTGCTGTGGGCTCGGCTCGATTCTCCGTTGCCGTTGCTGGCCACCACCGGCCCGCCAAACGCGTGCCGGTTCCGTGACTGCTGCACCAGGGCGGCGGCATCGTCGTCGTCGTCGTCGTCGTCCGAGTCAAAGTCGCCGTCTTCGTCGTCGTCGTCGTCGTCCGACTCGGACGTCGCCGTCGTGGCCGAGTGGCCCGGGCGGCGGATGCCAAAGTCGTGCGAGCGCGGCTTGCGGATGTCGACGTCCATCTGCGGCAGCCAGTAGGGCAGCAGGTGGATGCGGTCGGGAAAGAGCGTGGCGGTGCCGTGGATGAACTTGGAGAACTTGGGCACGGCCTCGACGAGGTGGCTCGAGATCAGCTGGCGCACCCACTCGGGCGGCTCCTGGCCCAGCTGCGTCTGCAGCTTGACCTCGAGCACGGCATAGGGAAAGCGCTCAATGTCGCCGGGCGGCAGCTGCGAAAACGGATAGTCGATGCCAATGTCCATGCGCCGCCAGTTGTCGCCGCTGCGCCGCACGCCGTCCAGGTTGTCCTCGCGCACCATTGTCAGCTCCGTGTCGAGCGAGATGCGCACGCGCGCGTCGCCCGGCAGCTGGAAGGCCGTGCGGTTGTAGAACGACCGGCACACCGGCCGGTAGCCGTGCCGCAGCACCGAGTACTGGATCTCCGCCGCCAGCCGCTCGTCGTCCGCCAGCGCCTGCTTCGACTTCTTGCCCTCCTTGCGCGCCTTGTCGAAAATCGCCGCCGGCAGCAGCTCGCCGCGCAGGTACGCATTCACGTTCTTCTCCTTGAGCGAAAAGCGCGCCTTGACCGACTTCTCGCCCGTCCAGTCCTCGCGGTGCGTCTTGCGCTCCACAAATATCGTCTCCGTCCGCATCCCGCCGTACCAGCGCAGCCGGATCGCCTCCGCGCCCTCCGTCTTCTTCAGCCGGCCCTCGTACAGCTCCCACGTGTCCGGGTTGTCGTAGTAGATCGACGTGATGGCCGAGTCCGCCGGCTCAAACTCCTTGCTCGCGTTGAACACCAGCACCGGCAGGTGCTTGAGAATGATCAGCTTCAGCTCCGTCACATTGTCCGGGTGCACCCAGTACTTGGTCGTGTGCCGCACAAAGTTGGCCTGCGACCCGCCCGCGCTGCTGTCGCCCTTGACCGGGTTGCCGCGCGTCCGCACCACGTCGTACAGCTTCGACAGCTTCACCACCGACGCGTCGTAGTTCTCCTTGTAGAACGGCTTGGCCTTGAGCCGCGTGTCAAACACCGGCCGCAGGTGCCATCCCGTGATTTTCTGCCGGTCAGCTGAGAAAGGACAAGACAACGAGGAAGGGGAAAAAAAGAGAGCAAGGCCGAACGAGACGACAAAGGAACAAAGATAAACGAGAAAAAAAAAGCCAAAAGAAACTTACATCGTGCTTCTTGATGATCTTGTAGAAGCCCGTGTAGTTGACCTGCACAAACTTGGCCAGGTCGTGCACGTCGGCAATGATGTCGCTGAGGTCTTCTTCCAGCAGCATAAACTCCTCTTCGGCCGGCCCCGGCCCCGTGCCGCGCTCCTGCAGCCGGCTGACAACGTCGTTGACCTCGCGCTCGCTGACCGCAATCATCCGCTGGATCTCCGTCGCCTTGACCTGCTGCTTCTGGTGCACCTTTTCCAGCTCCGTCTCCAGCATCGACACAAAGCGCGCCTCGTCGTCCTCTGTCCACTCCCGCCGCGCCCGGTGGTGCTTTTTGCCGTCGCGGCCCTTGGAGCTCTTGCCGCCATTGGCGGCCCTGCTGCTGCTTCCTCCGCCATCCGGGCCACCACGCGTCTTGCTACCGTTGCTGCCATTGCCCTCCTCGACCACCGGCCCGCTCGGCAGCCGCAGCGTCTCCTTCAGCCCCTCATAGTCCAGGTACGACCACTCGTACTCGCGGATGATGCTGGACCGCAGCTGCTCTCCAAACTTCATGACCACGGTTCCGGGGCGCGCACGCCACCCGCTGCCCTCCTGCCTCGTGCTAGAGATGGGCCCGCCGCCGTGCTGGCCGTGCTGGCCACGCCAATCGCCGTCGCCGCCCGCGACTGCGCCTTCAGCAGAGTTGCTGCGACTCGGCCCCCGCTGCCACGTCTTCTTGTGCGTCGTCAAGTCTTCAATTACCAGCATGGGAAAGGAGAGGAGAAAAGGTCAGCGATGCTCCACGCTTGAAGGAAAAGAGAGGAAACAGGAGAACAAGAAGCAGGAGTCAGGAAGCAGGAGAACAGGAAGCAGGAATCAGGAAACAGGAAAACAAGAAAACGAGAGAACGAGGAGACAAAAAAGCCAGTCAGGATGATTCAACAATGCGCGGATAATTTGCCAAAGGCCAACAAAAAGGGACAGAGTGACCATAAAAAGCAAGAGCAAAAATGAAAGAAGGTGGAAAGTTGAGACAAGAATCCCTGACAGAGGACGTGATACAAAGTGGTTGGACAAACAGAGAAACCCCCAAAGAAACCCGGCAACTGGGGATCCATTTTCAGTCCTGGCCCGGCAGGTGTTCGGCTTACCGCTGTGTGGGAATACAAATAATGGCCGTTAGAAACTGAGACAAAGAACAGCCATTCGCAGCTCTTTTTAGAGCACACAGCAAGCAGTATCGCTCCGCTCCGTTTCAAAACTGCTCTGTCTGACAGCTCGAGAATGTCCAAGAAACCCTGCGAGCAATTCCGTCGTGTGGCTTTCTCCTTCTTCTCGATCTTGCTTGTCACGTCGTATGCTGTTGGGGGTGAAGCTCTGTTGAATAAAGTGGCCCTGCTCGTGAAAGCACCTTTGCCTTTTTTTTTTTTTTGGTTGTCAAGCGGAATGCGTGGTTCAATCTTTGCGAGGCATTTTTGGACGACGTCAAGAGCTGAGAGCACGTTGGTCGGTGTCAGCATGTGATTGGCCAATGCTGCCCTCTTTCCCAGCAATCGCTGGCGAATCCACTCTTACGTAATGCGAATCGCCATCCCGCACTGGGTCTAGACCGCCATGCAACCAAGATTCGTATCGTTTCGTGTGCTGGGCTGCAAGCACGTGTGCGCAGAATTTTCCTGCTACTTACATCTACGAACAGTCACATACGAGTACTTGATGCAGGGTAAGCTTTAAAGGAAATGCTACGGAGTGCCTGGCAGATCCAGATTGAGTTGCTCCTCGAGCAAGACAGATGACAAGTGACAGCTAGTCCGTCGCTTTCCTTTTACCGTTTCGGTCCACTGAAAGAGCATGTTGTATTATTACTCCGTACCACCACACACGAGCTGTGATTGGCGAAACGCGCCCCAGTAGAGCAAAACTCCAGCAGGCATGGCGATGAAAACGGCGGCAGAAATATGGATACGCCCGTAATTCCTAGAAAAAGGCGGTGTAAGAAAATGCACAGCAAAAAATAACGAGGGGCCAAAAAGAAAAAGAAAAAAAGAAAAGAAAACACTGAGATCTTCTGTTTTACATCTTCCATCTTCTCCCTCGGCCAAGTTCCCCCTCCCTTGATTATGGAGGACTCCGACTCCCTGGAAGCGCGCATTTCGTCGGAATGCCCCGTCGAGATCCAGGCCATTTTGCGCGCCGCTTGGCGCCACGACGTCGACGCCCTGAAGCCGCTGCTGAGCGGCTTCAGAAAGGGTAGCGTCCGCGACCCCGTCACGGCGGAGACGCCGTTGCACGCCGCTGTCCGGGGCGCAGGCCGTCTCGGTAGTGGGGAGAGTGGCGGCGCGCCTGGCGAGGGAGGAGGAGACGGCGCAGCCGCCGCTGTGGCGACGATCCGCGAGCTTTTCTACGCCGGCGGCATCTGGAACGACGTGGACGACCACGACGAGACGCCTGGCTGTGTGGCCTGGCGGCTGGGCCAGACGGCGCTGTACGAACTGTTTGTGGACGCGGGCATGCGTGCCGAGGTACTGTTTGGCATTCTCGATGGGTACGAAGCCCTGTCGTCGGACGACGACGACGAGGAGGACGGCGAGGAAGAAATGGAAGACGGCGGCGACGAGGCCGAGGCCGAGGAAACGGAGGCCGGGGCGAAGGAGGAGGAAAACGCAAGCTCTGGCCAGAAGAGCTTGGACGCGGAGGCGGACGCCGACGATGATGCCAGCGCCGACGCCGACACCAAAAACACCAAAGCCGACGCCAGGCCGGCCTCCATGACGCCCTTCCTCGAGTCGCGCTTGACGGTGACCGACGGCAAGCTCGTCGACGCCACCGGCAACGGAGTCATGATGGCCTGGGAAGAGGAAATTATGCGGCGCAGCGTAGACGTGCTGCTGGGGCCGGCGGAGGCCGCTGCCGAGAAGGCGACAGAAGAGGGCAAAGAGGGCAAAGAGGGCAAGCGCGTTCTCAACATTGGCTTTGGCCTCGGCATCATCGACAGCCTGATTGCCGCCCGCAATCCCGCGCGCCACCACATCATCGAAGCCCACCCCGACGTGCTGGCCCGGCTGGGCCAGCAGCAGCAGCAGCAGCAACAGCCGGGCCAGGAGCAGCCCAGCAACGGTGGCTTCGACCACGCCGCCGAGTTCGGCCCCGCCTGGGAAGCCTCCGGCCCGGAGCCCGGCGCGTTCCGTGTATGGCGCGGCCGCTGGCAGGACGTCTGCGCCCAGCTGCTCGCCGCCGGCGAGCTGTACGACGCCATCTACTTTGACACCTTTGGCGAAGACTACGCCGAGCTGCGGCGCTTCTTCACCGACTACATCCCCGGCCTGCTCGACGACCGCGGCGTCTTTAGCTTCTTCCAGGGCCTGGGCGCCGACCGCCGCGTCTGCTACGACGTCTACACCCGCGTCGTCGACATCCACCTGGCCGAAGCCGGCCTGCACGTCGAGTGGGCCGACTTGCCCGTCCCGCTCGAGACCAACCAGATCGCCGAGGCCGGCAAGGGGGCTTGGCAAGGCATTGTCCGGCCCTACTGGACATTGGATAGTATGTTTTGATTTTTTTTTTTGTCCCTCTTTCTTTCTTTCTCCCTTTCTTTTCTTTTTTTCTTCTTCTCCTCTTTGCCCTCCTCGTCTTTCTTTTCTCGTCCCCGGTGTTCCCTCCGCTAACCAAGCAGCATACCGATTGCCTAAGTGCACATTTCTAGGCTAGACGGCAAACACAAACTTTATGAAAAAGCCCCTGCATTCGGGTAGATTGTATTTCGGATCTGGGGACAGGATCTTTGTTGTTGTGCCTCCCCGTTGCATTGCTTTTGTTTGTCTGTCTCATTTGCCCTCCTCCCGCTGCTATCTGACATGACTATCGTTTTTTTTTCAAAAGCATACGTCAATCATCGCTCCTGAACGACCAAAAAACGGGCTCTCCCTCTCCTGGAGTGCAGGCTCTGCACTACTGGCTACACAAAGTTTTCGGGGTGCAGAATGCCGGCGAGATTGCCAGCCTTGACACGCTTCAGCGTCAGCGCAGCAATCAGCGCCGCTCCCACACCACTACCGTCCTCCGCTGCCAGAATCTCAATCGGGTCTTCCGCTTTGGGGTCCGTCTTTTCGGGCCAGTCAAGAATCTCCCGGAGCGCCTGGGCGCCGCGGGCTTTGAAGTGCGGGTACTTGTTGAAGACGGAGCCGTCGGCGCCCACATGGCACGTCTTGTAGCCCTTCTTGAGGCTGATGGCAGCCACGCCGCAGGCCGACAACCGCGCCGCGCGCGTGCCGATCAGCTCGGCCAGCCGGCGCGCCAGCTCCAGCTCCGCGGCGTTGGCGCTGATGCCCAGCTTGTCCTGGAAGAGATCGTACGTCTCCTGCAAGTTCTCCCACGGGTCGCTGGCTGGTCAGATACTATTCAAGGGAAACGGAGAGAAGACGGAAAAAGGAAAAATAAAGGGGGAAAAAAAGACATTTAAATCGAAAAAAAATCAAAGTCAAAATCTCACTCGCCGCATTCTCCTACTCACTCTTCAATGGCAGACAAAAACGACGAATCCATGGAATATGGCCGCCGCAGCTTGCTAATATCCTGGCCGGCAAAGATGCCCGTCTCGTGGTTGTCGTGCAGGTCGACCATGACAAGCCGGAAAATCTCGCCCAGGTACAGGCCGGCAATCATTTTTTCAAAAGCCTGCTGTCCGGGACGCGGCGAGTCCTTGTCGATGATGATGTCGTACGGCGTGCGCGGCAGCACCTTGTGCTCGTTGTCAAAGGCGCCCCACTCACAGTTGATGGCCATGGGCAAGTCCGGCGGCAGGTTCATGTGCGCCAGCTTGGGGATGGCGCCACACGTCTCCATGTAGGCAGCATTACAGCCCGTGCCGAAGATGCAGCCAATCTTCATCTTGGTGTCCGTATAGGCCGACGCGATCAGCGTGCCCGTGGTGTCGTTGATCAGCGCAGCCAGCTTGATGGGCGTTCCCTGACCGCTGTTAGCATGCCGCCCGGCCTCCTCCCGCCGTCGTCGCTTTCGCTCTTTCGCTCCAAACTCACTCTTGCTGCCAGAGCGGCCTCAAACATGGGAACGACGTTGTGGCCTTCAACCCCAGCAATGTCAAAGCCCTTGGTCCAGCGCTGCAGAATGCCCTCGTCGATGTAGTTCTGCGTGGCCGGGTAGGAAAACGTGAAGCCGAGCGGGAGCTTTTCGAGCGAGTTCATGTCGACGTGGTGGGTCTCGACGAACTGGTGCACGCAGTCGGCGATGTAGTCCCACAGCTCCTCGGCCTCGCCCGTCTTCAGCTCTTCGGGCATGCGGTACTTGGACTGGATGATGTCGAACTCTGACTTCTGGTCCGTCAGGGTGATTTCACAAACTCGCAAGTTTGTGCCGCCCATGTCCAAAGCCAGATAGGTGCCTGTTTCATAGCCATCTGGAAACGACATGACCCATGTTGGGTTCATGGGCTGGTAGTGTGAGCATGAGGGCAACAGCACGATCGTTTATTATTGTAATTAAAAGGCCTCTGAATCAAAAAAAAAAAAAAAAACTCACAATGCTGCCGCCTTCTACACTGAGACCCTTCTCCAGCTCCGACACGAAATGGTTGGTGATTTCCTTCAGCTTTTCTGCCGGTACCGTGAAAAGGCTTTCCAGTTTCTCAATCTCCGCCTTGAGGTCCTTTGGAATATCGGCCATGGATCCTGGATTTGATTTTGGTCAGTATCGTCCAGTGTCAAAAGGATGAGGTGTTTAGAGATGTGGGTTGCCGGTGGCCCAGCAGGCAGTTCGCGCTGAGATTGCAGAAAACAGCCCAAGCATGGTCTTTATGAAAAGTTCCAAGAGACCCGGTAAAGGCTAGCCCAACAGGCACACAACCAACACCGAGCACCAGGGCCACACATGCAATATCACTAGAGTATTGCAACGCGAGCAAGTTGGCAAAGGCCAAAGAGAGGGAGCGGCTTCTTAATGAGCCATTAACTCTTCGTCGTGCCATCTTGTATTCTCGACCTCTGTGGGTTTTTTTTTTTCCTTCCACACAAGAGAAAACAGTATGAGACGAAGAGCCGGTCTCTGCCGAAAAGAAGCACTTGTTGTTTGAGTCACGATAAGCTGTCGTACCCAACTGCAACCCACCCGCAATGGCATGTGTGTATTTTTCCACTAGTCCGTTATCCGGAGTGAAAAGAAGCATACAGAGACCCTTGCGAAGAAGGTCGCATGAGGTAGCAGCCGCGCAGCAGACGAATGGAAGGAAAAGGCTCGGGTAAAAACGCGACAGGTTGGTGGTATGGTGGGCGGGACAGAGTGACGACAGGTCAGGCAAATGGAGTGTAGAGTAAGGCTTAGTGCACGGAAACCATGGCGGCATGCGGCTCAACCCTCAACCAAGAGAACGGCTATAAAATAGGCATGAAGAAGCGAGCCTGGAAGAGTGCGATCCCCCATCGCGAACAGGGAAAAAAACAGTACAAAACAAAACAAAACAAAACAAAAAAGATGAACTTGTGATAGAGACCGTCGAACTGCGAAAAAGCGACAACGCAAACGGTGCCGTGTTTCACAGCCCGATTGTTCATTTGTTATAATAACGCTCAAAAAAAATAAAGAGGCCACTACTAAGAGGCGATGTGGTAGGGCAGCAGCATAGCTCATCGGCAAGAACGAGTCTGCCGGACCACGAAGACTGCGTCCAACTGCCGAAACACGCAAAGCAACATAAAGCGCAAAACATTCAACACACTCACCCTTCCGGGATGGCGGTTTCTTGGGGCCCAGGCCGACCATGCTGACGACGTTGAGCGGGCTGGCTGTTTGTGAAACGAACGACGACTGAGAGAATAGACGGCAATGCAATTGATCGCAGGATTCCTGGGAAGAGCCGAGCCTCAAAAGGGACACAGCAGGTCGTCTTAATGGGCTCGTTCGGCAGGAATGCTGGTCGTTGCCTGGGGCTAGAGAGCTTCCAGAACGGGAGGCAAACGGCTAGGCGACAGACGGCGCGAGAGCAGAAAATAAAGAGAAAAGAGGAAGAGGGAGGGAGAGGGAGAGGGAGAGGGAGAGTGAGGGAGAGAGAGAGAGAGAGTGAGAGTGAGAGTGAGTGAGAGTGAGAGAGAGAGAGCTTAGAAAAGTGGTTTCGAGGTGGATGCGAGATTTTACTAGGGGCGGAAAAGTGACGCTATTGACCAGTACATATTATACTACGAACGAATGGTAGGAGCAGGCCAAGCAATGGGCTGAGAGAGAGATGTAAAAAAAAATGGACAAAAAAAAGGGTCCCGTGAGCAGATGCAGATCTCCCCAAAATGGCATGCACGTCTAAAGTAAAACAAAACAACTAAAACAAATAAAACAACTTAAACAAGTATGGATAGCATACATAACGTAGAGTAAACTACTAGAGAAGAAAACAAATCATTGTGGCAAGTGCAAGGAGGACCAGAGCTTGAGGGCGTCTGGGAAGGAGCGATCTATCTAGACCAGCAGAAGCCAAGTCTGTCTTGTCTGTTTAACGGAATAATTTTGCGGTGAGGGCTTTTAATAATCCCGGCGTGCGATGAGTGGTGCCCAACGCATCTAAGGAGAGTACGCGGCAGCGTTTCTACTCGTGCGATGCAAGAACTGCTGTAAGCTTTCCCCACTGAAGACTTGCAGCAAGAAAGGCCGGATAGAGGGGCAGTTACGTCGTAATAATACACAGAGCCAACTATGAGGGAATGAATGTATGATCATTCGATTCTGTCTCTGTTTTCGCTTTCCCTCGTATTCCCAAGTTGATCTCACAGCCTATTGGCGCTGGTCTTTTTCTTCTGTAGCGCTCGATTTTCACCTTGGCCATTGTTTTCAGAATATCCTTCGCTCTTCTCCGCGAAAGTCTTCAATCCGGGACTCGCTTTTGCAGCGACTTCCGGTCTCAGTTCATGTGGGGGGTTCAACCCCACTGCTCCTCATGTGTGACGCCACGTGTGGCTTGACTGGCCGCACGGACCACAGCCTGGAGTCGAGGCTTGGCAGAATTGAGCTCCCGTGTGTGGGTCGAGCTGTCCAGTGAGAGGCAGGCCTCGTAATGCGAGCGAGTGGACAGAGAGAGAACACGGTGTTGCAGTGAGGAATGCCTGTAACGGACAGCTTTTTCCTTTGACAGCTTTCACCGTCCAAAGCCAGCGACGGCCTTCACCACCCACAACGCTGTCCATTGTGCTTCATCCGTTCTTTCTTACACTTTGCTATCTTTGTTTTGCCTAGTCATTTCTTCTTTCTTTTTTTTTCTTTCTTTTCTTTTTGTTTGTCTGTTTCCGGGCTTCGAGGTTCGAAGCCCCGTTTCGACCACGGGCCTGCTTTTAAGCAGCTGTCGCCTCTGAACCTCCCTTCTCTCTGCTCGCCCTCTCTCCACAAGACGATGCGGCTTTCATGGTCAGCGTTGCTGCTGGCAGCGCTGTCGTCTGGTGCGGCAGCGGTTTTTGTGCCGCCGGCGGCTTTCAAGAACGTCAACTTGGTGCGCATCGTGTCGCTGGAGAAGAACTACGCCAAGGAGACGGTCAACGTGGTGATTGAGAACATCGACGACAAGCCACAGCAGGAATACTATGTGCCTTTTTCGACAGACCAGATGGCCCGCATCGGCGGGTTTACCGTGAAGGACCGCAAGGATGCCTCAATTAAGCCGTTTGCCGTCGACAGGGTGGAGGACTCTGCAAGGTGTGTTTTTTTTTTTTCCGTCGCCTCTCTTTTCTCGGCCTGGTGTTCTTTTTCTCCCTTGCCTCTCTTTTTCTCGGTCTGGTCTTCTTTTTCTAACAGTGCCCAGCGATGTCCAGTACTACCGCATCCACCTGCCGGCGGCGCTCGCGCCGGGAGCCCAGCGAACGGTCAGCATCGTCTACTTTGTGCTCAGCGCCTACCGGCCGCTGCCGGCGGCGATCGCCCAGGACGACAAGCAGTATCTCGTGTACAAGCTGGCGGCACACGTGCCCTCAGCGTACGTGACGGCCAAGCAGAAGACTGAGGTCAAGTGCCCGTCGGCGGATGTGCCCGACTACACCAAGGTCGTGGGCAAGAACGGCGACGTGCTCACGGCCAAGCAGGGCTCGAAAATCACCTATGGGCCGTTTGAGGAGCAGCCGGCAGCGGCGGGCGGCAACGGCGGCGCCGGCGAGACGTCGCAGGCGGTGGAGGTGCGCTTCGAGTTCACCAAGCCGGTCACGCACGTGGCCGTGCTGGAGCGCGACATCGAGGTCAGCCACTGGGGCGGCAACGTGGCGTTTGAGGAGCGCTACACGCTGCAGAACCGCGGCGCCAACCTGTCGACGCTGTTCAACCGGGTCAAGTGGGCGCAGTCGCAGTTCTACGGGCCGGCCACGTCGGCGCTGCGCGAAGTGCGCTTCCCGCTGCGCGTCGGCAGTGCCGACGCCTATTTTACCGACGTCATCGGCAACGTGTCGACGTCGCGCTTCCGCAGCAACCGCCGCGAGGCCCTGCTGGAAATCAAGCCGCGCTACCCTGTCTTCGGCGGCTGGCAATTTCCCTTCACCATTGGCTGGAACGCCGACGCCAAGTCCCTCCTGCGCCGCCTGTCGGGCTCCAGCAGCGACAGCTACGTGCTCAACGTGCCCTTCCTCGAGGGCCCCAAGCAGCCCGAGGGCGTCGAGTATGCCAACGTGCGCGTGCAGATTCTCCTTCCGGAAGGTGCCGAGTAAGTCGATGAGATGAGCGATGCCCCCGACCTCTTTTGAACAAAAAGAGAGAGAGAGAGAGAGAGAGAGAGAGAGAGAGAGAGAGAGGGAAAAGAGAGCCAGATCCCCTGGACCAGACTGCTAACTTTCACAGAAACGTCAAGTACTACACGACGATTCCGGCCAGCTCGATTGTCAACACCACCGTGACTCAGCGAAAGACCTACCTCGACACCCTGGGCCGGACGGCGCTGGTCATCGAGGCGCGGAATCTGGTCGACGAGCTGCGCGACAGCGAGCTGGTCGTCACCTACGACTACCCGCTGCTGGCCAGTCTGCGCAAGCCTCTGGTCATCTTTACCGGCACGCTTGGCCTGTTTGTGGCCGCCTGGCTCATTGGAGGCGTGGAGCTGAAGTTTTCCAAGCAATAAAAAAAGAAAAGGGACGACATTTTTTTTTTTTTGTGCGAAGCGCTGTCGAGTTGTTTTTGCGTCCGTTTCGTTTCTTCGTCTTTTCTTTACGCAGAATAAAATGTAACATCAAGAAGAGGGAAATAGGGTTTGGGAACCAGAAAAATAAAAAGTAAACACATAAAGGGTCTATGCGAAGCAAAACCAAGAAAAGCTGAGCGCGGGATGCGGTAACATGTCACAACGAACCAGAACTTAAAGGATTCCTTCTGCATAAAAACCCTGTTTCGTCTTCAGCATGAGCACGACAATGGGGTATTAAAAAGCCTTTCCGGCGTGCATCTGGCGTTGGCTCGTTCGCCGTGCTTTCTTGCAATCCTAGATTGGCCCCAATATAAACGGCGCTGCACGTTGTATGAACGGCTTTTTTTGCGAGCAGAGCGCCTGCAAGATCGCCACGTTGGAAAGAGTCATAAAAATTGCACAGTTGCAGCCGTGTTTTGCCACTAAATCTTCATGTGACGTACATTGGCTTACCAAGAAACAGGCAGCAAACCAAAAACCAAAGAAAAACGACGAGCCGCCTTGCAGCCTTTCAGGACAGAATGCTACGCAATGACATAACATGCATTTTATCTCTACTTTAATTTATTTTTGGCAGTTTACGAGTATGGATAGTTCTACTCGTATTTTTTACTCGCCCTCCAAGGCCAAGCCGCGTTGACCAGTTGGGTAAAGGCTGGCAAGACAGCCTCGATTGTGTTTCTTTGTTTGCAGTCCTTGGCACGAGACGGACGGCTGCCGTTTGCCACGGCGTGGCTGCATGCTTACTTTTCTCCCTTTCTTCACAAACCGTAGTTTGCTCGCAAGGTTTCTCGGGGGCGTCCGCCCATCGCCCGAGCCGGCTGTCGTAAAAGTAGATAAATACTGCCTGCTTTCCCCCCCCTCCCCTGCTCTTCGGTTTCTTTGACGGGTTCTCTGCTCTGAGACGATTTCGTGGTTTGATTTTGTTGCTTCCTTTGCAACCATTTTAAACTGTCCCAGCTTCTCTTCGTCTTCTTATTCCACCGAATTCCTGGGTTTTTCAATACAAACACTTTGAATCATCAAACTATCTGTACTTGACTTCTCTCTCTTGCCGTCATCTTAGACCACCCTGCGACGGATCGTTGTCAAAGCATTGGTCGAGCACAATTGTTTCTGAAAACCTCAGCCTGTTGGCCTTTTGGAACCTGCATTTGCCAGCATATCGACCAGTCTTCAGCCATGTGCTTCTACGACACTCCGCGGACTAAATACTACTACCGCGAGGAAATCATTCCCGTCCGGAGGCATGTACATGTCCACCCACCCCATCATGTGCATACACGCGTTGCCGTTCCGGCCGTTGCCTATGCGACCCCCCGTGCCAGCTACACCTCCGTCCACCGCAGCGTCCACCGCGGCGTCAGCCCCCGTGTCGGTTACCGCGGCCGCCGTTAGACAGGGGGAGAGAACATGAGAACATGAGAGACTGGGGGCGACGAGAAGCAGTCATAGCCAGGTGGCGAAAGGGCATGCCATGCCAGCGGAAGAAGGATAGAGGAACTAGATAGAGCTGGCAGACTCAGAAAGAGGATGAGGGATAGGACACGTCTAAAGGGGCGCTTGGGGTGAGACAATCAGGACTTCTACAATATCGTCGTCTATGGCAGGTACCATGACAATAAAATCATTTTTTTCTTGGGTAAGACGACAGACAAAAGATGCTGTCCACGAACTTTGTGACACGGACGAAGCCCTTTGCCGCCAGGGATCCCAGGTGCTAGCATTGTCCATCGCTCTGTATGCGGCAAATCCATGCCAACCAAATCTAGAAACCTAGAACTCTCGAGAGTAGCATTTTGCTCTTTTCCAACGTCCCGCTTTCCGCTCGCTCTCTCCTTTCGTGCTCAGTGAGCAAATGCACAGCCGGTGCTCTCCTTTCTTACTCCGTGGCAAAGCCAAAGCCGATGCTCTCCCTTCGTCCTCCGTGGCACAGCCAAAGCCGATGCTCTCCCTTCGTCCTCCGTAGCAAAATCAAAGGTCAGTAGTTCTCATGCAAAGCATGGCCGTGGGCTACAGTGCTCGCAGAATCCGTTCATAGCCATGCCAGGCAGCAATGACGACGGCTGCGGCGCCCGACGAGACGCCGGTCAGGAGCACGACGCCCTCGTACAGGCCGGCGCCGTAGTGGTCGAGAATTGTGGCGCGTGCGGCCATCAGGGCGGCGCTGAGGGGGCCGACCAGAATGCCGCCGATGCCCTGCAAAAAGATAAAGATGGAAAAGGTGACGTAGACGGCGGACTGGTCGTTGCTGACGGCCTGGCCCATGGCGATGCGGGTGGCGGAGAAGCCAAAGGCAAAAAAGCCGTAGAGCAGGCTGAAGGCGACGAGGCCGGCCAGCGACTTGGCGAGGCCCCAGACCAGCAGCGAGGCCAGGGCGGCGGCGACGGCGCTGGAGCTGGACAGCAGGCTGGCGTGCAGGTTGCGGTCGGTCAGCCAGCCAAAGGTGAACTGGCCGAGGACCTGGGCCACGGACAGGGTCGAGACCAGCAGGGCGCCCTGGGTGGGGCGGAAGCCGAGCAGGGTGGCGTAGGAGGGCAGGAAGACGCTGGGGAAGGAGTAGCCGAAGCCCTGGACAAAGACGGCGCCGGAAAAGGCCCAGAAGAGCGGCCGCCGCACAAAGGACCAGTCGATGCGGGCCAGCGTGGCCTCCGGCGGCGGCGGCAGCCGAGGCTTGAAAAAGGGCAGCAGCGGCGCCGTCAGCACGGCCATGGCCACGGCGCAGGCCCGCAGCGTGGTGCGGTGGCCGTAGCGCGACAGCAGCGCGTTCAGGATAAAGGGCAGGAAGATGCCCATGAAGCCGGCCGCCCCGGACAGCAGCCCAAAGGCCATGCCCTTGCGCCGCTCCCACCACTCGTTGATCATGTTGACGAGCGGATACATCATCGTGACGACGCCGACGCCGTACAGGAAGCCCTGCGTGGCGATCAGGCCGCCCACCGAGTGCGACGCCGACGCCAGCAGCAGCCCGCCGATGCACATGGGCCAGCCCGTCAGAATCTGCACCCGCTGGTACGCCGGGAAGCGCTTGGTGGCCAGCGCCGAGACCGGCGCCGCACACGCAACAATGCCCGTCGCCAGCGTGCCGACGAGCGGCAGCCGCGACTTTTCCAGTGCAAACTCGGGCAGCGTCGAGTAGTAGTCCTGGAAGACGCCGTACGAGTTGGGGAATCCTGGGGGGTTTTGGGTCAGTGAGTGCCCTCTCTGGGGGAGATATTCAAAAAATCAACACGCACCCCAGAAAAGAGCCTCCAGGACGAGCGTGCCCAGCAGAACACGCCAGGCATCAACGCCTCCATCCGTCGGCTTGAGCTGCTGTACTGGCTGTCCATCGGCCAAGCTGCCCATCTCATGCGGAGCCGTCTCTGCGGTTTGCGATGTCTGCTGTTGCAGCTCCAACTCCGCAGGCTGGTCATTCTCCCTCGCGGCCATCTCGCAGCAGCATGAGTCACAAAGCAAATGGACTCCGGTGTCTCAACAAAATCTCGCTCTTTTCTGTAATGGTCGCCAGCAAGAGGATGAGGCCTTTCAGAAAGAAAAGCAACAAAGAAAAGGCAAAAAAAAAAAAAAAAAAAAAAAAAAAAAGGCAAGCCTGTATTAGAATACCATTTTGAATTGACAATGTATTACACTGCACACCGCTTCCCCATTAACAATGAGGAAGAGCTGCAAAACCAAAAACCTCTCGCGGCCGCGATCGGTACTCTGAATTTCAAGCTGCAGCAGCCCAAGGACCCTTGACGGCTCCCGATCCGGCTTTGGCGGATTCTTTAGTCGCTTCGGCAGTGGATTTTTAAGTTCGGTCAGCCATGTGAGCCAAAAGTTCGGAACTCATGAGGTCTGGCTTGCCGCAGTCGGCCATAACAGAGCTGCAACCGATATTATTGGCTAAAAGGCTGTAAGTTGTCTTGTTGTCGCACCGGTTTGCCAACAAATCTCGCCGAGTTGACATTGGGATAAAAGTCTTCGTGTTTCTGTGGTCTTCTTGTCGGTGCTAGATTTTGGCATGGCAGGTTTTCGGACAGTCGACCAGAGTACTCAACGTGTTGAGAAAGTATAGTCTTCGGCCCTGCTTAACGAGCGCAGAATCTGGGAAAGGGAAGGTGCGATGGGCCGCCAATATGGCGCCCAATGATGACAGTCGTCATTTTCTGGCCCGGCGGACAGCCGAGTTTTAACTTTGTATTGGCGCACGCCATATTGTAAAGGTTGGCTTTCTTGCAGGCCATCTGCACAATCCACAATGCGAGGCCTTGGGTACGCCCTTTGCCCAAGATGCGAAGTGGTCGGTTTTGCATCATGCTCGTACTTCCGATGGGGTGCAGATCTACGAAGCAAAAAGCTTGTTGTTTGTCGAGATCGGCGCAGATGCTCATATGTTTTGCTCGCCCAGTGATTTTCTCGCGCGTTCCAGCACTTTGCTCTCACTATAGGAGGAACCTGCACAGAAGCGGGTCACGAGACGCATTGAACGGAATCAAAACCAGCTTGGGACTCTACGGGCTATCGGGTTGACTGGGACGGCAAGGCAGTCAAGTCTTCGCGTGGGGATTGCGCCGAGAAGGCAAAATAAGAGCAACCGGCCACATCTTGAGTAATAATACGCATGGGACATCCAGCTTATCAAAGAAGACGACCAGCCGGCTCATGGACATCGGCCCTGAGCGGGCTTCATCGTCTCGCGACTTGTCCACTACGACAGCAGATGTAGCAATTCTGCTATCCAGTGTGTGCATCTCAAACATGCAGGATCAGCTTTCCGACACGATACAGTCTGAAGGATGGTGCTGTGCCAACGTTATAACGATCCGGAGAAAGACCAGTGAAGTAGAGGGGCTCGATGTGGAAGTTTGTACGGGCTGGCTTGGACATCTGCGGCACCCAGAACTGAACTGGCACGTTTTTGACCAGCAGCCCTGTCCCTGTTCTGCAAGGGACATTTCAAGAAAAGATTTGGAACAAGCTTTCTGTGCCGGCTTCCCTGTGTCAGAAGGCTATTGCAATGTTGTTCCCTTGGAACAATTTTACCTTGAGCTATGAATGTGAAATGCAATTGGCACAGCGTTGGAGCTATGAAAGAAACAAGCAATCTGAAAAAAGTCCGAAAAAAACCCCCTTTGAAAAGGCATAATGCGCCTTAGGCTGCGCAGGTATATATGATGATAAAGTTTCCAAAGATACTGGAAAAGATAGAAACTGCCACTTTCCGTTATTTGACTGTTGGGCAGGCACTCTTTATCTTTCTTTAAGAATCATCCCTCATTCTTTCAAAGAGCTGCCATCGCTACGAAGCCCTCTGATCTTACAGGTGTTTTTAGTACAGCTAGGTCGCGGGATGACGTCATCCGTTAAGCAAGCATTCTTTGCCTTGCATTCTTTATTTTTTTTTTTTTCCTTTTTGCCTCCCCTATTAGCTAGAAGAGCTGCTAGAATAATGAGAGCTACGGGTGGGATTACATCATGACCTTTGGACGGACGATGGGGATTACTCCAATGGTGCTTTGGAAAAGCGAACGGCAACCAACAGGAGACCATACATATAGTAGACAGACTCGATTTGTCGCCGTTTTTTAGATCTGATTGAAGTCAAACTGTTAAAATCTTTTGTTGAGACGTTGAGTGGCTTTGAGAGCTTGCCATCGTACCATCGCACCTTCCTGGACAGCAGCTTCGCAAATAGCAACACGCAAAGACATCGGACACACCGGATCATCCGGAGGAAGGAGCCAGATCTCAACTCAGAAACCGCAAAGGAGAAAAGCTCATCACGTTTCTTTTACAGTGATACAAGATGCTGTGAGTGGCTTGCTTCTGATATTACTGTTTGGCATTCTCTGCATTCTTGGCACTTTTTTTGGCCTCTGTTTTCCGTTTGCTGTTCCAGCTCTTTTCTCTCGTTGTCCATCACCCCTTTTCACAATGATTTCTTGGCTGCCTAGTCGGACGAGCTCTGAGCAGTACGTCTGCCCGCTCACATGTCTCTTTCTCGATTTGTTTGCTTTTTTGCTTTGCTCCTCTTGGCCTTTGGGCCTGTCATGACAACTTTGTTCGAACAGCTCGTGCTGACATCCACATGCTCACAGGAACCGTGGTCTGTCCATTCGTTCGGGAAAGTCGCACGGCGGCAGCAACGGCGGCGGAATCGGAGGCGGCGGCGGCGGCGGCGGCGGCCGGGGGTTTTCGTTTTCGTCGCTGCGAGGCGTGACGCAGCCGGAGCTGTCGAAGCGGCTGTTCCGGCTGATCAAGTCGGAAAACACGCTGGTGACGGCGCACGAGACGGCGGGCCGCGAGCGGATCTCGGTGGCGACGCAGCTGTCGGAGTGGGGCGAGCAGACGAACGACGAGTCGATCTCGGACATCAGCGACAAGGTGGGCGTGATCCTGTCGGAGATTGGAGAGCAGGAAGACGCGTACGCGCACGCACTGGACGACAGCCGCGGCCTCCTCAAGATCATCCGCAACACGGAGAAGAGCGTGCAGCCGAGCCGCGACGGTAAGGCCAAGATCGCCGACGAGATTGCCAAGATCAAGAGCAAGGAGCCCGACAGCGCGCGGCTCGTCATTCTAGAGCAGGAGCTGGTCCGCGCCGAGGCCGAAAACCTCGTGGCCGAAGCCCAGCTGACGAACATTGTAAGTCGGTGCCAGGACGCCTCTTACTCACTGGACCGAGCGTGTTCAGGAACTCGCTTTGGACCGAACGTCAGGAACTCGCTTGATGCTGACACTCTCTCACACAGACCCGCCAAAAACTCAAAGAGGCCTTTGAGGCCGAGTTCGCCGCCACCATTGAGCGTGCCGAGAAGCAGATCATCCTGGCGCGCCATGGGCAGCGTCTGCTGGCGCTGCTGGACGACACGCCTGTTGTGCCGGGGGATGTCCGTCCGGCCTATGCCTACGCGGCCCAGGCACGCCAGATCCTCAACGACGCCGAGGACGACCTGCGGGACTGGCGGCCCGAGCAGCTCGCAGAGGACGAGCGGCAAGGCGGCGGCGGCGGCGGCAGTGGCAGTGGCGGAGCCCGCATCCGTGTCCGAGGCGAGTCAGACCTCACCGACAGCAGCGGCGAGGGCGTGGCCGGCGCTTCGTTGTCGGCTGCCAGGCACAATACCGGACGCAGCAATGGCGGAAGTGGCGGCCGCAGCGACGGCAGCGACGCCGCCGCCGCCGTCCAGGACAACAGAGGGATGGCCACTCCGGGTGCTGGCGAGACGCCCGTTTCGGTTCAGCCCACGCAAGGTACTTTATCTGTCCTTGATCTGACCCCAGCTTTTGTGTGAAGCATCCGACTAACGCAAGCGGCATCGCCCCCGACATAGAGTAATGCAGCAGTAGTCTGGCATCTTTTGCCTGTTGAGGCTGAGGCTCCTCTGAGGCTCTTTTGACGGCATCTTATTTAGGATTCTGCGTGGCTGTACCCCCCCCCTTTTTTGCTTTTATAGGAGGTCACCGTTCTGCCATGTGCTGTCGACATGTTTTACCTCTGCTTAGCTGTCTCTGTCTGATTGTTTTCGCGTTCACAGGCCTCACAGGCTGCTGTCCCGGATGAGGGAGACTCCATTGTATTGATAGTCAGAATTCTAGTCTCTGTAATACCTATCTGGCTGACCCTATTGTTCAAAACTTGTTTCCACGCGAGGCCCAGATTGTATCTCGTGGGCTGGCGACCGCTGTAATGCCTTAACTGTAGCGTCCGATAGGGCTTGAAGAGGTAGGCATACAGAACTACCACGTGACTAAATTTGAACAGCCCGCCAAAGAGTCTCCACATCAGCTCCCAAAATTGCTTTAAGCTTTCCACAACACTTCCCAGCTTCTTTCTCCCTTTCAATCGATGCTTGAGCCACCATGATTGCCAGCAGATCCGCCGCGAAGCTGACAATGTCGACGGCGGGATTTGTCTTTTATGGCTGCACACGCCGACTGGGCTCCTGCGGCGGCAGCCTTGGTTCACATGGGCCACAATTCAATTTGACGAAACGGCCACACCTGCGACGGTTGCTGGCAAGCAGTGCAGGCAACGGACCGCCGGTGACCGCGCCTCATGGCGGCATGAATGTCTACGACGTGGTATGCGTTGGTGGTGGGCCGGCCGGATTGAGTCTGCTTGCTGCATTGCGTGAGTTTTGTTCTGGCGAATCTTTTTTTTACGAGTATATGTATATTGGCAGAAATGTTCAGTTCTGCTAGGCAAAGATGTTCAGTCTCAAGTGCTCCCTTTTTGCCTGATTACTGACCCCGACAGGATCCAATCCCGCCACTGACGGGCTCCGCCTAGCTCTTGTCGAGGCTCAAGACCTTGGCCGCCTGCGTGCATGGCCCTCTTCCGTGTCGGCGTCGCCTTCGTCGTCCCCGTCCCACTTTGCCAATCGGTGCAGCTCGTTGACGCCTGCGTCTGCACGCTTTCTCGCTCGCATCGGTGCCTGGCGCCATCTTGTCCAGGAACGGGTGCAGCCGTATGCGGCCATGCAGGTGTGGGACGGCGTGACGGGGGCGCAGATTGCGTTTGACGGGGCGCTGGTGGGCAGCGGTGGCGGCGGCGCGGCCGTGGATGGCGAGCGCTGCGTCTCTGTGATGGCGGGGGAGAGCAGCAACACGATTGCGTACATGGTGGAGAACAACAATCTGACGGCGGCCTTGCTGCAGCGTCTGGACGAGCTGGGCGGTGTGGACATGTACGATGGCACGCGCGTGGGCCGCATTGGGCTGGGAGAGGCCCAGGCTGAGGAGGACGGGCTCGAGACGGGAGATGCGAAGCTGGACCTTTCTTCCTGGCCGGCAGTCCACGTTGTGCGCGCAGGAGGCGGCAGCAGTGGCGGCAGCAGCGGAAGTGGCGGCCGCAGCAAGGACGCCTCTGTTCCATTGATGGCTCGCTTGCTTGTGGGAGCCGATGGCGCCAACAGTCCTGTTCGCTCGTTTGCCGGGATCGAAGCGCGTGGCTGGGACTACGATCGGCATGGCGTGGTAGCCACGCTTCGGGTGGATGACGGTCTGCTGAGCAGCAGCACCAGCAGCCCCCCCCCTACGGCCTACCAGCGCTTTCTGCCAACGGGCCCGGTGGCGCTGCTGCCGCTGCCCAACGGCTTTGCCACGCTGGTGTGGTCGACGACGCCCGAGCGAGCTGCCCACCTCAAGACGCTGGCGCCGCAGGACTTTGTCGCCATGGTCAACGCCGCGTTCCGGCTGCGGCCCGTGGAGCTGACGTTTTTGCACGAGCAGGCGGCGCCGGGCACGCTGCACGACGAGGTCGCGTGGCGGCTGCCGTGGGCGTCGCCGTCCTCGCCGCACTCGCCGCACTTGCCGCCGCCCGTGGTCGGCGTCCAGGACGGCAGCGTGGCCTCGTTCCCGCTGCGCATGCGCCACGCCGACCGCTATGTGGGCGAGCGCGTGGCGCTGGTCGGCGACGCCGCGCACACCGTGCACCCGCTGGCTGGCCAGGGCCTCAACCAGGGCCAGGGCGACGTCGAGAGCCTGGCCCGCGCCATCGCCGACGGCGTGCGCCACGGCCAGGACATTGGCGTCTGCATGGGCGACGGCGGCCGCGGCAGCAGCCCTCTCGACCGCTATGCCGCCGACCGCTACGCCGCCAACCACGTCCTGCTCGGCGTGTGCGACAAGCTGCACAAGCTGTACTCCGTCGAGGCCGGCCCGCTGGTGCCGCTGCGCTCGTGGGGGCTGCGCGCCGTCAATGCGCTGGAGCCCGTCAAGACCTTTCTGATGCAGCAAGCCGCCGGCGGTCGCTGATGGAGAGAGGAGTTTGGGACGCGTGCGGAACTTTTGTGCATCACATCACAGCTTTGGCTCGCAGCTTTCGTTGCGTCACATCACAGCTTTTGCTCGCAGCTTTCGTGTGCCACATCACAGCTTTGCTCGCAGCCTGGCTCGCCTTGTCCCACCGGCCGACGCCCTAGCCGAAGCAATGCTTGTTGCACACAGTTCGCCGCCGCCAACCGATTCTCGCCGGGCCTGAGCACCAGCGTCACCTTGTCACCAAAGGGCACACCCCGGAGAAAGGAAACTCTAGTAGATGCTTTCTTCCATGTTTGATTATTGTGATATTATTGCAGCTTTGTTTTTCTCCGTTTTATTTCCTCTCTCTCTCTCTCTCTCTTTCTTCTATTGCTTTGCCGTCCTTCGTCATGATGCAAACAGCCACATCAGGCAAGGCGGGCGGTTGCGGTTCGCAGTTCGCAGCTTGCAGATTCGTCTTTGTGTTCCACCGCTGCCGTGCCTCGCATCTGCTGACAGCCTCTGTGGCTTTCTTCATAAACACTCTGCTCACTCATCTTGGCCAGCCACTCCCGCACACAACCAAGAAAGCCCCTTTCGCCGTGGGAAAAAGGGGCTTGGCCGTGCGGTCTGCTGCCTGGCCGGCATTGCGTCAGACCGTCTCCGGCTCGCCAGGACTTTCCCGGAACAGAACCCGATCCAGCGCGTCGTCCGATCTCGGGCGCGCGATTTGCCGACTCACCTCGTCAGTGATGAATAGCCAGGCCTGGCTCTCTTTGCCTGTTTTTTTTATTATTTGCATTTTTTTTGGCACTTTTTCCCAGGGATCGGCACCCGGATAGGTTTTTCTATTTTTATTCAAAACCTGGTCACATTCAGAGCAACACTGCAAAGACAAAGGGGGGAAATATAAATAACAATGTAAACAAGGAGATTCATATCAAGATCAACACCGACATCTCCCAGATACGAGAATACACTTTTCAAAAAGCAACAAGGAGAAAAAAAAGCAAACGTCTGGAGATCGCTTGACTTTTCAAGGAAAAAGAAAAGCAAACGTCTGCAGATCTCTTGAGTCCATAGGAAGTTGCAGCAGCTTTTGCAGACAAAGTGTTGCTGCACAACTAAAAAAAAGACAAAACCCACAGGAGTGACTCTGATCACGACACTTTTGATTTCAGCCTCAGATCCTCGTCTGTGCTAGCAGCACAACCAGCAGCGCAGAGATGTGCTTTTTCGAATACTGTGCCTACACCTGCGGCCACACCAGCCTGCCTGTGCTCCGGCCGTGTCCGCTCACGACGGCCAGCCACACGTTCCCGACGTGTCCGCGGCGGGCGGAGCGGCCGTTTTTGGCGGGCGAGATGTGCTCGGCCTGCCAGAAGATCATCCACAGCCGGGCGACGCAGATCGAGGAGTACGAGCACCGCTTCATGCACGAGCGCGGTGTTTGCGGGTGCCCCACCGTGTTTCCATATCTGATCCGGCCGCGGGCCATTGGCCGGGGACGTGGCGGATGGAGCGACGACGGCCACCCGGGCGGCCAGGGCGGCCAGGGCGGACAGGACGAAGACGGCAGTCTGCCGCCGCTTTTCTTCGAGGCGGCTGCATCCGACCAGACTGAGACGGCCGTGGCCGTTCGCCTGCCCAGTCTCTTTGCGGCCGAGTGGGTGGGCGACCACCGCAGCCGACACGAGGCGGGGCTGTGCCAGTGCCGAGTGGACTTTCGGAGCTACCAAGAGGCGATGGCAGAGGCGGAGGCAGAAGAGAAGAGGGAGGAGACGAGAAAGTCGGATGACGACATGAGGGGGGGGGCTAAGAAGGACTGCGGGAAGAGGGCTGAGAAAAACGAGGAAGAAGCCGAGGAGGACAAGGAGAACAAGGAGGCCAAGGAGGCCAAGGAGGCCAAGGAGGCCAAGGAGGCCAAGGAGGCCAAGGAGGCCAAGGAGGCCAAGGAGGCCAAGGAGGCCAAGGAGGCCAAGGAGGCCAAGGGGACCAAGGCGTGCGAGGGCGGAGAGCAAGGATGTCATCAGATGTATTCGTCGTCGTTTGACCCAACCGTTGTGGCTGCTAGTCGTCGTTGCTCTCATTCCCGGCGTGCCGTCTCTCTGACGCACTTGGACAGCAGCAGCAGCAGCGACGGCGGCAGCCGGTGGCCCGGTGGACGTGTCGATCTGCGGCCGGCCTCGGCTCCTCCGTCGACGACGACGGCGTCGGCATCGGCGCCGGCATCGGCCGACATGTTCTCTGTGTCTGGTATATGTCACGTGCCCCAAACGTCAGAGGCCCGGGCGACGATGCCGGTCCCTGTTCCAGGCCAGCCAGCCCGCTATGCCGGGGCGGTCTTTGCCCGCGTACCCGACTATCTCGGTCTGACGAAACCGTTTCTTGCGCAGCCGTCGCCCTTTGCGGCTGCGCCAGGCCCGACAGTGATGGACGGGGCGCCGCCCTGGCCACTGCCTGGTGCTCTGTCTGCACAGCTCGCGCCAGCTGCCAGCGATGGCGCTACGAGAGACCGCGGCCGCCAAAATAGCCGAAAAGACCGGGTGCCGCTGGCTGGGTTTCCCATCGGCGCCGGGCCCGAGGGCGTGCTGCACGCGTCGCCGTGGCATTGTGGGCCGGCGTGCTGGAGGCGATGACTGGACTGGTTGGTGCTGGGACAGGAATGGCTGGCTGGACAAGAATGGCTGGCTGGACAAGAAATGGCTGAGGAAACCGTCTGGTCTCTAGAGGGAAAAGTACTGGGACAGATGGCAGAGAGAGGGAAAGTGGCAGCGGCCAGGGAAATGGAGAGGAAGGAAGAAGAATAAACGGGGGGTTTTTTTTTTGAGAAAAAGCAATACAAGTCTGCAAAAGTCTCCATGAGTTCTGTATCCGTTCTTTGCATTCTACCCGTGCATCTGTACAGTACAATCTAAAACGCATCTCGTCTGTCCCACGCCTATGTACGAGTGGTCCTCCGGTTCACTACAGTCCAATCCCTCGGCAGTCGTCCTGTCTCCTATGCTGCATGTACCACCCTCTTCCATCGTGCTTACCGGTCAACCTCACCTAGAGAGTGTTAGCAGGTTGCAGAACAGCAGAAACAGCAGAAACAGCAGAAACAGCAGAAACAGCAGAAACAGCAGAAACAGCAGCAAAGCAAGAAAGAAGCCAAACATAAGACAAGTCACAGCTCAAAAGCAAGAACAAACAGGCGACACCCCGCTTACCAAACACAAGGTCCATGGTGCCGATGACGGCGACGGCGTCGGCGAGCAGGTGGCCGCGCGAGATGTGGTCGAAGCCGCTGAGGTGGGCGAAGCCGGGGGCGCGGATGTGGACGCGGTAGGGGCGCTCGCTGCCGTCGCTGACGACGTAGACGCCCATTTCGCCCTTGGGGGCCTCGATGGCGCTGTAGGTGTCGCCGGGGGGCACGGCGTAGCCCTTGGTGTAGAGCAAGAAGTGGTGGATCAGGGCCTCCATGTTCTCCTTCATGGCGGCGCGGGGCGGCGGCGAGATCTTGTAGTCCTCGACGCGGACGGGGCCGGCGGGCATTTTGTTGAGGCACTGGTGGATGATGCGCAGCGACTGGCGGAACTCCTCCATGCGGCAGAGGTAGCGGTCGTAGCAGTCGCCGTGGATGCCGACGGGCACGTCAAAGTCGACCTGGTCGTAGGCGTCGTAGGGCTGGCTCTTGCGGATGTCCCAGGGCACGCCGGAGCCGCGCAGCATGACGCCGGTAAAGGAGAGGTTGAGCGCGTCCGCGGCCGAGACGACGCCGACGCCCTGCAGCCGGTTGATCCAGATGCGGTTGTCCGTCAGCATCTCCTCGGTCTCGTCGATGCGGTCGCCAAACTGCGTCGCCCACTGGTAGATGTCGTCCAGCAGGCCCAGCGGCAGGTCCTGGTGCACGCCGCCGGGCCGCACATAGGCCGCGTGCAGCCGCGCGCCCGACACGCGCTCGTAGAATTCCTGGCGAGGGTGAGCGGGGAGAAGGAGAAGGAAAGAAAAAGAAAGACGAGAAAAAAAAAGAAAAGAGAAAAAACAAGAAAAAAAGAGCAAAGAGCAAAAACAAGAAAAAAAGAGAAAAAACAAGAAAAAAAGATCAAAGAGCAAAAACAAAAAAGAAAAAACTCACCATCAGCTTCTCTCGCTCCTCAAAGCCCCAGAGAAAGGGCGTCAGGGCACCGACGTCCATGGCGTGCGACAGCACGGACATGAGGTGGTTGAGGATCCGGGTGATTTCGCCAAACAGAGTGCGGATGAACTTTGCGCGTTCCGGGATCTCAATGTTGAGCAGCTTTTCGACGGCCAGCGAGAAGCACTGCTCGTTGGTCATCATGGAGACGTAGTCGAGGCGGTCAAAGTAGGGCAGCGCCTGCAGGTACGTCTTGTACTCGCAGAGCTTTTCCGTGCCGCGGTGCAGCAGCCCGACGTGCGGGTCCGCCCGCACAATCTCCTCGCCGTTGATCTCGAGAATCAGCCGCAGCACGCCGTGCGCCGCCGGGTGCTGCGGCCCGAAATTCACCGTGTAGTGCCGGATCTTGCGGCCCTCCACCGAGTTTTCGCGCGGAATCTTGGCCGCCGCCTCCGCCACCGCCGCCGTTGCCGCTGCCTCTTCCGTCGTCGCCGCCGGCCGCGCCAGCAGCTCATCCGACGTCGGCAGCTGAAAGTCCGCGCCCGTCGGCACCAGCCGCGTGCCCTGGCCCTCGTACGGCTCCGCGTACGCGCGCATGCCGGCCGTCGAGAACGCCGCCGCCGTCGCCGCCGCCCGCGGCCGCAGCGCTGCCAGCGCCGCCCGGCCGCTGCCAACAGCAGCAGCAGCACCCGCAATCGGCCGCCTCACCGCCATCGACGCCGGCTGCCGCAGGCAGAGCCGCTTGGCGCTGTGGCCGGCCAGCCGGTAGAGACCCGTCATTTTGTTTTTGTTTTTTGATGCACTATTATATATTCGCTCTCTCGATATTTCGCTCTCCAGTCAATTGATCCTCCGAGTCCGTCCTTCAATCGGCCGATCCCAGTTGGCCCCTAAAGGAGCAGTCAATTCGTCGTGTCCTAGAAACGGTGGAGTGGAGAGGAGCAGACGAGAGGGCTGTCTCGAGGCACAAAGTGAATGCGTTTTGCCGAAAACAAAAAGCCCAGTCGTCTTTGCAACGCCTTCATAATACGGGCGAATGGTGGAGCCGTCGACTTCCGAGTTCGAATTTGGAAGGAAGGGGGGGCCCGGAATAGTGTATTTCCAGAAGACCCGCTTTTTCCAGCAAGTGGGAGAGCTTGAATTATCACTCCATGATTGAAGCACACCATTGGCTGGAGCTTGAGCGTGGTTGAGTGTGGTTTATTGTGGAGACAGCTGATATGATAAGGATAAGCGAAAAAAAACTATGGTCACCCAAAAAGGTCATTTTTGGTCATTTTTTGGTTTTTGAGCACTCGTACAACACATTTATACCATGCAATCAAGATGGCGCCCATAGTAGCCAGCCAAGCTGAAGTGGACCGAAGAAGGGTGAGTTGGTGGTAATGTTCTGGCTGTTGTTTGATTTTGTTCTGATTGTTTGTTTCTCTCACTGACCCCCAGACCATCAACATCAACCTCGAGACGGTGTCGAATGTGGCGGCGACCGAGTTCCCGGGCAACTTCCCGGGCGAGGACCTGTCGTGGAACCTGGAGCAGTTCCGGCAGGGCCTGCGGGTGCAGTTCCACCGGAACGAGCCGCTGGAGGCGTCGTTTTCGCTGGTCGGGGTGGACGCCAGCATCGCGAATGCGTTCCGGCGCATCATGATTGCCGAGATCCCGACGGTGGCGATCGAGACGGTGTACATTGACAACAACACGTCGGTGATCCAGGACGAGGTGCTGGCGCACCGGCTGGGCCTGATTCCGTTCCGCGGCGGCCGCGAGGGCCTGCGCTCGTTCATCCGCTACTGGAAGAAGCCGGCGGCGATGGGCTCGCCGGGGCCGGGCGGCCTGGGCGGCGGCGCGGCGGCATCGGCCAACCCGGCGGCGGCGGCGGCAGCGCACGCGCAGGACGTGCCGTGCTTCGACTACAACACGCTCAAGCTGGAGCTGCGCGTCGAGTGCACGCACAACGAGGCGGCTGCGCCGGGCGAGACGGACCCGCTCCGGCTGTACCACCACGCCCACGTGTACGCGCGCGACCTCGTGTTTGTGCCCGAGGGCGAGCAGCCGCGCTACTTTTCGGGCCCCGACCGCGCCATCGCCCCCGTCAACCCGGACATTCTCGTGGCCAAGCTGCGGCCCGGCCAGGCCATCGACCTCGAGTGCCACCTGCACAAGGGCATCGGCGCCGACCACGCCAAGTTCTCGCCCGTCTGCACCGCCTCCTACCGCCTGCTGCCTGTCATCACCATCACCGAGCCCATTGTCGGCGCCGACGCCGTCAAGTTTGCCGCCTGCTTCCCGCCCGGCGTTATCGGCCTCGAGCCCGTCACCAAGCAGGACGCCGCCGCCAACCCGGCCGCCTTTGCCGGCCGCGTCGGCGAGCAAAAGGCCGTCGTCGTCGACCCCATGCGCGACACCGTCAGCCGCGAGTGCCTGCGCCACCCCGAGTTCCAGGGCAAGGTCCGGCTGGGCCGCCGCAAGGACCACTTTATCTTCTCCGTCGAGAGCACCGGCCAGTGGGACAGCGACGAGCTCTTTCTCGAGTCTGTGCGCTTGCTGAAGCGCAAATGCCAGCGCATGGAGAAGCAGCTCAAGACGATGATTCGGTAGGGAAGGGGAACTTGTTTCGGCGGATTTTCTTGTCTTACAGTATTGGGCTTGCACTTTCTTTTTCCGTCAAGGACTGGCGTTATTCAGGCAAGAGAATTTCTTGATAAATAAAATTGCATTTCACGGTTGGTCAGGCAGACTTGGTATACTTTTCTTTCTTTCTTTGCTCTTCTTTAAGCTATGGACTCGCATCCCAGGCCAGCAGGGCTTGCTTTTACAGTTTGTACTATATGTCATTCGGTATGTCAGGCCGGTCGGTTTTTGAGCTTTTACTCTGCGTGACTTTACTCATGCGTGACTGGGTGCTGTGGCTTGCCAGGGTTGCTGGTAAAGGACAATGGCAAAGGCTCCTCCACTAGTCTATGGCTTGCCAGGACAATGGCAAAGGCTCCTACACCAGTCTGCTTGCCTGTGTTGCTCCTACACCAGTCTGCTTGCCCGTGCTCCTACACCGCTATGGCTTGGCCAGGACAAAGGCAAAGACGAGGCTGGGAAAGGCCGGATCTGTTACGGCCAGCTCGAAGCCGTAGTCGAGGCCGAGCTCGCGCAGGGAGCGGTCCAGGTTCGGGCGCGTCTGCTGCTCGAGGCTGGGCGGGGCGCGCATGTAGAGGGTGCGGCCGTCGGCGCGCACGGACGGGTGCTTGAGCTGGGCCTCGGGGCGGTCGGCCAGGGCTGCGAGCAGGTCGGCGAGCGAGGTGGCGGCGAGATCGGCGACGGGCAGCGGGCGCGGGCGCTGGTCGGGGCCGCAGACGGGGCAGTCGTCCTTGCGCTCGTGGCGGAAGGTGTAGGTGTAGATGCCGTCGTTGCCCGAGTACATCATGTAGTTGTCGTCGAGGCCGAGCGCGGGCGCGATGCTGGTGGCGATCTTGAGCACCTCGTTGCAGCAGCTGGCCGCGATCACCGCGTTCGTCGACGCGATGGCCGGGATGATGTTCTTGACGACTCCCTGCGTCAGCGCATACGTCACGCCGTCAATGCCAAACTCGGCCGCCCGCCGCTGCGCCTGCGCGAACAGCCAGCCAATGTGCGCCGGCTCGTCCGCGTCCAGCGCCGCCCCGCCAAACGGCGCCTCGCGCTCCCACGCAATCACGTGCGCCCACTCGACGCAGTGCTCCGGCTGCCGCGGGATGCTCGCCAGCGTGCACAGCGGCACCGCCGCCCGCGGCGCGTGCATGTCCAGCTGGCACTCGATGCACGACGTCATCGTCGGGATCACCACCCGCGACTGGCCCTTGAAGCCCTCCGTGCCGCCGTCCACCAGCGGCTTGACCGCGTCGCCGCCCTCCGAGTCATTGCCGCCGCCGCCGCCGCCACCACCCTCCGCCAGCTCCACCAGCGTCGCGTTGATCCACCGCCGCGCCTCGATGCTGTCCAGCCCGCACACGACCACCTGGAACTGCATGTAAAAGGCCGCGTCAAAGTCCTGGATGCGCTTGTTGTGCGCCGTGATCTGCACGCCGCGCACCCGCCGCATCACAAAGCGCGCCGCCACCTCCGCCTTGGACTGGCCCACGTCCGCCTGCCGGAACAGAAACTGCCGGTTCAGATTCGAAATGTCAATCGTGTCCATGTCGATCACGTGGATGTCCCGGAACCCCGACAGCGCCAGGTTCTTGAGAATCTCGCACCCCAGCCCGCCCGCCCCAATCACCAGCACCTTCATCTTGTCCACAAACGGCACCACCTGCTCGCCGTCAAACCCCATCTCCACCGGCGTGAAGGGGCCCGCCGTCGTGCGGATCCGGTCGAGGTATTTCCTGTCGACGTCAGCGACAGAAAGAGAAGCGAAGGCCATTCTCCCGTTTTTCTTTGAAAAAAAAAGAAAAAAAAGGTACGAAAAAACATGAAATAGTCCTTACCATCGCTGAGAGCTCGTCTCAATATCTGCAGAAGCCATGGCTGCAGCGCGGGGGGGTGCAGATCCTGTAGGTCAAGGTGGTGAAAGCGGAAATTCACAAGAGGCGGCGACTTTGAGAGGCGATGTCAGCCTGTCGTAGTGCCATTATGCGGCGTCGGTAGACACACTGCCCCCTTGCAAACCAAACGCCCCCGTACAATACACTACACGTGACTAATGACCTGCAGTAACAACGCTAACACCGCTAAAAGCACCACTGAAAGCACTGCTGGAAGCACAGTTGATAGCTCAGCTTACAGCAACAGCGGCGGAAGGCTTGAAAGGCTGGCAAGCCGAAGCCTATAGGGCTAGTGTTTAACAGACAGGAAATTTTCAAGCATATAAAGGAGGATACGGCTGAGCAGCAACTTTCTATGATAATTAACAATGGTTTTTATTTTCTTTAAATGGTATTTGTTATTTACGTTTTAACTGGCGTTTTTGGTGATCTTCGTGATAGTTTGCCTGAATTTCAGAGGGAATGGGCGAAGATTCATCACGTGCACTGAATTGACAGGGGGGAGTGTGCATTTGGTTTGCAAGGGGGCAGTGTGTCTATCTGACACCAGGCTGTGATGCACAACTTGCAACACAACAACAAAACAGCAAGGCAACGATCGGTCAATTGAAAACTTAAAACTGGCAATAAAGATGAAGAGTAGAAGAGAAAAAGAGAAAACAAAGGGAGAGGAGGGGGGGGAAGCCCTTTTCTCGAACTTTCACGCCCCCAACGCTCCTGCCCAGCGAGTGCTGAATCAGTTGATCGCCCCTGCCCTAGTTGGTTGCCGAAGGCACCAACTAGGGCAGGTACGAGCTATTACAACCTGAACTGTGTAACTGCTCTCTTTCCATCGCACCTTCCACAAAAAAGAAGGCAAAACCGCTGCTATGCTGGCTTCGATCACGTCAAACCCATAAACAACGACGCGATGAGGCTCGTAAGCCGTCCCCATTTCTCTGCCACACCTCGAGATGAAAACGAGCACGATCCTCCCTGACACCGCAACTCTGGTCGCTATGGACGAACGGCATACGGAAGCAGAGGAGAACCAAGCTCTTCAGAGCAGACAGAAACCACAGATCGTTGGCGACAGCAGCGACGACGACAAACCGCAGCCCAAACGAGCGCGATTGACGCGTAAAAACCTTGCGGCATTTGACAAAATGTGCAAAGAGAAGACGTCAGGCCTCTCGGACGATTTTTTTAACACGACCAGGACCAAGTCCACGTCGACAACGTCGACAAGGTCGCCAATATGTGCCGAAAAAGCCCGCAAGAATGGCATATTGACTCCGATGCATTCCGAGCCGCCCACGAACCTGGAGGAGATCCGGAAACGATACGCGACATCCCGTGCCTCCCCCTCACCAACGGAGTCAGAATATGAGCACTACGTAAACCGCGTCCAAAAAGCCGGCACCGAAGCGACCATCGTGGTTGAAACAAGCGGAAAACTACTCAAGGAATACGACGACAAACGTTATAGACGAGAATTCAATCGACCATTTACGGATTACCCAAAGGACGTCGGATTCAATAATGGCCTGCCCATACCACGGCCCGGGTTTGTTGAAGGACTCGAAATATATGAGTACAAGCCCGTTCCGGTTGACGAGCACGGAGCAAGTCTTTATCAGGGTGACCCCTTTTCCATCACCCTGCCGCATATCGCGGGGGAATGGAAAGGCCCAACAGGAAACATGAATCAGGCGATGATGCAAAGCGCCTTCGATGGGGCCGCGATGGTCCACGCAAGGAACCAGGCCCTCGCCTACATGGGAATAGAGGACCCCTCTGGACACGCCTCAGTCACAACATTCACCACCGACGGCAATAACCTCAACCTGTACGCCCATTACGCTGCCCCCTCAGACGAAGGTGAGCTTGAGTATCATCAATGCCTTGTCTCGACAGCGTACCTTTTTGGCACCTACGAAGCATACAAAGACGGAAGGAAAGGTCTTAGGAACGCCCAGGACCACGCAAAAACCCAGTCCGAGCAATTGAGAGACCAGCTGAAGGAGCATTATAAGAGGCAACGCGGCGGGGGCCCCCAGCCTCGCCTCGAAACTGGCCACGAGCAAATGTACCAGCCCCCGCCCGCGACATCTTCTTCTCGGCATCCCAACGAGGCACACTCCGCGACTTCGTCCAAGTCTCTTCCGCCCTGTAATTGACTATTCGTCCAGTCAAGGCAGCCAGAAACGAAAGGCTCCGAGCTCACATTCGTCTCACGAATCCTCGGCCCCTGTCAGCAAACACGGGAGCTCCTGGAAGAAGGATCGCGAGACTGGTCAGCACCTGTAATGGCACCTGTGATACAGTTAGACACAGCTAGCCAACAGGCCGAAGTTTGTTGCCGAGAAGTATTTAGTACAGCGAAGCTTCCCTCGCTACTCACATCAGTCTTTACCTGCCACAAGGTGAGGAAGCATCTAGCCTTACACCACACTTATTTTTAGTACAGCCTGACTACCTCTCACATACTAGAGTGAGAGAGACTGGGCATAACAGCCTGGTCGAATTCATGAATCGCAGACTATTTGCAGTAATTGAGGCACAGGGCTGGTATACAAAGTATCCTTCTTGAAAGTAATCTAAACAGTGCGTTCGATAGTCCTGGATTCAGGCTATAAGACGTGGTAATTCGTACAATATTTGTCTTTTTTTCATGGAGATACTTGTGTTTTTATATGTAATCGGTGGGATTGGCCGCTAGTGTCGTTTATTGTTTCGAAGACATAGGGCTGGCCACTCAAGCCACACCGCCCAGACCCCGCTACAGCCTGAGCTGTGCAGCTCTGCCCTTTTTCGTCACCTAATAATACTCCGTATTACATCGCAACTTCCCATCCTGCACGCCAAGAAAACACAAATGGCCAGTCAAAGGCAACAACCCCAAAATCAAAGATCACCGGGATGGATGCTGTACTGGCTTCGATCCGGTCAACCCACAACAACGACAACGAAGACGGCACCAACAGCGACACCAGCAGCAGACAAGCATTCGTTCTGCGAGAAGTAAAGCGAAGAGATGCTGCCCCGAATGCAACAGCGGCCGCACAACACGTCTCGACAGCTGCCGCAGCCACTTCCACAACAGCAAGAAAGGGACCTGCTTTTCTTGCCTCGGCCGATGAAGCCCTCGAGGCTTTGCGCAGCGAGCCCGACTACGACACGCTCGTGTCGGTGTTGCGGTTCCTCGTTGCCGCTGACAAGACGCCACCAGTACGCGGGGCAGCCAGCGCAGAATCCTCAGCAGACCGGCAGCCAGCACGGTTCGACGTCCGCTGGCCCAGTCCGCTGTCTGCCCAGATCGTGCAGGTGCTCGTGACCGACATTGTGCCCAACTACTGGGCGCTGCTGCACGAGAGCGACGACGAGAGCGACGGCGACAGCGACGGCAGCCGGGACGACGCCGATGGCCAGGACACTTATGTCGCCTCGAATGGGAAGAAAGAGACCACCACTACCGTTAGCAGCAATTCTGCGAGACGGCGAGCAACACGGCGAGCAACACGGCGAACCACGCCCCTCGTCCTGCTGCTGCGCTGCCTCAGAAGCGTCACGGGGCTGAGCGCCCTCCTCGCCCGGCTGCGGGCCCTCCTCGCACAGGCAAGGTCGGCCCCCGCTGCTCCGAGCACACCTGGTAGCACGGGGGGTGCTGAGAGTGCTGAGCAGCAGTTCCAGAACACCTCTTGGCAGATCCAGCTTGTCCTAGACGTGCTGGCCGAGGTGCTAGGCGGCGGCGCTGATGTTGACGGGGATTCTGGTAACGGCGACGGCAGCCGTGGCCGGTCTGACCCGTCTGTTGTGGCCACTCTGTGGACGGCGAGCGTGCCACAGGACATCAGCAGCGAGGGAGACGTGTCTGCCAAGAAGCTGCGGCGGCTCCTGGCGCAAGAGTATGTCAACCTGCTCGGCAGCGGCCGCGTGGTCTCGTTGGCTGCCGAGGCCGAGACCGTTCTACGGGACAGGAAAGAGGGATCTGCAAACAGAAACAGCGCAAACAGCGCAAACAGCGCACAGAACAGCGGTCGAGACCAAAGATCAAGCTCGTTGCCGTCGCCGCCGCCGCTGTCGCACCAATCGTCGACTTCGTCTTCGTGGATGGCCATCGGAAGAGAATACAGCCGCTGGCTGGCGCGCGGCCTGGTGAACTGGACTTTGCTCGACAGCTCTGCCACGCCTGCTGCTGCTGTCAAGGACGACAATGACAAGCTGCGCGCCGACCTTTTGGGCAAGGCTCTGCAGCTAGGGAATCCTGGTTGGTTTTTTTTTTTTTTTTTGGTTCACTCTGTTGTTTTTCTTTTTGACACGGTTTTTGCTGTTGAGCCTCGACTTGAGCCTCGACCCTAACCTTGGCTTTGGCAGATGCCGTCGTTTCTGTTCTCGTCTCAGACTTGCTGCTGGGAAACACGGACACCGACGAAAAAGCTTTTGCAGGCCTCTTCGGCCACCTTGCTGCCCACGAGCAAAAGCGGCTTCTAACTAGCATCTTGATGTCGGTCTCGCTGAAGGGCCCCCTCGATGATACTGCTGCGAATTCGCTGCAGGACCCCGCCGCCGCCGCCGCTGTGGCCTCCGTTGCCGGCCTCGTCAAACGCGTCGTCGGCAGCGGCCGCCCGCTGCTCGACCTCCTTGCCGCATGGCTCGTCTCCCCTGCCGCCGACAGCCTGTACGCGAGCCAGGCCATTGTTGTGCGTCGTGCCGTCCTGGCCGTTCTCGCCCAAGCCGGCCCGCGCCTCGTTCTGGACGTCCTAGAAAAAGCCCTCGCCGCCTTCAGCGACCAGCTGTTTATCCGGCATGGTCCGGCCATGCAGCAAGAATGTGGGTTTGCAAGCAAGAAGAAAAAAAAAAAAAAAAAAAAAAAAAAAAAAAAAAAAAAAGAGAAAAAAAAAAAAATAAAAACTTCATTGCATTAACCCCCAGCGTGTTTACAGCCAAGGCCCAGAAAATGCTGTTATATGCCGGCTATGTCTTCCGAGCAAACCCCAGATCTCTCACAGCCATTCTTCGGTCGCCCGCGTACATGGCGGCCGTGTCAAATCGCCTGGGCGCCTCCCACACCCGGGCTCGCTTTCTCGGCATGGTCGTAGGCGAAGCGCTGTCGGGACTTGTCGACAGCAGCGCCAAAAGACTCGACTTCCGCCTGCCAGACATGGCTTCGGAGGATGCCGCCTGGTACAAGAGCCTCGTCAACGTCGCAGACTCCGTTGGCTCCGTGGACCTTGTGCGGTCGTGGCTGAGCCCGTCAAAGCAACGCAGCAGCAGCAGCAGCACTGGCGCTATCGCTGCTCATCCTGGGAAAAAGACAGAATCACATGGCCGGCCACGTGCGAAGAAGTCGGAGACAAAGCCTATCCGTCGGCCGATCGCTGCCCCCCAAACGGGGTTTGTTATTGAAGAGATAGACGACGACGACGACGACGACGATGGCGACAGAGATGGTACTGAAAGAGACAAAGACAAAGGCGTGGTGACCGACGACGGCGGCGACAGCGACGACGACGATGATGACGACGACGACGATCTGGTGCCATATGCCAAGCCAGACTCGGACTCCGAAGACTCGGACGATGACCCGACGCTGATTCGGCGCGACAAGCCAAAGGCGCCCGTCTACATACGCGACCTGCTTGCGTTTTTCCGCGACACCGAAAACTACGACCGCCAGCGCCTGGCTCTGACGACGGCGCCGGTGCTCATCCGCCGCAAAGCCAACTTCGGCACCGAGGTGCGGCAGCACGCCTACGACCTGGCCTCGCTGCTGGCCGGCCTCCAGGACAACTTCGACATGGACGATTTCTACGAGCTGCGCCTGCAGGCCATGGTGGCGCTGGTGGTCGCCCAGCCGCCAATGGTTGCTCCGCGGCTGGCCGCGCTCTTTTTCGAGGGCGACTATTCGCTGGCCCAGCGCGCCGCCCTTTTGTCGGCGCTCGGCCTGGCCGCGCGCGAGCTGGCCGGCTTCGAGACGTCCGAGTACGCTGCCGCCGCCGCATTCCCGTCAAAGCAGCTGCCGGCGCGCGTGGAAAGGCTGTTTTTGTCGTCGTCGTCATCGTCGCCGTCGCCGTTGCCGTCGTCCATGCCAGGCTCGCAGCAGGCCGCCGCCGCCCTCAAGCCCCTGCCTCTGGGCGCGCTAGATTCCATCACGGACTCGCTGACGGCTGGCTTTCTTCGCCCCATCGCCGCCAAGGCGGCCGACGACGTCACCGGGCCCGATGTCTTGAAGCTGGCGTCGTTCAAGTCGCGCCTGCAAGAGAGGACGGCAGAAAACGAGAGGAGTAGCGGCGGCGGCGGCGGCGGCGGAAAAGTCACGCGGAAGCTGCGCTCGTCCACAGCTGCTGGGCCGGCAGCGACGGCAAACACGGCTGCCCAGGTGCTGGCCACCGCCTTCTTTTTCCCGCTCACGGCACGCTTCCAGCTGGCTCTGCAAGCGGCCGGCCCGGCCAAGAACGGCCCAGGGCGCGTGCGCGGCGGCAGCGTGCTCTTTGACCCGTCGCTCCTGTCGCTGTACATCAAGACGCTGGGCGTGGTGGTGCACGCCGCCGGCCCGGGCGCCGTGGCCCTGCCCGACATGACGGCCGAGCTGTGGCGGCTGCTGCTGGGCAGCAGCGTGCAGGCGCACAGCTTTGGCGACGCCATGGTGACGCATGCCCTTCTCTTTGCCCTGCTGGCCCTGCTCGACGTCAACGAAGGCCGGATGGTGGACATTTGCCGCGAATTGGCCCACGAGGTCGTGCAGACGCGCGACTGGCTGCTGCAGCTGCTCGACCGCCTGCAAGCCGCGCCGGGGACAGGCGACCGCCAGGAAAGCGAGACCCAGATGCTCGCAGCTGCCACCTACATACGGCTGACCGAAGGCATGGAGAGCTATCGTAGCCTGCTGCTGGGCGAGATGATCGGATGACCGGATGACCGGAGGAGCCGGACACGGACCCGCCGGGCAGGGGAAGGGTTATGTTCTAGAGGAAAAATAGTGGCTCTGCTAAGGAGTAGTTACTTGCTGAGGGTGTATTAATACTGCTTATTCTTACCTGTAGGTTATGCATGTTAAGGAGCAATCATACGAGTGTGTAAGAGAACGTCTGTAAGAGGCTCGCATCACGTGCATTGTGGGCTGGCCGTCAATACCCGCTGGTTGTTACTGAAGAAGGGCTAAAATGGCCTGACAAATCGATTGGTGGCGCGGGCGCGGGCGTTATGACGAAATCTGCTCAACCTTTTTGCTTTTCGTTTCTGCTTTTTCGTTTCCTTCTTTTTTTTTTCTATCCTTTTGTGTCAGTACTCCTTCGTACAAGGTCATCCCAGATTGTGTTGGTCCGAGCTCACCAGCAAACCGGCGAAAATGTCCTCGTCACAACAAGCGGCACCAATGGGTAAGGCGAAACGATTTCCGCTCCTGTCTCTCTCTCTCTTCACAATCGAAACATCCACTTTTGCATAAGCTTGCCATTTTCTAGCTGTTTGTTAACCTTGGCTTCAGTGTCAACGCCAACCTCATCACAGCCCACCATTGCCGCGAGCGACGCTCCGGCGAAGCCCAAGGTAAAGTCTTTCCCGTCGTCTGCTCTTTTTGGCGTGTGCGATCTCTCTCTCCCACTGCTGTGGCAATCGAGCTAATGAGCGGCCGCGCTAGCCGTGCTGTGTTTGTACTCAAGAAAAATCACGCCGCGACGAGTGTATGCTCTTTTCCAAATCGGCCGACCCGGCCGCTGACTGCAAGTCTGCCGTTGAGCAGTACCGCACCTGCATGGCCGGGTTTGGGTTCAAAGTCTAGCGTCTAGACAGCCGGACAGATGGGGGGGACGGCAAATCGAGAAAAACATATAAAGGGAAAATGAAAACGAGAGCAACGGGCTAGCTACCGGTCCGTCCACAGAAGTGGTCATTATAGAGCAGACATGCAGGGTTCATGCGTTTGTCAGTACGAGTATAGATTTGGACAATTCTCCTCACGGTTTTTTAAAAAAAAAACGTCTTAAAAAAAAAAGAAAACATCGCCGCCTTTTGTGCATCACAGATATGGACTGTTATAAATAGTCCTGCCCCTGCCCATTGCGTGCCTGTTGGCGGTGCATCTTTTGTTGAAGTCTGCATGTTTGACGGGCCGTCTATCCTCTAATCTCTTCATTTCTTGGTGCCTTTCCGGCGATGCCCCTTACTTCCAATGTCCTAATACCCCTTGACGACCTCGATTTCGTCCATACTTCGTTCAGCGCTGCGGCCCGCCAGCTTTGTCCAGTGCCGGTGTCGCTGGCTCGCCTGCTGCCGTTGCCTCTGTCGCCAGCCCGGCATACGTGCTCTGGAGCATCTGGGCCGTGTTGACGGAGGCGTCAAAGAAGCGGCCCAGCCGCTCGGCCAGCGCCCGTTGCACAGTGTCACGCCTCTGGACTGCGGCGACCAGACGCGCCAGCTGCTCCTTGCGGACACGAACGCTAAGCCGGTTAGTTAAAACGATCTTTTTGCACGCAAAAAAAAAATGCACCTAGATGCTGTCGTGAAATCTCGCGCGCACCGTTGCTTCTCCTGCTCGGCCAGCGCGGCCTCTGTACGCCGGACAATCATGGCCACTTCGGCCTCGCACTGGGCGGAAATCCGGTTGCGGATGGCGAACCGGCGTTTTTTTTGCTTTGTAGAGATGGGTCGACAGCGTTAACATACTGTCATATGAGACACATGAGAGAGAGTTCCCCTTGGGGAAAGGAAAAAAAACTAACAGCTTCAATAGCCAACTTGAGCTCTGTCGCGGCCTGCACCGGATCAAAGTCGTTGTCCAGGTCGCTGCTGTCCAAATCCATCGTGTTTGTGTCCTTCTCCGTGTCTGTTGTTGTGGCGGCTGGTTTCGAGCCATCGTCGCTAAGCTGTCGCCGCTTGCTCGTTGCGGCCGTTTTCTTCTTGGGAGGCATGGTTCTTTGCGTCTTACCGCAACACAGTTCTTTGCGTCTTACCACAACACACTTGAATCCCCCAAAGCTCGCTGTGATCCTTTGATTTGATGGAAACAAAACACAAAATGTAGAAAGACATTCTGGGAACTTGGAACAACCCTGTTCCACTTGGAAGCCAGGCCGCGACTTCCTTCTGCCATCTGCGACATTGTCGGGAAAGAACAACCGTAGCGCTTGCCTCGTTGATTTCTCCCGTTCTCAGGTCTCCCGTTCTCGGGAATACAATCGGCCAGCTCCAAAGAACATGCCAATAACGTGACATCTTAATGATAATGTGGCTCTTAGCGCCACCCATCTTAAGCCATGAAGCGTTGAAGGACTTGTATTCATGGCTCTGCAAACAACAACATTTGCTTCACTCATTAGCGCCATCACTTTTAAGGAATTTGTGGGCTGTAACTTATGGCCCTGGTCGGACTTCCCCTGTGCCATGCTTGGTACAAAATGGATGCATCTGAACCATGTAGAGCAAGCTTCTCTTTGAGATTTACGAGTCCACAAGGACGAGGAGTGCTCTCAGCGTTCTCAGGTTTGCTGTTGAAGACCCCATGCGAGGCTGGTGGCGCAGGGTCTGTTGTTTCACGTGACATCCGCAATTAGCAAATCAGAAGTGTCGGCTGCTTGGGTGGGGAGCTAAAAAAAAATTAAATAAAAAAATAAAAAAAAAGAACGCTTTCTCTGTGTTACTCGTAAATTTTTTTTTTTTTTTGTCGTTCCAGTTTCGAAGGTGCTTTTGCCAGCCACAATCACCATGGGTCTTGCAGCGCCAAAAAAGTATGTCATTTTTGTCTTCTGATCGTCTGGGACATGCTGGATGAGTGCATTTTTGGGCCAGTGTGGCTGTTTTTTCTCTGCTGCTAACCGCTTCTTTTTTTTTTCACATGCAGTAAATGGAAAATTGGCGAGGACCCGAACAACACAAAATGGGCTCGTAACACCAGCAACTTTGGCCAGAAGCTGCTGCGCTCGCAGGGCTGGCAGCCGGGCCAGTATCTTGGCCGCCAGGGCTCTGACAACAGCGAGTTTCTCACGACCGCCAGCGCCTCGCACATCAAGGTTGTGTTGCGCGAGGAGAACCTCGGGCTCGGCGCGGTGTCGGTGTCGCACGGCCGGGGCAGCAACGGCGGCGAACTGCCTGGCGAGTGCACGGGGCTGGATGTGTTCAAGGACTTGCTGGGCCGACTGAACGGCCAGTCAGAAGAGACACTCGAGAAGAAGCGGCAGGCGCGAGCAGACGTGCGCATGACGCTGTACGTGGAGCGGCGGTTTGGACCGATGCGCTTTGTGCGTGGCGGGCTGCTGGTCGGAGACAACATGCAGGAAGCTACAGCACTCGAGGACCCGGGCAAGGAGGCCAACAATGCAGACGAGAAACCGAAAACGAACAGCGCCAACGAGACCGAGGAGACGGGCGACACCAGCGAAAGCAAACCACTGGCTGGCTTGGACAAGAAAGACCGAAAGGCCAAGAAGAACGGTAAAAGAAAGGACAAGAAAGCGCTTGAGTCTTCCAAGAAGCGAAAGGCCGAAGATTGCGATGCAGACGGCGGAGACGTCGACGTTGGAATGTCAACAGACGACGAACGCAAGCACAAACGGAGAAAGAAAGAGATTTCCGAAGAGGCGGATCACAAGCTAGAAAGCAAGAGCAAGAGCAAGAACAAAAGCAAGAGCAAGAGCAAGAGCAAGAGCAGAGGAAAGAGCGAAAAGAATGGCCGGGAACCCGAAGAGGAGAAAGAGGGGGTCCGAGAGGACGGCATTGAGGCAGATGAGGCGGTTGAGATGTCCGCGGAGGCTGGCTCGGGGGGCAAAAAGGGAAAGAAGGAGAAGAAAGAGAAGAACCGAAAAGACAAGAAAACGAAGAAAGAGAAGAACAAGAACAAGACGGACAAGGGAGAGACGGCGGCCGCAGACGGTGAGATCAGCGATGAGCCGCAGGAGTCAGGCCAGTCGAGCGAAGCAGCAACGTCGTCAGAACACCAGCTCACACCCGGTACTGCCTCTGCATTGCCAGCACCGTTTGTCTCCGGACGGCATCTTGCCCGAAGACGATATATTGCTCAAAAGAGGGCGGCGGTTATGGACCCACAAGCTCTTAAGCAAGTACGTTTGTTTCTCTCGCTGGATTCGTGTTTGGATTCTCTCTTTAGCTATCAGACAACTAACTTTTTTGCGGCAGATATTCATGATCAAGGCTTGATATGTTACGGAGCACAAAATAGACCAGACTTTTATCGGCATTTAGCTTTGGGGCGTTTTGGATATTTGTATTTGGCATACTTTTTATTTTGGTTTCTTGTCTTTTTTTTTGTCTTTTTGATAGCCCTGCAGCGTCATAAATGAAGCCAGGATAGACAGCCAAAGGCAACCAAGAGTTGCAGCCGCTGTTGCGGAGGCTACAAACGAAATGGAAACAGGGCTGCGTCTCTTAGCCTCCGCTGAAGACCGACCAGATGCTATCCATACAAAGATGTTGCCATGTCTACCGGTCTAACAGATCATATGTGAGAAAGGCGGCCCATAAAAATCTTGCACATCTGTCCATGAGAACCCAGTATGGGTACAAGCGAAGGACGACGGGACGGCTTTGCCACACCGAGGTTTATTTTCGTGTAAAAGGCAAAATGGTACACAAGCATCTTCATTTTCGAAAAACAATTTGTTGATCCCAACGCCCGTTCATAAATTAGAGGCGCTCGGGATAGCGAGTGCTGGGATAGAACATGAGAGAGCAATATCCATACTCGCAGACGGAAAAAGATGGCTTAAGAAAGCCATGTTGTACCAAGGGATTTAATAACCTCTGTATGATTGGACAGACGCTTGGAAAAGGTGTGGCACATCTCCATAGAAGCTCTTTTAATGTTTGGAAAACCAACCAAGAAGAGGGGGGACGTGTTGGCAATGGGCAGCTAGCTTGCATGTTACAAAGAAAAGAAATGAAAGGATATACTCCGCAAGTAATATACGTTGCCAAAGAGCGAAGCAGGTGTGTCGGCGTGTGTCAGACGTGTGACAATGATGGGCGATATGGAGGACTCCCTCATAAATAGAGGGAGGATAGTATGGATATTACGGAGTGACAGTTGGACAAAAGTCCAGCCGCATAGTCTTATTTGTCGCCCGCATACAAGTACGAGTAGATATCTCGTGGCTTATCTTCACTGTACGAGTACGTGGCATTAACAAAGTACTCGTAAATATCGCAAAACGGCACAAAAATGTCTCACGGGCAAATCAAAAAAGACGTGCAAGCTTCGTGGGAGCTCCTCGTCCAGAGACCATAAGGACACTCGCAAGAAATGCGTTGGGACAGCCCGCCATTATATCAGAAACAAGATAAATATTACCCCGCAAACCTGGCGCGGCGCACATTTGGTGGGGGTGCAGCGGATGTCCTGGGCTTACTAGGCGGCGGAAAGCCCCCACAAGACGGCCTATGAGTGGTTTCATACGAAGTACTCCGTACAAAATAAGAACTGAGCAGCGCATGCGGAGAACGTCCTCAGTCACTCAGCTGGTGGTTGCTTAGAACAATCCACGCTAAGGAGCGCACTACGAGTAGATTCTCCCGCTAAAGCCGCAGCAATACGACGTTCGAAGTGCTAATAGAACAGACAGCTCTGGCATTTAAGGCGACAGTGATAGGCTGGGGGCTCATGTGAGCAACAAGATAGTGATGTACTCGTACGACGTACGAGTACCATACGAGTTTGCGCGAGTGAAACGGCAGCAAGCGGCTTTGGCGCTAGGCTGGAAAATTGGGGTGGGATCTTGCTCAGGTATCTCCGCATCCTTGGGGTCGGGCGCGGTGGCTTTAGTATCCATACGAAGTGGACAGTAGTATCGCACGCGAAGCAGCCAGAAAAGTTGAAAGATGTTGCCTTTTGCAACCGCACTTCTTTGTCTCTTTGTCAAAACGTCGTACGTGTTCTTTCCCAGCCGGCGTCTCTTTTCTCTTTTGTATCCATATTACTCCATATCCACCGTCGTAGTTTCCCCCCCCCGGATGGGTTCCCCTCTCCCAGTCAGCAACCAAGGGAGGCAGCAGCGAGCGTGCCGTTTTTAGACATTATTGCTGTCCTTATCAGTGCGGTTCCTTCCCCCATCCCTGCTGCACAGTCGCGACTTCCTTTTTACCCATTTTATGGATATTCCACCCAGCTTTTTTCAGTTTCTTCTGCTGGCGGATCCGCCTTTGCTCTTTCCTTGTTGACAGCTGTGATCATCGAACAGGCCAGAAGAGTCTCGTGGCTGCCTCATTTGCCACCTCCTGTTTTGGTGTCTGTGCTCTGTGTCCTTCTCCACAACGACGTCACCAAAGCTCGACCCCTGCCCACTTTGCAAAACTACGACACACTTGGCACAACCGAAGTGTTCTGCGGAGTAACGGGGGTAAAATACGACTGGCAAAGTACGGGTACTCGTACATTGTACGGTGTATCCATATTAGCACATATCTCACACCTCTGCACTCCTCTTGAGCAGACATCTCCTTTTAAAAAGGCCTTTGCAGAAGTCTCTCTCTCTCTCTTTTTTTTGATCGACGGGTCTAAATTGGCTCCTATATCAAACTGCCCACAACGGATCAAGCCATTCATCCATTTCATCACTCCACTGCCTCCCCGCTTTCTCCTCATCTCTTTGTTTTTAAAGAAGCTGTTCTGCCGTTGACTGCTTGTTGTTCCCTTCCTCTTGCCATTATATCGCCATTTTGAAGTTTCGTCGTTTCGAATACACACACACACACAAAACAAAAACAAAAACAAAAAAACAGACGGGACACGCGGGTTACGAATTAACAACCACGAGATACCAGAAAGAAATCAGCCCACGCTCAGCACACTACCTTTTGTTCAGACTCTTTCCTTTTCATTCTTGTCTCCTTGCACAACTGACGCCTTTTGCCCCCTCTTTTGGCCCGTCCGTCCCTACCGATCTCCGGAACCATTTCCGGCCTCCTACATCGTTCTTCGAACATACGAGTTATCGAGCGGGGTGGGTAACATTGCACGTCTGAGTTTGTTTCCAAGGGCAGTCTGCAGCGAGCCGTTCTGACGCTCCTGCTACTCTGACCCTCTGAAACGGTCCGATACTCCCAGATCAAATCTCGTTCGATCCCAAAAAAGTCCGTCTCTCGCTGGCCGCAACCCCGTGCTGGCTGCCCACGAGTTCAAATAGCAGCCCCATCTCGCTCTGCCCCCCCCTTTCTACGAAAATGGCCAACAACGACAGTCCCAATAGCACCAACAACGCAGCCGCCGAAATGTCGCGCAACCGCCGCAGCTCTCTGACAACGTCAACGCTGTCCAGCCTCTTCCAGCGCAGCAACTCGACCTCGACCGCCTCGACCGGCACGCCCGTCTTTCCGAGCTCGCTCACAACTGCCGCCATCAACGAGCAGAACCGTCGCCGGCGGCTCTCGCTCACGACCACAGCAGCCCTAGGCCTGTCGAGCACGGCGCCCATCAGCCCGTCGACGTCGGGCAGCAGCGGCGGCAGCGGCACGACTCCGGCGTCGCCGCTGCCGGTGACGGCTTATGGCCTGCGCCGGGCTAGCATGTCGACGAATTCGTCGGCGTCGGATGCCGCAATCGATGAGAATGCCATTGAAGACGACGATGCTGCGCCCCGCAGCGCAACCCTGGCTGCGGCCTCCTCGCCCTTTGGCCGCCGCCTCAGCTTTGGCGCCCAGGCCATGCTCAACCTTCGCGGACCCGGCGGGACCAGCGCCGGCGCCACCGCCAATGGTAGGCAGCGTTCCGTTTACAGGACCGTTTCTGTGTCTGCCCAGCACCAGAAACCACTGGCCTCTACCTCCTTTGCTTTGGGTTCGAGTTTGCTTTCTTTTCTCTTTCCCTTTTCCCTTTTCCCTTTTCCCCTTTCCCTTTTTCCTCTGTCCTTTCCCTGTCAGGCTGGGCCCAACCCAAACCAGTGACCATCTTAACCATACTGTCCTTGCCGTTGCTGCCTACTGCCTGCACTACTAGCCATGCTGAAAACAAATGCTAACGTGGCGCGCCTTTTAGACCAAGGATACAACTGGTCGGATCAGCTCAAGACCCGTGCCGAGAACACCGTGACCGCCGGCTCTCGCTCGTCTTTTTCCTTTGGCTCCGGCTTGGGCAACTCGCCGTCGCTTGCCGGCGGCTTTGCCCCTGGCGGCGGTGGAGGTGGCGGCGTCGGCCGCCACGATCGTGCTAGGTCCGTTTCCGATATGCCGACTCGAGCGCCGGCCCAAACGCAACCACTGCAGCAGCAAAAGCAGCAGGCCGTCCCGAAACCGCGGCGTGAGTCTCGCCAGAAGAAGCCCGACCCCTTTCAAGAGCGGATTCTCAAAGGCGACTTTTACATGGACTGAAGCCTTCCATGTATGCTGGCCGCTTTTCGCCTCCTTCCCGATCTTCTGTCTTTTTTTTTTTTTTTTTTTTTGTTCCGTGTTCTTTTCTCTCCGGTCACAGTACTCCGTACTCAACAGGCACATGCATCGGCAAAATATGAACTACCAAAACCACCCCCCTGCGTGGGTGAAACGAGTCATGAACCACCACGCACACAGCCCGCGCATGTTACGAACAGTTTGATGCGAGTGATTCAATTTTTTTTTCGCCTTTTTTTTTATGTTGATGTGTTTATGTTGGGTTTTGGTTTTCGAGGTTTTATGAGACGGTTTATGGGTATGTTTCGCATCTTTTCCAAGCTCTGCGTTCGCCAGGCGCGCTAAGCGCGCCTGGCAGTATTTGCTTTTTCTCTGTTGCATTTGCATGGCTTTTTTCGGTGGAATTACCGGATCAGTGGGCCATCTGACCGGTGACCGGCTTTGTGATTTGGGTCTTGTGTCCTTGCTGCTCGTTCTCCCGGGGAGGACTTGAGAAAGCAGAGGAATGAGGACGGTGGGATCTCAAAGAAAATGAGACTGGCTGGGTGACTACAACGGTCTTTACCGTCGGGTACCGTCGGGTTGGAATTTTACGGCGTTGAAAATAGGCGCGCTTTGATTTCTTTTTTCTTTTTTTTTTTTGACTTCAAAATTGAGAGACACAGACTGCAGATTTTAAGCGTTCTCAGAATGGTAAAGTTGGGGGAAATCGCCAGCCGGTCAGCTGTAAGGCGCGATTCTCGTTTATGCTTCGATTCTAAATTGCTTGAAAAGTTTGGGAGATAGGGTTGTGAAATCTATGATTTTTATTTCCTTTCAGATGAGCCATGTCTGAATTTCAGTATTGAAAAAGTATTATCGTCGCAGCTTGCACACTCATGTCGCCCATTGTGTCCTTGTAATTTGAAATTGATTCGGTTTCACCCCTTCACCAACGCCTTCGTTGGCCATGATTCTGACCGATAATTCAACCCTGAAGAATGCTTTTCTTTTGTCTCCACTGATGCTGGGTCTGTAGTCCCATCCAAGACGTGTCTGCACAAAAAAAGGGAAAATCCCCAAACATATAGCGCCGTACGTTCCCAGGGTATTATATGATTCCCCCGCCCCCCTCCCCCAAAAAGCCAGAACAAAACCAAGATAAAAAGAGCGGTATATGATCAAGGCAATGAAACCCGAAAAAGGCAATGCTAGAAATAAACCAAAAAAAAAGAAAGCTCAGATAGTTCTGGTACAAAACACAAGTACATAAACACACCCACAAAGTACAAACACATCCAGCCTCTTGTCAAAATTGATATTCCCCCGACATGCCTCCAATCATCCAGGCCGGATCGGCCATCAGATACTGGTGGATGCCGTCGCTGTTCTCGGCCAGGCCGGCCATGGTGAGGTCCAGCGCAAAGCCAAAGTTGTCGCCAATGTTGGGGTACGCCATAAAGTCGGACGCCATGAAGTTGTCGCTAAAGGCGGCTGATGGAGTCAACAGCGGCTGCTGCTGCTGCTGCTGCGGCGGCGGCGGCGGCGGCGGGTCTGCAGTCGCCGGGCCCGCAACCGCCGATGCAGCCGTCACGGCTGCTTCTTCTCCTGAAGCCGCTCTCGCTGGGAACCACGGCACGCCGTTGATGGAACTTTGCGGAGGCGGCGGCTGTCCCGAAGCGGCTGGCTGCTGGTGTTGCTGCTGCTGCTGCTGCTGCTGTTGTGTTGCCGTTGCATAGTCGTTGGCTGCAATCTCAGATAGCAGCTCAAGCGGCGTATTTGCAGACGGGTAGGCCATCTGGTGGTGTTGCTGTTGCTGCTGCTGCTGTTGCTGCTGATGCGGAAGCGTCACGCCTGGTGCTCCGCCACCACCAAAGGACACTCCATATGGCTCCGTCGACGAGAGGGGCGAGGCCATTTCCGGAGCAGAGGTCATGAGAGATGCTGCAGCTGCTGTTGCCGAGCCCCCGCCGTCCATGCTGTTCGTGTCGTGCTGTCGGTGGTCGGTCAGGTAGGACGACGACGGCATGTAGGAGTATGGATACGGCTCTTGTGGCGGCAGTGGCTGTCGACTAGGGGCAGCAGCAGCAGCAGCAGCAGCAGGAGCCGGTGCAGACGAGCCTGTGGCTGCGGCAGTAGAGGTGCTGGAAGCGGCGGCGGCAGCAGCAGCGCTGGTGCGGTCACGGGCGCTGGCTTCAGCCGCTGCTTTGGCTGCTTCGGCTGTTGTGTTTCTGTTGATGGCAGCCGTAGACCCAGTTGACATAGTAGCTGCAGCAGCCGTAGACCCCGTGGCCGTAGTAGCTGAAGTACCTGCAGTAGCTGCAGTAGCCGTAGTAGCTGTCGCAGCTGTCGCAGCTGCAGCATCGGCCTCGGTGGCGGCGCGCTGCTTGATGAACCAGGCGCGGATCATGATGAGCACGATGAGGAACTTGGCGGCGGGGCGCGAGCGGTTGTCGGCGGCAATGGCGCGGAACTTGTCGAGCAGGGCGTTGAGGTGCTGCTCGACGCGCATGTGTTCCTTGGGGATGACCTTGCCGAGCTCGGACTGGGGCGACGACGCGGCAAAGTAGAGCTTGATCAGCACGACGGTGGCATAGGCGACGCGCACAAAGTTGAAGACGGGAATGCAGCGCAGGGCGGCAATGTCCATGCCCAGAAAGGCGTCGAAGATGCCGTCAATGGCCTGCAGACACGCCGAGAGGCCGGCAATGTGGGCCGACGTCAGCGTGGTGTCGCCGATCAGCGCGGCCGCCGTCGACTCGGCCGTGAACGGCGGCCGGAACTCGTTGTTGCCCTTTTCCGTCTGCAGCGCGATCTCGTGCATGTAGAGGCTGACGACCTCGAAACTGAGGCGCAGCGAGGCTATGTGCGTTGTTGAACGCGTCCTGTAAGCTTCCCACTCGGCTCAAAGGAAAAAGAAAACAAAAAAACAAAAAACTCTGAAGAACAAAAGCCGAAAAGCCGACCCGGTTACCGTGCCGTTTCGGCAACACTTACGCTGCAACAGGCTCCGCGGAATCATCGCCCGGTAGCGCTCCATGTCGCGCTCAAAGCCGCGCAGGGCGTACTGCGTGCGCGGGTGGGCGATGCTGACCATGGCGGCCGGGTCGTCCATGTTGAACTGCAGGCCCACCTCCTCGGCCAGGCGGTGGGTCCACACCAGGTGGCACAGGTACTGGTCGGTGGGCGCCGCCTCGGGCGACGTCTGCAGCACCTCGACGCACTCGGTCATGAACGAGTTCCAGCGTAGCAGATTGGTGCGGTGCAGCGCCATCGCCGTGTTGGACGTCAGAAAATAGCACGACAGCCAGGCGCGCCGCGCCTCGATGCTGCAGGGGTCGGGCAGCGGATGCTTCTTGAACTGCTGGTCGCGCCAGCTGCGGCCGGCGCCGAGCCCGGCGTGGCCGTTGGCGTTGTTGCTCTTGCTCTCGGGGAGGGGATGCGGCGTCGGGGTCAGCGTCGTCGGTGTCGGTGTCGGCGTCGGCGAGGAGGCGGCCGGGGTGGCCGTGTGGCTGGGTGTCGGCGCTGCGGCCGCCGGCACCGTGGCCGGCGCCGTGGCGGAGCCCCGTCCGGAGCCCTTTCCAGCTCCGCTGCCGGCCACCGACGACGACGCGGCCATGGCCGACGGTCCGGGGGGCGGCATGCCGCCCACCGGCATAGCGCCGAGACGGCGGTGGCCCAGGCCAATGTCAATGGCCATGACGGCGGCCATGTGCACAAACTGGTAGAATTTGAGCTCCTCAAAGTGCTCGGGCGGCCAGTACCAGATGACGGACAGCTGCAGCGCCTGGACCAGTTCCAGGCTCTTGTCGCCCACAATGATAATCTTGTCGGCAAACAGCCGCATCAGCTCCTTGACAATGGCCCGCTGCGTGTTCGGCGTCTCGGCCGTCGACGCCGCCATCAGCGCCACAAACAGCACCGGCTTCGTCCGCCGGATCTCCGCCACCGTCGTGCCGGGCGGGAACACCACGGCCGGCATGTGCCTGAGCATCTGCTCGTTGTAGCGCTGAAACAGCTCCGCTGCCTTGTCCATCGTCAGCAAGCCGCGGTCCACAATGTCGCCAAAGTCCCCCGCGCCGACGTCTCCGGACGCAGCAACGCCGGCGCCCGACGAAGAGGACGCTGCTGCTGCTGCTGCCGCGCTCGAGGATGGCGAGGCGAGCAAAGGTGACACGGCGTAGGGCTTCTGCTGTTGATGGTTCTGTTGCTGTTGCTGTTGCTGCTGCTGCTGTTGGTGGTGTTGTTGTTGGTTCTGCTGCTGTTGTGGCTGTTGCGGCTGACGGTAATATAAATAGGGCTGCTGTGCTGACTGCTGCTGCTGCTTCTGCTGCTGCTGCCGCTGCTGCTGTTGAGAATATGGTTGTTGAGAGTGCTGCTGGTATGGCAGCTTCTGCTGGTGGAGGTGGTGGTCGAGCTGGCTCGCAGGACCGGCGTGGTGGCTACGGCCTTGCCCGTCGTAAGAGTGATCTCGCGTAGACGGCGACTCGTCACCGTTGGCGCTGGCACTGGCGGCATCGCGGTATTCGCCAAACTTGCGTTTCTGGCCTGCCATGACCATGGGCGGAGGGACGGACGAAAAGGGGCTGCGTCGGAGCGTTGAGGCGGAGAACGGGCTCAGTGGTGTCTGGGCTGCCGAGGCCGGCCCGCTTCCTCCGGCCGTGGTGGATGCCATCGTTGTTGCTGCCGCTGCTGCCATGTTCGAGGCGGTGGTCGTCCCAATAGTCGGAGACGGACGCGACGTCGACCGAGCGGCGCCGGCACCTCCTGGCGGCGGAGGCGGCGGAGGAGGCCATTTGTCTCGCAGACTTCCAACGCTGGCGGTGTTGATCGACAGTCGAGCGTACTCGCCTTCTTCCCTGTCCAGACGGTCGGACAGCAGTGGCGGTGGCGGTGGCGGCGGCGGCGGCGGCGAACGAGCTGCTGAAAAGACAGCTCGGCTGGTGACCGCATTGCTGATGCCAGCACCACTTCCAGCACCACTTCCAGCACCACTGCCAGCACCACTGCCAGCACCACTGCCAGCACCAAGGCTCCCAAGTCTCCCACCAACAGTGTCCCCACTGCCACCGCCACCCGGACCAATGCCCATCCCGCCGCCAACCGCCCCGACCACGCCGGCTGCGCGCGTCAGCTGCAGGCTGGCCGTCAGCGCATCAATCTTCTTCTCCAGCTCGGCTACCCGGCTGTCGGTCTTCTTCTGGCGCCGCCGCGTCGGCTGCGTCACGATGCAGCGCCGGCCCACCTTGGCGCAGCGCCGGCAGGGCAAGCCGTCTGGACTGGCAAAGTCCATGTCGCAGCGGACCTTGAGGCCGCGGCAGGCCTCGCAGGCCCGGGGCTTTTTTGCGTCGGCAGCAGCTGCCGTAGCTGCCGTTGCTGTCGCGTTGGCCGTGGCCGGAAGCGCCGTCGCGGAAGAGGAGGCCGTGTTCGCGGTTGCTGAAGCAGCAGAGCCAGTAGCAACAGGAGCGGAAGCGTCGCCAGAAGCGAGCGTCGACGTCGTCGCAGAGTTGACTGTGGGCGAAACAGCCGTCGTCGGCCGAGGGAAAAGACGATGCGACGCCGCCAGCGAACCAGCAGCGGCATCCGGGGCGGTAGTGCTCGTCATCGGAGGCAGAGGCGCCGTCACACCTGAGGTCCTTGTCGGCTGGTCGGCAGGACTCGGCTGAGAGTTTGCTCGCGACGACTCAGCCGCGCTGTCGACGCTGTCGACGCTGTCGCCACTGTCGCCACTGTCGGCTCCGCCCTCTTCTTCTTCTCCTTCGTCGCCCTCGTCGTCATCTTCTTCCTCTTCTTCCCCACCCTCTCCATCCCCTCCATCCTCTGCATCCTCTGCCTCGTCCTCCTCTTCCTGCCGCCCCGTCCGCCGTCGCCGCCGCCGCCGTCGCTGCTGCTGCTGCTGCTTCTCTCCATCATCGCCTTCCTTCCCGTCCCCCTGATCGCCCGTGTTCGTCGTCCATGGCGTCGGTGCCCCGCTGTCCAACGGTGGACATGCTCGTAGCGATGTCGGTCGCGGTGGCTGTGACGACGAAGAAATGACACTGCTGCTGCTACGGCCGGCGGCCGCGTCCGTCGCCATCGCCGTGTTCGTAACCGTCGTTGCCGCGGCATCTGCTGCTCCCGCCCCTTTTCCTGCTCCTGCTCCTCGACCACGCCCCCGCCCCCTTCCGTCTCCGTCCAAGCTCAGCACCCTCGGCGCGCCCGGCCGCAGGCCGTCGAGGGCCGATGAAACGCTCATGGCGGCGTCACGGGCCACAGCAGGTGCAGCCCCCGAATAGGCCGTCGTGCTTTATTGATTGCGGAGGGGTGAGCTGAGAGGTGCCGCTCGCACACTAACTAAGCATGTGAGAAGGAGGGATAAATGGCTAAATGGAATCCAAACTGCTGGGACACCAAACAAGATACAATAAAAAAGGAGGAAAGATGACGAAAAGTCAGAAGCCAATAAGAAACTAGAAGCTGAAAAGCAAAGAAAAGCCGTACCAGGCAGCCGGGGTCAGACCAACAAAGAAGAAATGTAACTTGCTTCTGCCTTTCGTCTTTGTGAAGTACAAATAAAATAAAAAAATAAAAAAATAAAGAGTAAAGAAAGAGGGGGCTTGGACAACGAGGATGACAAGAACAAAACAAAAAAAAAAAAATGGGACCCCTTCCCCCCCCTCGAATGGTCTTTCTAGCATAAAAAAAACCGTTCGCGCGTCTCGCCTCTTGTTTTTCTGCGTCTTATTTTTCTCCTTCTCTGTGCAATCTTGGCCGTTTTTTCCCGGGGAGTCTCGCCTTTCGTTGTCAGGTTTCGGACAACGAACGGGAAGGAAAAACAATGCGACTGCAGGCAGGCCGCTGAGCCGGCTCCAAAGACTACAAAACTACAAAATACGGGCTGTGTGGCTGGTCGCTGGCAAGAACCTGGCCCGTTCTGGGAGAGCAGGCACGCGAATTAAGCTTTTGGGGGAGGTACGAGGGGGGGGAAAGAAGAGGATTGAGTAGGAGCATTGGCCAATGTTCCTTCCTTTTTTTTCCGCTCCTTCTCTTCTTTCCATCTCGATCTTTCTTTCTTTTTTTTTGTGTCGTTTGTCGATCTCGTCGCATCGTTCGACAGCTATCCATCCTCACTCGCCTTGTTCGGGCTTTGCGGCGGAAGTTGAGAGTGCCCGACTGCCGACATTTTCTGACACCTTTTTGGCAAACTAGGCCCACTCAAAAACCCAAGCCTGAGCCCACCCAGCGAACCTTTTCTCTAGCGGAATAATTCGCCCTAAGAGAGCTGCTTTTTAGTGGAGAACCATGTTTTGCGACAAGTCCTATACGGGGTAATATCATTACGACGTATCATCATCCTAGCAGTACCAACATAAAAGAACAAGACAAGGCAAATTGCAATGGACCAATACTTGCTGCGTCAAGTCTACTCGTAAGACGCCTCCGCAAAAGGGCAACATAAATGAGTCATGTCTTCCCCCCAAAAAGTCTGTTCTCCAGCCACTGTGCCGTCCTCCATCATTCTCTCTCCCCTTTCCAGCCCGTCCTGCCGCTCCAGCATACTTTTTCTCTTTTGAAAACGGCTGGCAACCGCCTTCCTCGTCCAACCTCCCAACTGCCTTTCGTGATGATACTCCGCACTCCCAACCCAGCCGCCCCCTTGTGGTCTTTCCTGGCTCCCGCTTCCTTTGATTTCAGCAGTGAGTGCATTGCCGTTCAAGAGGCCCATTGAACCCAATAGCGAGGTGAGAAAAAGTGGTCGTCTTCAGTTAGCATGTCGTAGTGACCATAACAGAAAGCATCAAAAAATTTGTGGTTCTCATTGTCAAGCAACCTATCCCTAGATAAATCAAAAAAAGCCATTCCCACGACAGAAAAAAAGAGAGCTCCCCCGGAGACACAGGAAACAAGACAAAAATATAAACCAGAAGGGAATATTCTCCGCTGTCATTGGGTTCCTGCAAAGCAGCTGATGGCAAAATAAGACAAAAAGGTATATTGCAAAATGGCCAATCTTGTGGGTATAGAAACGAAGAAAAAAAAGGAAGTCCAGAATAAATATGACACAGTTCGAAGAGAATCAACCCTCTTTACACACCCAGTATGAAAACAAGAAATCAAATATATGTAAAACAAAAACAACGAAAAGAACAGATTGTGTGTAGTATCCATAATAAGCAGGAAAACTCAATGGCTTCGGTCGCGTGGGCGGGACTCAACAGCCGCCGGCGACAGCATATCTAATACCGGCTTTCCTCTCTCAGACGGCTGCGAGAGCCCTGTGGATTGAGGCCCATATTGCCAAAGCCGTTGGGCAGGATGGCGCTCTCGCGCCGGTTGGCGTTTGTCTTGAGCCCGTACGGGCTTTCGTACGGCGCCACCACGGCGCCTTTCTCGTACAGCGGGCGGTCATAGCCCGAGGTCTTGCGCGCCGACGTCGCCGACGGCGGCAGCTGCGTCGGGTCGTAGCCTGCCGGCAGCACAAACCCGCTCTCGTAGGCCGGTCGCAACGTCACCTGTGAGCTGCCCTGCTGCTGCTGCGCCAAAAAGTGTGGGTCGTACGTCGTCATGCGCTGCTGGGACGGCTGGGACATGGCTTGTGGCTGCAGCGACGCCGGGATGGGGAACGACGACGGCGGCGGACCCTGAGGCTGCGGCGACGGCGTGGGCGCCGCCCGTGACTGCTGCGACTGCATGGCCTGGTTCATGTAGGACGACGGCGGCGGTGTTGGCGTGCTGCGCGCGTTGTTGCCGTTGTTGTTGTTGTTGTTGTTGACCGCTCCAGCGCTGCTGGCGAGCGCATCCAGCAGTCTCTGTCGGTGTGGCGAATCGCCTGCGTGCGACGTCGATGGCCGCTGCGGATATCCGCCGTCCATGCCGCTGCCGCTGCCGCTGCCGCCGCCCGCCATCGTCAGCGACGACAGGGACGGCCGCTGCCCCACGGCCACCGGGCTGTCCGCCGACGCCGGCGACGGCAGCTCGTACTCATCCGGCTCGATGCCGAAAATGGCCTCGTAGTTCTGCAGCAACAGCGCAAACACCGGCGCCGGGATGTTGAGCGTCGGCGAAAACACAATGCCCACGTTGCGCACCGTCATCTTGTTGCGGTCCGAGTGGCTGATGATCTTGACCAAAAACGCAATCAGATACTTGAGCAGCGTCGAGTTGGCCAGCGGCAGCCGCTCCGCCAGCTCGCTGAACGCCGCCAGCTTCTCCTCCTGGTCGCCCATCTCCGTCACCGCCAGGAACTGCATGTGCAGGTCGCGCGTCAGGATCGTCGTCGGCAGCTCGCGCAGATACAGCTTCAGCAGCGACGCCACCGCGTGGATGTCGTAGTACGTCTTGTCCGCCAGAAGATTCACGTCGCCCTCGTTGTTGAACCGCTCCCGCAGCTGCTTGATCACCACGCTCGATCCGCTCAGCCGGAAGATGCCCTCTTCGTTCACCGCATTCCGCGCGTCCAGATACTGGATGCACCGGTACACAACCGCCGGCAGCGGAACATTGACGTCCACCGGCGAGTTATACCGCACAGCTTCCGCCAGCGGCGCTCCAAACACCTGCCTCGTCGGCCCGTTGCCGTTGCCACCACCGCCACCACTGCCACCGCCCATGCCGCCGCCACTGCCCTGGCCCACTCCGCCAGAGCCGTTGGACGGCCCGTCGAACAGCGCATCCTGTGAGCCGTCGCTGGACATGCGTGTCTTTGCTCCAAACCCAAAGAAACTCCGCTTCCGCGCCTTCTTTTCCTCCACGCTCGGTGCTACAAGACTGGCTCCCAGCAATCCTCGGCTTGACCAGTTCGACGAGTCGGGAGGCTGCGCATTGGAGTGCGACGTCTGCGAAGACATGGTCTGTGGGAATTCCGACTCCAGCGACATGCCAGCTGTCCGCGTTCCAGGCGCACCCTGCGGTATTTCTCCCTGCTGCGTGTTCTCGTAGCTGATGCCAATCAGCGTTTCTCTAGAGTCAGACGAGGGAACTTGTTGCTGTTGTTGTTGTTGCTGCTGCTGCTGCTGCTGCTGCTGCTGCTGCTGTTGCTGTCTCGCCGTCTTTTTGCCTTGGCCGTACATCTTTTTCTTCGCCGAAGCTCCCGTGCGCGGCCCTTCGTTGGACCCGCTGCTTCCCTGTCTTTCCGAGGCGCCGTTGGCCAGGGATGACGCGTCGTCTTCGTCCTCCGGGTCTCGGTAATCAATCCATCTCAAGAGAGCGTCCACCCACTGGTCGCGCTCCTGGTCGCTCTCGGCACACAAGACATGCTTCGTCATGGCCGTGGGGTCCTTCTTCTTGGGCTCCAGCACTAAGAAAGCGTGGCGGTACTGGTTATCAAAGTCATCCGTGGCGCCGCCGCTGCCGCCGCCATTCGCAGAGGCTGACCGCCCAGGCGAGTTCTCGCTGTGCTGCGACTGCTTGCCGATTTGTGCATTCTGCAGCTTGATCGTGCCAAGGTGAGCGCCGCCAGGCGTCTCGTAGTACTTGAGGTGCGGGCCATCCAGCACAAAAAAGCGCGCCTTCCAGCCACCAAAGTTCTTTCCGCGCTTCGTCAGATAGCCACTCCTGAACGGACGGCCGCCAGGCCCCGTCCTCTGGGCGCCGGCCGGTCCGTCGCTGTCCGTCTTGGTACGCGACACAGAACCAGTCTCGTCAGCGTTCGGCGGGAGCGTGTTGGTTGACAGATAGCGGCACAGCTCCACGGCTGTGTCTGTGTCGAGCGGGCTGTTCAGCAGTTCGTCCAAGTACATATTCAGGGCCTGGCGCCTGGCGTCCAGCTTCGCAGGCGCGTGGCCACTGAAGAGCGACCGGTCTGGTGTCTGCGCCGTGAAGGACGGGCACTTTTTCATGCGCTGGTCGAGCTTCGCAAGCGATGCCGAGTCCTTCTCCACACGCCACAGCTCACCGCCGTCGAGTCGTGAAAAGACGGCCAGCGTAAAGACTGGATCTTCTTCCAGCTGAGTGAGGGACATCAGGCTAGCCCGCGATGGCTTCATGCGCGACGAGGCTACCCGTATGTCGATGGACGGTAACGCATTCGGCGGGAGCAGCAAATCGGGGTACTCATCCGTCACAAACCCACGGAAAATGCGCGTGCGCTCGGTGGGGCTTTCGCCGCCGCCATTTGTGGTAGGGCTTGCAGGCGGCACTGTCGTCATGAGGTCGGGTCCCCGCTTCACAATATTGAGAGGTTTGGGCGACGACAGCGCCTGGCTCTCTTCTTCTTGGCCCGTCGGCGGTGTCTGAAGCGGCGTGTTTGGTGGAAGAGGAATGGGCTGCCGGGGAGGACGCGGAGACAGTTGAGACAGCCGGGCACTGACGGCATTGGCAGCATTGGCAGCAGCGGTCATGGCGGCCATTCGGGGAGACATGGGCGGCGAGTTCATAGGCGATCGGAAGAAGCCACCCGGTCTCGGGCTAGCCGGTAAGCCAGGGCTGGCCAGGGGTGACGCAGTTCGACGATCAGGGAAGTCGACGACAGTGTTGTTGATCTTTTGGCCGCTCAGCACTCCATCCAAAGAGACTGGCATTTGCTGCTGCTGCTGCTGCTGCTGCTGCTGCTGCTGCTGCTGCTGCTGCTGCTGCTGCTGCTGCTGCTGCTGCTGCTGCTGCAGGGACTGCATGAAAGTAGTGGGAGACATTGTTGGACTCGCCGGCATCATTTTGTCCGGGTCATTGGGAGTTGCATGGGCGCTGCTGCTCTTCTTGCTCTTCTTGGAAAGGCTACGCATCTCAGCCTCTTTCATGGCCTGCTTGGCCCGTTCGCGGTCATCGTCTTCTCTGGTCCGACGCCGGCCCCGCTTCTCGGCCGCAGCAATCTCGGTGACTTCAAGCAGAGAATCGTAGTCCGAGTCAGACTCCAGCACCTCGTCATCCATGGAAACGGCAGCATTTGGGCGCTGCTGCTCTCGGATCATCAACGGTGCCGGTGGCGGCTTGCGCGGCGGCGGAGCTGGTGGTGACGGGAACTGTGAGAGACTGTCCTCCTGGGGAGATGACGTGAGGGAGGAAGACGACGTGGCTGCTGCTGCTGCTGCTGCTGCTGCTGCTGGAACCCGAGGTGGTGGTACTTGTGGCGGCTTGCTGGGCAAGCTACGTGATGGTGGAAGTGTGAAGTTAATAGGCAGGTCCTGGGCAGCGTCTGCCGCCTTTCTCGCATTGTCCTCGCGGCGGTCCTCGGCTTCATGGTCATAATTGTCGGCAGCGTGGTCTTGAGGTCGAGGCATAATTGCAACTGGGCTCAGAACATTGCTGATGATCGACGGTGGCTCATCAGGCATTTTGTCGGCAGGCGGCGTGATGGGATATGGCGCCAGATCAATGGCAACCGGCGAGTGCATGGGAGACTCCACATGCATGTCTTTCTCGCTGCTTAGAGGGGAAGACGGGGCCCGGGCGACAGCAGTGGTCTCTTGGGTTCGTTGGGCTGCCGATGCTTCGTTCGGCACACCACCATTCTCCATCCGCTTCTGCAGCTCCTGCCTTTGCTGACCATCCTGCCGGTTCTGCTGTTGCTGTTCTTGTTCTTGTTGTTGTTGTTGCTGCTGCTGAGAGGCAGCACCGGCGGAGGCGCTCGGGACAACAGGGACGGGCGGTCTTCCCTGTTCAGACACCATCTCCTTTAACCTCTTGCGGTACTTTTCCTTGTCTTTCAAAGCACGCTCCAGGTCTTTGTTCAAGCCCAGGATCATTGCCCTTTGCTTGTCGACCAGCCGCCAAAGCTGGGCATTTTGTTGGGCCTGGGCTTGTTTCTCCTTCAGCAGGTGTTCAATGACAGCCTCGGGACTGCCCGCGGCCCTGATGATGGAGGGGATGTCATGGTTGGTGCCGGTGCCGTTAGGAGAGCTGTCATTCCCATTTTTGCGCGGCGTTGAGCCATTGGACATGGCAGACACACCAGAATCGATGGATGAATCCCGGGGAGTGCCGTTGTGAGTAGCGATGCGGGGCGTGGCTGCTGTGGCAGCCATGTCGACCCGAGAAGAAATGGTTGCGCCTGCGAGAGGCCTTGGGCTTACAACAGGGTCCGAAACGCTTCGCTGGTCATTCGGAATACGGGCAGAAACCGGTGGTCTAAAAGGCGAGATGTTAGAGAAACGGTTGGAGGTAAGACAAGAAAAGAAAATTTTAAGCCCACGACAAAAGACAAGAGAGAAAGCGGAAGGATGTGGACGGACGGAGGACTCTGGCTCTTTTCAACAGGTGACGACCTGCCCGAGGAGTCGCTGTGGAAATATGTCTTCTCGACGGCGGAGAACTGCTCGCGTGTGGCAGGCGGTGATTCAGGAGCGGTGGTCACTATCCGGGGAATGACACGCCTCTCTGCCGAGTCGTTTGGTTGTACACGGGAGCTGTAATTGTGTGCAGCCGGCGAATGGAAGGGAAATTGGAAAGTCGAAGGACTGGGACTCGACGGAGGGGAGATCGCGGTGCTCGTGTGCAGCGGACTAGGCGCTGGTTTTCGTTGCTGTGATCTAAAATGCGGTCTTTTGTTAAACACGACGAACGAAGAAATTCAGGCCCGAAACGGGAGCAAAAAGAAAAGAAAGAAAAAAGAAAAAAAAAGACACGCTGACAATCGGACCAAAAGAAGCAATGTCATGTGCAGAGAGAACAGTGTGGCAGAAGAACGGGGGAGGGGGGGCCGGAAGAGGGAATGAAAACACAACGTGGTTCTGGCGGACTCGATCTATGGCGATCTAGCAACCCGGCGTTGTTTTGGGCACAGCACAAGTGGCCGCCAGCGACAAAGGCGAGAAGATAGGGAACAAGGGAAATAGGTAGCGATAGTGAATTAAGGTTCTTGTCTGGTCTAGCTGTGACAGTGACTGCGACGGTCCCGTAGAACAGGTCTGCCGGCTTGTAGTCTGAGGTCTGTGGTGTGTGGTCCGTGGTAGACCGTAATAGTGTATTGTAACGTGTAGCAGTTTACAGCAGACTGCGCTTGACAAACTCCAAGTATCTGTGCTTTCTGTACTCCGTATGCCCCTGAAACAGATATGGTAATCATAGAAGGGGATGTGGGGGAAGCTCGCGGGCGTTGGAAAAGCACAGCCAGCGGAAGAGGTAGAGGAACCAGAAGGGGTGAGAGCACAAGATTGGTAGTAGAACACGAGACACAAGACAAGAAATGACAGCAGGCAGACGAATTGGCCCAGCAAAAACAGACAGGGGGGTTGGCCCGCAGGACAGGAGGCAGCTTGCTACCGAAACTGCATGAGGGTCGGGATAGGAAGAGAAATGCACAGGGCGAGACTGGGTTTTGGGCTTGCCTACCTAGAAGACAAAGGCGGTGGAGAGTCGGAGTGACGGGGCGAGGCGTCAGATTTGGGAGAAAAGTCTTGCGGTCTTGTTGCGGCAGGAGGACTGCTTTTGTCTGGATCGGGAAAGGACGGCGCAAAGGTCGGCGAGGAGGGAGAGGAAGGCGTGGCGGGAAGAGCTGTATGAGGCTGGTAGTAGAAATCGCCTTGCTGCTGCTGGTATTGGTGGTGGTTGTGTTGTTGTTGGTGATGATGATGATGATGTTGTTGTTGATGTTGTTGATGTTGTTGCTGCAGCTGCTGCTCCTGCTGAGAATAGCCTTGGCGATAATGCTGGCTGTGCTGTTCAAGAGGTTGCGAATAATGCTGTTGGGGGGGCTGCTTGTATTGAGCCTGAGACTGGTTGGCGGCGGACTCTGACGGGCCAAGGCTGCTCTGGAAGGAAAGCTGCGACATGGTCCACTATGCGTGAAAGGGGTAGCGAAACGGGTCGACAAAGACGGCAGACCGCGAAGAAAAAAACCGAAAAAAAAAACGAAGAGACAGAGAGACGAGGAGGCGAGAACGTTCGGATTGGCGGTACCAGGCCGAGGGTGTGGGCGTATGTCGTAATACGGAGGCGTGGAAAAAGCATAAAGCATGCAGCACAGAAAGAAACAGAGCAACGACTGAAAAGACGAGATACGAGAAGACAAAGGAAAACAGGGGAGACAGAGAAAAAGCCCCCCAAGACGGGTCAGACCTTGGTTTCGGCCTATGGTTGCACCCTGAAATTGAACCAAAAAACCAAATGCTGGATCAACCGCAGGAAAAGGAAGAAAAGGTGAAAAAAAAGAATAGCCTCGCAGGACGTTTCGGGATGTGAGGGATGGTCCTGATTGGCGTCGCACACAGTGACCGGCACGCGGAAAGACACCGGCGATCACAACAAAGAGGCAAATAATAGGAGTACGAAGTATTAACCCGTTGTGCTCCGTATGCATCGAGGGGTGGGGGGGAGAAAAAGAAAACGTATTATTACTCCAAAAAAAAGAAAAAAAAGAAAAAAAAAGGTTGAAATTAAGACAAAAAAATTAAAGGAGCAATCATGGGAATCAGAAGAATGTACGACTAACGACGTATTACTCCGTACCTTCTTTGTACGATTACGGACCAATTCTTCCCCTCCAAGAGAGAAAAAAAGACGAATGAAAGGGACTTGGAATGCCCGGTTCCAGGAGTCTGCCAAAGAGGTTTTGGCAGGTGGCCTAAACCAAGCGCGGAATAGAGGGAGAAGGAAAGAAATTTAGGGATTAGCATTCTGTGCTAATTTGAGTTTTCGCACACCGCTTGTACGAGTAATGCTCCGTAGTGCGATTTCAGACAACCAAAGAAAACAACGGAAACAACGACACTACTGCACCAGGCAGGGACAGACTGCTCAGGAGAGCGAAACCGTTAGTTTGGCGACGCACCCTCAACCCTGTGCCCCTTGGCCTGTGCGTCAACGCAGGCCTGATTGGTTGTCTTGAGAAGACTGCCGAGACAGGCAGGAGCAGCGATTGCAGCTGCAGAAAAGTGCTTCGCAAAACGCTTGCACGTGTACGGAGTATTAGGGAGCAATACGGAGCAGTGAGCTTGTACGGAGTAGTAGTTCTGAGTCGAAGGAAACCCGCGTTCGGAAACTGCGGTTTTCCTAGTGCGGAGAATCGAAAGGACGACAGAAGCTACGACCAAGCACAGACAAAGGTCAAATCTTCAACAAACTTTTAACCTTCTCCCCACTGGCATGCAACAAACCCCTTGGCCCCCCGCCCCCCCCCCCCCCCCCTTAGCCTTTTCATATCCATACTCTGTGCTAAGTTTCTTTGTGCAAGTGGATAGGACGTAATACGGCCTCGTATTATCTTCTCCTCTTTTTATCCTTTTTGGTTTTATATGCGACATTCGGTTTCGGCTCCTGTCCACAGCATGCAGGTTGGACTTTTGACAAGCAGGAAAATAAATTAACAAGCCCTCAAAGACGACGGCCAACGTTTGTAGAGACGACCAGCGAAAGCGTTCAGCCCATGTGACGTGAGAGGGCAAAGACGAGTACGGAGTATTATTACTCTGTATTCCTCCAGGACTGCTCTCCGCATCATTTGGATATGCAAACGGCCAACTTCGCTTGGCCTAGCTGCAGCTCCCCCCTCTCGCCCCCCGGTCCTCTCTGCAGGGTGCAAAAGAAAGAAACGCCACGGAGTATGATGTATCCGTACAATTAATGGCGACGGTATGGCTCTGAAACGCATGGTTCCTTTGCTTGTGAGGACTAACAGAACAGTCACCGTGCACGATTCAAGCAAAAATTCACAGGTACTCCGTACTCTGTATTACTCTGTATCGAAGTATTGCGAACGAAGTTAACCCTACGACACTCCAGGGGCATGTGTGTGGCCGGGCAACGGAGTAGGTGCTGCTGGATATGCTCCATCCGCATCCAGGAACTCTGACCGGAGGCGCGGCGGAATACCAGAAAGAAATACTGTCAGAGCAGCCACATCGTGTCTGGAGCATTACACCACAGTGTTGCTACAGAGTATGACGGAGAACGGGGTACAATAAAAACACTCGCACGTCACGGCGTACGGGGCACGGAGCACAAAATACGAGCACGGAGTATGAGTGCTCCGGTCGTATTGCAGGAGAACACGCTGACTTCTCTCGAGTGAGAAGACAAATAGGGCATAGTGCGCTGCGTGCACTTTGGGTATCTAAGCTGCAGGCTGCAGGGCATACTTGCAGGGGGTGGTTCCCAACAGCATAGGGGCTATTACTCGTACTTGCGTGCTTTGCTGCGTTAGGCTTGGTGGCAGTGGATGATGGACTGGGTGCTTTCATACGGAGTACAAAGTGCTAATACTCGTACGGAGTAGAGTATCCATATATCCATAACTGAGTATCGAAATGTGAGCAAATGGGGCCCATTCGGACTACAAGTACCCCCTACTCGTACGACATATTATGGAGTACTCCGTAACGATTCGTCGTATGGGGGTATTATTATTACCTTTGTCTGAGTGGAATGGGCAATGCTAGGCCAGCCTGGAAAGCAATACCACCTCAAGTTTCATGGGTGGAGAACATCTCTTTGTCTCTCTCTTGCGGGTTTTGCCAGCCGCGCTCTTTGGAACCTGATAGGGACAGAGAGCATTCTTTTCGCGGAGCAAATATGTGATGGACTGCTGAGCGAGCACAAAAAGCCCGACGCTATGTTTTAGGGAGGTAAGGTAGAGAGGATCATTGGAACTGCGGAATATGCCGGCATGACTTTTTATTCTCACTTTGCACCAGCTGACATGAAGACAGAAACCGCTCCCTGTTTCCCAAAGCGTCTCCTGACGGGCTGGGCGGTTCTGAAATCAGCTGCATTGGTGGCGGTCGAGGAGCAAGGATACTAAAAGTGAAATACGACAGAATAGGGCGTAATAAGCAGAAGAGATAAGTATTACGAGTATTTACACTCCGTCCTAGGTATTACGACGTACTGAGAGCCAATGCTCGTTCGGAGTTTTTGCCGCGGAAGGCCAGAAAATACAAGGGGGCGTGCAAACAGTGGGCGCGGAGTGGGCGCCGCTACTGCAAGGGCAAAAGTCAAGCCTTTCCCAAGGTGAACAGGTTCACAGTCTCGACGCAGGCTGAAAAAAACCCCCGCAATCACGACACTCCGTCCCCAATGCGCGTGGAAAGTGTGCGCAAGCGTGCGGGCGGGCGAGTGGGAAAAAAGGTGTGCTTAAAAGTGTTTGCCATGCACGATAAAGCTGCTAATACAACATGAAAAAGGTGAAAGAGGGCTCGTTTTGGTCCATACGAAGTACTCGTAAATACGATACCGTTTCTCTTTTTCGCCCATGCGGAGTATTACCTCTGGGCCAACTGTGCACAGGGTGTGTGTTTCAAAAACAGGACCGACGTGGAAACGGATAAAAGAAAAGAAAAACACGAGTAAAATGTCAGTGATGCAACGAAAAGCGAGCGTCCTGGCACAAGCTGCCTGCGGAGTTCGACGTATTACTCCGTAGTAGTCTCCTGCCAGCGTTCACGGCCTGGCGCAGTTGGATTCCATTATACTGCTTAATGAGACACAGCAATAGAAACAACTGGTGCAGCTCTGTTTGCAGCTTTCGTTTCCCCAGTTTCTCAGTCGACACCACAATGGGAGTTTCTCAAGCCCAAGCGCACGGCTCGGAGTTGACGACAAAAAAGGGGATGTGCTGTTGTGCGGAACGGCTCACCGTATTACAGCACAGAAGAAGGGCTCGTACTCCGTTCTGATACGTGGACGAGTCACTTGGCTGGGTTTCTTCACCTGGTGTCAAGAGTAAGGATATGAAGACAAACCACCAGGGCTCGGTGGTGGTGGTGTGGGGCATGGCTGGCCCCTTTTTGCTTTTTGGGGAACGAGTAGGGGGCGGGTACGAGTAAGGGAGCTTTGCCTCCGTATTAGTTCGTCTTCCATTGGGAAGACTGGCAATGGTCCAATCAAAAGCTTCAAGATTCGCTTGGGAGCCCAGATCGTGGCACCTTTTGACCGCCAAGCGCCGTTGTGAAATGACAGGGAACCGCCAACGACGACCTGGGAGACAGCGAGGATATGAGAGAGACTGGGAGAGAGCGAAAAGCTAGCCCCCAAGCTGTGTGACGGCACCGTTTGCTGTCTTTGGTCTCCTACGAGCAAAAGCTAGTGATTGCTGCCATGGGGTCGTTGTGGCCTGGAGCCATGAACCATCTGACGTGGCAATTTGACACGACTTGCTTAGAGTGCTTTTGCTGCTTCTTTCTTTTGCCATTGGTGCGATCAACTTTCGACACGGCCCATTGCCCAGTGTGACCAACAATAGCCCAAAGCATGGGGGAACCAAGCACGAGACGATGCCTGCATCACAGAAGCTGTTTTGTTGGGCGACACCAGCGCGGAACACCGTCCCGCAAGATGTCATTATTCAGCTTCAGGAAAAAGGCGATGCGATCTCTGGTTCGCTCGCAGTCCTCGTCATTGCCCATCAGCGGCCAGGGGGGGAAGGACGACAAAAGTTGGCGCAAAACGCCATCAACGCAATTTGGCCAATGACAGCGGCCGTCCTGATCCCAGAACATTACCGGTTGCCAGCGCACCACTTTCAAATTGCGTGGGGTTGTGGCCTGGCCAGACCTCAAAGAGTCGGGCAGCCACGCAGTTTTGCGTCGTAGTATGTCTCTACGAGATGCTGGCATGGCCAATGATGGGATTTCTTCCAGCCCTTTTCAGGCCCTCCTCTCCTTATGAGCGAGGACCGGCAGTACGTTGTAATAATACTCCGTATAGGTTGTGCAATTTGGGACGAGTCTGAGCAGGGCAACAGCTGGAACCAAAAAGCAGGCGGGCGGCGTCTGGACGGCAGATCCATGGACAACGTCGGCAAAGGCAGATGGAAAGGAACTGCCGCCATGCTGTGCGGAAATTGTACGTTTGCTTTGCTCTCTGTTTTGTGTTCTGCGCTGTGCTCTCTTTTTTTTTTTGTTCTTACTCGTACAGCTTTGACGAGGTCCTTATTTTGAAATGGGACTTTTTTGTCTTTGAAATTAGGTGTGTGTGTGTGTGTGTGTGTGTGTGTGTGTGTGTGTTTGTTTCGTCTCATCTTTCATATCTCTGCCTTTCTGAAACGCGGGGACGGGGCCGTCCGACCAGTTTCCTTTTTCCGGTTCTGCCCAATGGCCGAGTAACCGGACAGGTGCGAAGCATATCTGTTCAAAGAAGCATATGTTTTGACTCGTATGTAAAAAAATCGAGTCAAAGCACGCAATAAAAGATGCAGGAGATAAAGCAACAGACACGTAAAGGGGAAAAGCTCCCCTTGCAGAAAGAGATGGGTTTCAATGGGCAACGATCTGGAATCACCGACTCACAGACCTGCCCCGTAAACAAATGGCTGGGACGAGAAATGGTCTCCTGATATCTTTGATTTTCTTTCTTTCTCTCTCTCTCTCTCTCTCTCTCTCTTCCTTTTGCTACCTGTGATCTCCATCTCTTCTCGGTACGGATACAAAGTTCAAAGCAGGCACCAGAGGACGAGGGACGGCAAGGGACAACAAAACAAGCATTTCGGAACACAGTCGTCCCGGTGCTCGTCTCCCTCTAGGTCCAGCCAAAAAACCAAACTTGACAGCTGAAAAAAAAGTTTAAAGCGAATCTTTGGGGGGGATCGTGAGAGGTCGCGGATCCAAGGCTATGCATACACATTGCAATGTACGTCATGCGCACACACGCGCGCCCATGTATGAACAAGTCAAACCTGGAAGATGAAAAATAAAAACAAAAGGCAGCCCCAAGATGGCTGTGCGCGTACGTGTTTGTGATCTTTTTTTAGATTTTTTGGGGAGGTGTTATGATTCGCCCCTTTTCCAGACATGCCATATATCTGCTACAGGCAAAACAAATGCAGTGTATGAATACATTGTATTTCTGACTTTAGGTGGTTTCTGGCTCAGCTTTGGCCTCCTGTCTTCGTCGGCCACTTGGCCTTGGACTCTAAAATGGCTCTGTGCTTTTCATTCACGGCTGTATTGTCTGGGCTTCTCGCAGACAGGAGGATAAACAAACAATAGGCTTGATACAGCAGTGTCGCTGGCTGCAGCGTGAATGGGGTTGTGTAGAGGTACATCTTTCCTCTCTGTGATTAGCAGATGGATGTAGATAAAAGCATTGCGAAATAACTTTTGCAAAGAGACGGATATCATCTGTGCGGATTTATCAAAAGGACAAGTGTGGTGGCCTACGAAATGACATTGAGACTTCAGACGAAAAGAAACACGGAAACAAAACGAGAAGGGTCTCCGAGCCAGGGATGAATGACGACAAAAATAAAAAAATAAAAAATAAAAAAAAAACGATAGAGCACCCCTGATCAGGACTAAGACAGGCACGTTCCCCAGACTATTTTGTCTTTCTCTTTTTTAATTGCAATCTATCGAGTTTAGTGTATCGCGGCGGTTATTTGCCAGTGGCTACCCCGGATTCTGCCACTTTGAACAAACAGACGCGTCGCTAGGGGTGGTGTGAACATGGGGAGAGGGCATGGGGCCGGAAAGGGACAGTCATGACTTGGGGCACGCTCTGCAACGAGGCGACACACAAAGCAGGGCGCTGAGATTGCAGCGAGAGGAGAGGGCGGGACTGGCGAGGAGGGAAACTGCATGAGCCGTGCAGACAGAAATCGATCGACGGCTGAAACGTGGTGCAGAGCAAGGATCACTCTTTCCAACATCTAGATGGGAAAAGAGGCAGGGCAAAGACGGTAAACAGTATCCGTACCCGCAGCAAGTTGGCATTGTCTATGATGCCATGCAGGTCTCGCATCTGTTTCAGGATGCAATCCTGCTTTGGCTGCTGTGTGTGTTGGGGGGGAACTGGCAGTGTTGGAAGGTGGCAAGGACTCTGGCAAGGACTCTGGAACGTGTTATATGGCAGCAGCGTTTAATCCGTTATGGGTTCTCGCTGGTTATATATAGCACGTGTGATAATTTGTTATATGATAACAGACGAGATATCGCAATGTTCTTTGATCATGTGCTCATCGAGTGTTTGTTTACATCTGAAAAGGGGGTTAGAGAGGAGAGAGAAGAGAAGAAGCAGTTGGGTAATACAGAAGCCGCTGTGCTCTTTCTCTGCCGACTTTTCAACTGGAAGCAGTGGCCGGAAGAGAGCTGGCGAAGCTCTGGGGGCGATTTTCTTGTGGTCAGAGTTGAGAGCGAGCTCGTCAATCACGTTCATCAGATGCTGCTGCACATCCGAATTCAAAAACAGAGATGTCTAGGATCTATTTTGTACGTATAATTGTGCTGTGGACAAGGACAAGCGTTAAGTCATACACATAAGAAGGCAGATACATTGGTGGAGTAAAAAAAAGTGAGGGAGGAGAACATGAAAAAAAGAGCTGCAGAGAAAAAAAGACCGAAAAACGATGGCAAAACCGGAAAAAGATCTGATTAAAAAAATAGGAGAAAAATGGCAAGAAGCAAGAAGAAGAAATAAGGATATTAAAAAGAGATGCAAAACCAGTGCACCCGAGCAGACGGACGGGCTTCTTCTTCACCGGTATCCGTAGGTTCGGCGAGCAGACACGGACACGTCGTCATCCTCGTGCCAGTGCTGGCGAAGGTCTTCGTCGTCGACGACAACGCGGGTGTGCCGGTGTTCCTCCTCGCTGGCGCCGTCTCTGTCTCTGTGGTGTCTGTCGTTATTATGCCAGGCCGTGCCGACGTCGCGGACGCCCTTGACGTGGCGGTAAGCAATCGGATGAGGCTGTGGCGGTGGCAGTCTGGGCCGGGATCGTGATGGCGAGCGTTGCCGATGTTGGGACTCCGACCGGGATGACGTCCGCACATGCACAGACACGGGCGGCTGGGGCACCTCGACCGGCACCTCGACCGGCACTTCGACCGGCACCGGGACTTGGACGCGATATGGGACCCGCACGGGGACCAGCCGCTCACGAACCTCGACGATGCGCTGCGGCGGCGGCGGCCGGGGTCGCGGCCGGGGCGGCAGCTCGCGCTCGCGCTCAATGTAGACGACCTGGTGGTCGCGCTGGCGCTCGCGCACGTGGTGGCGGCTGCGGCTGCGGCTGCGGCTGCGGCTGCGGCTTCTGCTCTTTTCGCTTGGCGCCGGGTCCACCTCGACGGCAATCACGTCGAGTGAGACGTCGGTGACTGATGGCGGCGGCGGTGATGGTGGTGGGGCTTCGATGGCTGGCAAAGGCGGCGGCGGTGGCGGCGAAGGAGACGGAGACGGAGCCGGAGGAAGCTCGACGACTGGCGGCGGCGGATAGACGGTAGTGATGTTGGTGCGGACGGTCCTGTGTCGGTAGGTGGGCGGCTCCAGGTAGACGACGGTCTTGACGCCGCGGTTCCTACGAGGCACTTGGCTGGTTAGAGACGGGGGAAGGGAGAGAGCAAGAAGAGCCCAGACGCGGGGAGCGAACAAAAAAAAGACGGGACACAGTTAAGCGTGTAGGGGATGGCGATGGGGAGACGGTGGTTTGAGAACAAGCATGTGCTCTACGAGCAAAAAAAAGGCGGCTCTTACTTTTTTGAGTTGGCTGGCGAACAGCAGTACAAGGCTAGCGGCGAGGTGTTGCAGCTGTGCACCTGCTTTGACGAGGCTCTTGACGGGGTATGGGTATGGAGAGTCTGACTGCAAGAGAACAACCAGACAGAACGAGGATAGAGTCTGGCTGCAACAGAATAACCGGACAGAACGAGGAGCGATTTGCAGACGAGCCTGACTGCAACAGAGCAACCAGAGAGAACGAGGAACGAGTCTGACTGCAACAAAACAACCAGGCAGAACGAGGAGCGATTTTCAGAATTTCAGCAACAAAACCTCCGGGATGTTGGCGACGCTCAAAACAGTTTTTGCAAAGCTTCCATCGACGTCTTATAGGCGCCAATCTCAAAGGCAGCCCGGGGCCAGGCGAGTGCCCTGTTTTCCACCGTCATCTCAGCATCGGCTCATTGGCCGGTCTGGGAGCTGCTCAGTTTTCACGGTAAAGTTCGAACGAATTGTTTGCTGGCAGCGAGACAGAAAAGAACAAAAAAGCTGGCAACTGCGGGCAACTGCGGGCAGCGAGACGACAAAAAAAACAGGTTTCGCGGCCGACGACCAGCCTGGACCAGCGGTGCATCCACCAGCCAAATGACGTGGGACGGCGTCGAATCTGGCTTTGCCTGTCTTCTCCCTCTGCAGAAGTAACACTCTACGAACCAGTGCGGCTGGGGCAAAATGCACAATGACGTCAGTATCGCGGGCGGGCAGCAAGAAAGACGACAAAACATAATTTACTGGTAAAAAGTCTATGATCGCCTATTGGCTGAGCTGGCAGAGCTCTGAGCGTCATTTTGGAGGTACTTCGAGAGCACTGATCTCGTAGCCCAGGCATCTTCAGCCAGGATGACGTACTTGGACAGGCCTCCTTGGATCTTTTGGACAGTCGTCCTTGTCTCTTCTGGGCAGTCCTATTTGTCTGGCAGCCTTCTTGTTGGATAGCTCTCCTTGTCTGACAGCCTTCCTTGTCTAGGCAGCCTCCTTGTCTAGACAGCCTCCTTGTCTAGACAGCCTCCTTGTCTCTTCTGAGCAAGTCCTTGTCTCTCTGAGCAAGTCCTTGTCTCTCTGAGCAAGTCCTTGTCTCTTCTGAGCAAGTCCTTGTCTTTCCCCCCGCCGCCTTCGTCCCCACCCTAATCCTCCTCGGACGCTTCGCGCTGGCGCTTCAGGGCGGCATAGTCGGGCAGGTACTGGGCGGCGGCGACGTAGGCCAGGGCCAGAGCCACCATGAGCAGCCAGATGGCGTAGCCGTGCAGCCACTGGGAGCGGGCGCCGAGGGCGAAGAGGCTGGTGAAGAGGGCGGGGGCGACGGCGCGGATGGCGCTGACGCCGGTCAGGGCCAGGGCGTTGAGGGTGGCGAGCACGCGGGGCGAGGGGGCGACGTCGTTGACGGCGAGCTGGATGGCGGTGAAGCACATGCTGACGCCGCCGCCGAGGGCCAGCAGGGGCGGCGCCAGCAGCCAGAAGACGGTGCGGGCGAGGGCGGCGGTCGCCGGCGTTGTTGTTGCTGTTGGTGGTTCTGTTGGTGGTTCTGTTGGTCCTTCTGCCGCCCGCAAAAACATGCTGGCCAGCGGGTTCAGCGCCATAAAGAACGGATAGGCATAGGCGCACATGCGCATGATGGCGTTGGTGCCGTGGCGGCGGTGCAGCCGCGGAAAGGCCAGCAGCAGCCAGGCGGCCTGGCCCAGGCCCGTCACGGCCATCAGGGCGGAGATCTGGGCCGGCGCCAGCCCCAGCCCGCCCAGCGCCACCGGCGTAAACCAGACCAGCGGTGCCAGCGCCGTGTACGCGAACGCCAGAAGCATCACGTGACCATACACGCCCAGCACGACGGCCACGCCGGGCGCCGCGACGAGCTGCCGCAGCGAGGGAGCCGCGCTGGCGGCGGCGGCGGCAGCTGCTGCGGCGGTGGCAACTGCTCCGGATGTTGCTTCAGCGGATGCCGGCGTGCTGTCCGTCTGTCCGCCGGTCTGCGGACTGGTCTGCCGGCCGGTCTCGCTGCCGCCAGAGGGTGTTGTTGGAAGCGTTGTTGGGAGTGTTTGGGGCGCCCGCACAAGAGTCTCCTCGACAAACAGCGCACACGTCAGCGTGGCCACGGCGCCCAGGCCGGCCACGACGAAGCCGGGCAGTGCATAAGGGTAGACGGAGAGAAAGTCGCTGGCCAAAGTGAAGCCAGAGGCTCCAGCTCCAAAAGCCTGAGAGGTTCTAGCCCCAGAAGCTCCAGAAGCCTGAGATGCCCCAGCCCCAAAAGCCTCAGACGCTCCAGCAGAAGCTCCAGCAGACACCCACCGCACCCCCTGCACTCCTCGCACCCCCCGCGGATCGGCCAGCGCCCCCCCCAGCAGCGGCCCCAGAAAGATGCCGAGGTTGCCGCTAAAGGCAAACCAGCTGAAGATGCGGGCCTGCGTGGCCGGGCTGCTGTGCTCGGCCAGCATGGTGCGGATGGTCACCACGGTGCCGGCAAAGACGCCGGCCAGGCAGCGCAGCGCCATCATCTGGCCCAGCGTCCGCGCCAGCCCAAACAGCGCCGTGGCCCCCGTCAGCCCGGCCAGCGACGCCACCAGCACCGGCCGCCGGCCCACCCGGTCGGCCGCCCGCCCCCAGCTCAGCATCACCAGCGCCTGCGTCAGCGAAAACAGCGACTCGATCAGCCCGCTGTAGAAGCCCACGTCAGCCTCTGCCAGCCCGCCGTTGTCGCGCACCATCTGGTTGATGTACGGGAAAATCGAGAAAAACGCAATCGGCTCCACCACCCGCGCAAAACACAGCAGCAGCACCTGCGTCGTGGCCATGGGCTTGGCGGGTGGCGGAGATGAGTCGCGGTCGCGGTCGATGTCGCGGTCCCCGTCATCATCGCCGTCGCCACGGCTATCGCCATCGCCATAATTTTCAAGATCGCCATCGCCATGGTTAAAACCACCACCACCGCCGCCATCACCATGGCTGCCGCTGCCGCTGCCGCTGCTGCGCAGCAGCGGCGTTGTCTCGGCAGACGGCAGTGTCCGTCGTGGCATGGTCGGTTGTGCGATCGTACGGACCATTCGACGCGGTTGCGCCGTCTTGCGGTCGGCTTTGCGTTGCAGAAACTCGGCCAGCCCAGAAGCTTTAGCACGGTTGAGTCGCTGGACCAATGATTTGTCAGCAACGAGTGCCCTGTTCCAGCGCTATTACAGTACGAATATACTCCGTACAGTTAAACATACTCCGTACAGTTTACAAAGTGTCTACGAGTAGAGCTCTACGATCTCATACGAACGCTTCCCAGAAGTTCCACAACCGAACTTGACTCGCAGGCAACGGCAAGGCTGAGTTGGATGCTCGACGCTGCACAAACGCCAGCCGGCATTGCAGAGCAAAGAAGTTTAGAAAACAAGGCTGTCGAAAGGTGAAAGATGAAAGAGAAGAAAGACCAAAGCGTGAGACGACAAAGGTAGAGAGAGACGGACCAAGAGAGACGGACCAAGAGAGATGGACAAAGTGAAGAGAGAAAGAGCCAAGCGAAGAGAGACCGACAAACAGACACAACCGTGGAGCCGAAGAAGAGCCTCAAGGGAAACAACTGGAGGACAGCACAGCACTAACATTTGCAGCCAGAGCATCTTTCTCTGTGAACTCCACGCAGCTCTCTGTCATAGCATGGACAGGTAGCCACCGCCTTGACTCGACACTCAAAGGCCAAAACGACCGAGTCAGACTGCGGTCCATTTTCAGAGCCACCCTCTTTGCTTTTTCTCCGCTCTTCTTGTCTGCTTTTCAGGACTTCCTTCTCCCCCTTCTTGTCTGCCTTTCAGGACTTCCTTCTCTCCCTCGCTGTCTACGAAATGCCACCCGCACCACCGATCGTCGCTCGCCCTGACGGAGGTCCTTGTTCCATTTCCATCCAATCCGGCCTGTGGTGCCACGCCGCCACCCCGAACTAGCGCTAGTAGATCCCGAGCTGCGTCTGCTCGTCCTCGCATCTCACCTTTTCCTGTTTCCTGTCAGCCAGCTCGCCACCCCTCTCTTCCAGAGCTATAATAGGACCCTTGGGATCAGACGCCTGATCCGCCTGTCCCATCCTCTCTCTCTCTCTCCTCCAGCCACTCACGCACACACCCTCGCTTTTTTCTGCCTCCGGTCTCCGCAAGCCTTCTTGGGGCCATTATCTGCACATCCCTCCCCCCTCCCTCCCCCCACAAGCGCCGCTTCACTTTCTGCAGGACCCGGGAAGCACGAAGGCGGCATGGCCCAAAGCCACAATCGTCTCTACTCAGCTGCAGGCAATACAAGCAAAGAGCATCATCGCCTGGGCCGATGAGCGCGATCATGCCATAATACCAAAGTCTCGCACCGTCCAAGCCCAAGCCTACCCGTCAACTGGGACATACCAGACGTGAGGGGAACGCGTAATTCAATATTCACTCAATATTCGAGTCAGCTTTGGCAGCCAGCACCGTTGCTGGAGCGGTCTGGGATGGATCTGCCAAGAACAAGCCTCTTCCAAGAACAAGCCTCATTCAAGAACAAGCCTCTTCCAAGAACAGGCCTCTGTTCTTCCAACCTCCTTTTGGCCAGAGGCGAATCGGCTGTACTCCGTAGTGAAACGTTCATATACTCGGACGGAGCTGGCTTGGACCCAGCTCTCTCACTCCCCCCCCCTGCTGCATATGCAGGCCTGTCTTGGATGGTCTTCGTTTGTCCTTCCCTCAAAACGCCAATCTCCTAAAAGACAGACCTCCGGTTTTAAGGGAAGCAGCAATCGGCAATCATGACACACAGAGGTCGAGTCTCTACGGCCTAAGAGTTAAAAAGGGTGGGCGGACTGGCCTTCGCTGGTACAGTGGCTCTGGTGGTTTGGATCTTCTCTCGCATGCCGCCCCCCCTACCCAAAACATAAGCGGTGTTTCTGGCCCCGCCGTCGTATTGCATATGCAGGCTTTTCCATTCTTTTTGCTGCACACCTGCCCATGCTTCCCTTTTTTTTTTGTTCTGTTCTTTCTGCCTCTCTGCTGTACCAGTGGCGGGTAAGACGGGCTGTCTGGCATGACTGGACTGGGAGTTGGCAAACCTCCAAGGGGGGCTGTGGGGTTTTTTCTTTTTTTTTTTTTTTAAACAGCTCCTTTAGAGAAAGTGGTTGAGGCTGGAGAGGTGCCCACGTCGAAATGGCTGGATGGCCAGTAGAATAAAAAAGAGGTAACCCGATGACAACAAAGCAAGCGCAGAGAAAAAAGAAGAAAAAGCAAAATCAAGAATCAAACCATAGAGTTACACTCCCCGGTTGCATAAGAAGTGGCTGACCGAGAAAGGCAAAAGCGGAAAAAAGAATAAGAGGATCAAGTTAATGCAGAACGGATTGCTGAAAGTATTACAGAAAGTATAACAAGAATATACCGGACAGTATTATAGAAGAGGAATTATACAGAGCACTGGCTAAGCCCCCTAAAAATTCACCACGCAGAAAATTGGTGGAAAAAAAAAAAAAAAAAAAAAAAAAAACCACCACAAACGTTTCATCGACACTTTAACCGGAAGGGCGCGCCAACCAGACATTTTCCATCTCTCCATCTACTTCTCCGTTCACCCCGCCCCAGATAGGCAGTTGGTGCTGGTATGTGGCGGCGTAAACGCCCCCCCCGTTCAATGTGACTTGGGCTACAGTTTACTGCAGTTGAACGTGTTTGAAGGCGTTTGGATTTCCAGCCCGGCGGGTCGACCTCACCGAAATGGAAATCAAAGACCAGCTCGCAGTGGGCCAGCCCCTCTGCCCTCGAGCTCGGCTGGAGCAGAAGTCGTAGACGATGAGATCAGAATACATACGTATAATGGAGAAGCAAGCAGAAAACACAACGCTTTATCAAAACAAGCAAACAGCGAATAAAATTATAAAAAACCCAGAGCTATGCATAGCTGCCCCGTCGGAATCGTCGTTAACTTCATAATGGCCGAGAATGGCATCTGTGGCTGGGGTTGGCCCCATGGCTATAATAACAAAAGACAATAATACCAGGCGAGGAAGCACCCGACAAAGAGCAGACAAAAAACACCCAGACACTAGCCCGACTAACGAAAGTGATATGACTGTGTCCCGCTATTGTTCCAACTTGAAAAACAGAGGAAACAAAATGAAACCCAACGCAATGCCAACACAGACCGTATCATCGTTAAAACATAAAAAAAGAGAAAGAGAAAAACCTTGGGTCTTGCCCCGTAGACACCCCCCTTACACCAGCTTCGTTATCACCTCCTCTCTCCCTCGTCTCCTCGCGTATACCGCCACAGCAGACTGGCACCCTTGATGGCGGGAAGGCTGTGTCGCAGGGAAGCCCGACGGCGCTGACTGCTGGTCACAAAGCTGCCGGGGCTGTTGCTGGTGGCCGACGAGCCGTGGTGGCCGTAGTGGCTGTGGTAGCTGCTGGTGGTGGTGGTGGTGGCTGAGCTCTTGCTGTTGTGGAGGGTGTTTTGGTAGTTGTTGGTGCTGTAGCCGCCAAAGTAGTAGCTGCCAGCGGTGCTGCTGCCGGCGACGGCCGATCTGTTTTCGCACCTCTGCAGCGACGCGGCCATCTTCTTGTCTTCGGCCATGGCGCCGGTGGTCATGGCGGCGTTGCTGCTGGTGCTGCTGTTGCTGTTGCTGCTGGTGCTGTCGCCACTGCTGCTGCTGCTGCCGACAAGGCCCGTCTGCAGCGCTGCCACAACGGCCCGTTGGAAGCGGCGCTTGAAGCGGCGCCAGTCGTCGTTGGTTGGCCACGGATCGCACCACTCGGCGTCGTCGTCTTCGTCGTGGTCGTCGATGCTCATCCGGCTGCTGTAGCCGTTGTGGCCGCTGCCGCTGCCGCTGTTGCTGTTGCTGCTGCAGGCGCCGAGCAGGGCGTCCCAGTCGTCGCCGTCGTCGCTGTCGCGCGGCGTCTCCAGCGGATAGAACAGCAGCTCGTTGAGATGGGGCCGGCGGTGCTGGCGGTTGATGTTGGCCTCGATGTCAAACTTGAAGCGGTAGGCCTGGTGCACCACCTGCGGGCAGAGCTGCATCAGCGGCGCAACCACGGACGGCGGCTGCTGCTGCGGCAGCGGCAACGGCGACAGCGGCGACGCGCCAGACGCGGTGGATGCTGAAGTCGTCGCTGTGGGCAACGGCGCCGCGACGCGAGGCACAGCAGCCGCGTAGACGGGATAGGGTGACGGAGATGCTGCTGGAGACGAAGCGGGGGGCGACGGCAGGGGCAGCTGGCCCGGGGGGTAGGATGAAGGGACAGACGACAGTGGCAGTGGCAGTGGTGGTGGTGGTGGCTGGTGGTGGTAGCGGTAGGGCGGCGGCGACGGCAGCGGCATCTGCAAAGGGGTGTGCACTGATGGCGACGGCGACGGAGACAGCGACGGAGACAGCGACGGCAGATGAGGCCGCACGGCCGAGTCGGGCGACGACACAGGAGACGGCGGGAGGGCTTGGTGCTGTTGATGGCGACCCTGGTCTCGGTAATGGCGATATGCTGTCTCGTTTTGCTGCTGCTGCTGCTGCTGCTGCTGCTGTTGCTGATAGGCTGCGGCCAGGGTCTGGTAGGTAGCCAGACGCGAGGGCCCGCAGTCAAAGTCGAACTGGAACTCCTGGTGGACGACAAAGAGGAGGGAGCGGAGGCGCGGGAAGCGGGCCAGGGCCGTCAGCAGCTTGACCATGTTGCTCTTGGCCACCTTCCAGCTGAGGACGGGATGGCAGATGCCGGTGTAGACGCCGTAGCTGGTGCCCAGCGCCAGGCCGGCCATGTGGTCGCGGATCAGCGGGATGCGGCTCATAAAGTGCAGCGTGCGGTGCAGCCGCTTGAGCAGCAGATACGGCTCCAGCAGCAGCAGGTCGCGCGACAGGTCGACATACTTGGTGGTGCCGCGCCGGCCGTCCCGGAGGCCATCCCGGAGGCCGTCTCGGGGGCCGCCCAGCGTCAGCGGCCGGTAGTGGCGCAGCACGAAATGGCGCGACTCGCGGCACACCGCTGCCAGCGCCGGCGGCGGCTCGTCGTGCACGTTGGCAAACATCAGGCCCTGCGCCGCATCCATCTTCTGCTTGGCGTGCGGCACGTCCATGATCTCGTACACGCGCGGGTCCGGCAGCGAGTACTCCCAGATCATCACGCGGATTTCCGCCGGCAGCGACGAGAAGCTGCGGAAGTCGGTGTCGGAACTGCGAAAGTCGTCCATGCTGCTGTGTGGAAGGGTGTTAATGTGTCTTTGCCTTTGCCTTCTTTAGACGTGAATGAATGTGAAAGTGAGAACCCTTGGATGCGCTCGCAGACAGAGAGCAGCCTTGCACGGGGTGTAGAGCAGGCACGGCCAGATATATCAAATAAAGCCTCCTATGACAGTTGTGTTTTATGATGTGGATGTGCGTTTTGCTGCGTTTGTTTGGCCAGTCCGTTGCTCAGCGATCGGTCGCCATCCGGCTTTTTTCCCTTTTTGCGTTTGTGCTTTGGTTAATGAGCTTTGCTGCTTTGCTGGTTTGTGAGGGGCTTTCCTTGAATTATGCCTCTGCGACGGTCGGGGAGGCTGTCTTGCCGATCCCTCCTCTTGCCCTTCCTTTTTGTCTTGGGACCTGGTTGAGGTTGCGGCTGGATAATACCCGGACCAAACCTCACGATGAGCACTGTTCTATTTTCAAATCCTGGTGCCCTTTTATAGCAAGAGACGGTCTGTCTTTCTCGCTTGTGGCAGCACGACAACGACAGAGCTGCAGGGAGCTTTATAGGACTGCTTGTGCGCGCGAAGAGACGAAAGAGCAGATTTCATACGGCTGGGAGGACGGGGAAGAAAGACGGAGGAAGATCAACAGCAAGAAAGGGGAGGCCGGGGACTAATATGGACGATCAAGCAGCCAACACGCAACTGCTTAATCAGACAGGTGAGAAGGAAAAAGAGGCAAGAAAGAGGCGAGGAAGAGGCTGGCAAGCTGAAATCGAGCGGACGATGGGGGGAGGGGTGTTCATAAAGAAAACAGAGGCTCAGACTCTTTTGAGCAGGAAGGAGGAAGGAAAGGGAAGAACGAGGAAAAGGAAAAAGGAAAAATTAAGAGACTTGGACCCGAGCAAAGGGGTGTGTGACCTTGCAAAGGACACTCACTGATGTATTTCAAAGCTGCAAAGGGATGATTGAGATAAAGAGTCCCAGAAGAATAAAATAAAGGGGAGAAATGACACAACGACGTAAAACAGAAATCCCAGGAAAGAAAAGAGATAAAAGGAGAGTCATGGTGGTAGTACGTCACTTGACGGAAGAACAGCACGAACACACACACACACAAAAAAAAAAACGACAGCCGCCCACAAAGACACACGCCCCTCCCTTTTTTTCGCTTTGGTTTTGTGATTTGATGCCCTTTGCTCCCACAGCGACATCCCACGGGTGGCTTACCAGAAAAAACGCCCTTTATTTGTTCTCTTAATTGAAGGCTGCTGTGCGCAGCTGGTTTAATATGATGTGCACCCCAATTTTGCGGTCTGCCGTCGGCTGGTTGCTTTCAGTGGCTCAGATGGGCTATATGCTTTGGACCTGTGCTATTATAGTGCACCCGTGCTGTGACATTCCTTGGGCATTGCGCAGACACTTAAAACTGTATAGCGCTCACACACACACACACACACACACACTCGCACACATATACACACAGATATACACACATTCACACACACACTCACACACACACACACACACACACTCACACACACACTCACACACACACACACACACACACACACACACTCACTCACATATATGCATATGAAATATATAGCGGATGCCCTATGGTGTTCCCAGGTGGGTAGGAGAGAGGGAACCGGGGGGGTTGATGCTGGGATGGGAGATAGAGAGGATGGCCGTCTCAGTGGAGCCGTGCCAGCCAAAGGAGGAGGCGTGCAAAAATGAGAGAGAAGAGGGCGAGCCTCTGACAAACTCCCCTAAGAGTATTACTTTGTGCACACGCCCTGCCGGAAGCCTCCGGTAATGATGGAGTCCTGGGCGTGGAAGAACACAAAGTGCAGAATTCGGCAGAGATGGAGGCGTAGGGGGGGTTGAGGATGTCTAGCGACAAAATGTATTTACAAGTTGATCTTTAAGAGGCTTTGGAGAGTCCAGGGAGACCGACAGCATAGGAAAAAGGATTAAGAAAGATTTGGGAGTGATCCGTGGAGGCAATTGCAGAAAGACACATGCCAGGCGCACAGAAACGACAAAGGGCAAAGCACTCCAGGCTTGAGTAACGGGTAGGTGCTCGCGAGGGCAGACTCGCTGTTCGTGCTGGCACGTTCGACAATGCTTGTGCGCACACAGCAGACTACCCGTCTGCCGGAACTGACAATGCGATAGACCAGCCGCACCAGAACCAGGGCGGTAGAGGAGGGGGTGGTCGGAAAAGGGAAAACAGAGGAGGCTGCTTAACGGGGACAAAATAAGGTGTCTTATTACAGAGTTCTAGGGGGTGCGTGGGCGGCGTGGGAAATCATCCCCGAGGGGTGAACCGAATCGGCTCGTTTTAGGGGGGTCAGAGCGGGACGACTCTTTAATTGAGTTTTTTGCACAGAGAGAGAGAGAGTTAGTGGATGTGTGCGCACAGCAGAAATGAAAGAAAGCAAACGAAGAAACATGAGGGGTCGAGAGAGCGAAAACGAAGGCGAGGAGAAGAAGAGAAGGATGGCTGGGCAGATGACTTGAACGGGATGTAAGAGCACTTTCCAAAGTGTAGTATACAAAAGGAATAGGATGCCAAAAATGGGATGGAATTAAAGAGTGCGCAAAGAAAGGGAAGAAAGAAAGAAAGAAAAAAAAGAAAAAAAAAGGGCTCGGACGGGGTACGGTGAGCTCAGGAGCATTTGAAATACGGCCAACTATGAGTACACGTACAAGTAAAACAAACTCCACACGTACTCGTACTCTGGCGAGGTGAGGCACAGCTTGCTTCGTGGAGCAGCCCGTGCTGCGTCCAGCCAGAGAGGCTGTATTTTGCTCCTCGAGCGGCGGCGCACGGCGTGCGGAGCAATTCTGCGCACAGAAATAATACGTGCGGAGTATTTGCAAAGCTGGCAAATATGATGATAGCGACAATAGCAATACCATTGCTTTTGCAATATTACTCCGTCATATCCTTACTCCGTTCAGAGCGCAGAGTCCTTTGCTCGTACGTCGTCAGTGCGGCCTGGGAAGCAGTCAGCTATAATACTGTATAACTCATATAGCGCAGATCCTGTGCCGCTCGCATGAAGAAAGAAACGGGAGAGAATGGGCAGAGCAGTCCCTGGATCCCGGATTTGGCCGTTCTTGGGAAATGGCGAGCGGCTGCGATGCCGTGTTTGATTTTTTTTTCCCACTTTGCACGCTGTTTGCTCGTCGCCAGCAGCAGAAAGGGAGAAGCGGTAAAACAACACAGCGGTCAACGATGGCAACGCCGTTACTACGCATCGTCTTACTCGTACAGAACGCCATTACTACGCATCGTATTTTGGTCTTACTCGTACAGAACGCCGTTACTATGCATACTCGTACACAATCGTAGCACACTGGCCAAGGCAAGAATGAAAAGGGACAATGCCCGGAAGAGGTCGATTCGCCGGCCAAGCCTGCAGGTCTGAAAGCTAAAACGACCATCCTTGCATCAAAGGGGACGGAAAACAAATGCGAAACGAACACACGAGGGCAGAGCGCTACGGCTGGCAAAGCACAAAAACGGAAACGGGCGTTCCTGTGCCTTTGCGACGTGTGAGTCGTTGATTCCAAAAAGATTGGTGTGTGTCGTCGGTAAGTCGGTGAGAGGCCACCATTCCTCCATCCTTGCCGGCAAACAAAGACCAGCAAACCAGCCATGCCAACATGGCACAAAGCACTCCGAAAAAGCATGTATTATTACAAGATCCCTGATACATTTGCGCAAATGAAACCGTGCACCCAGCTAGCCAGTCGCCAATCTCAGAAGCCAGACGACGCAGAAATGCCAATAAAAGGGGAACCAGATAGAGTGCCAACCATGAAACAGAGAAGAGAGTTGTGTGTGAAAACGAGAGAGAAAGACTACAATACCATCAAAGCTATAAACGAAGCGGCACAGATGAAAGACAGTCGACAAGCTGTAACTGGCCGTTGATTCAACTAAACGAAGCGGCACAGAAGAAAGAGAGTCGACAAGCTGTAACTGGTCGTTGATTCAACTTTCTCACATCGGTGGACCACGGCTAGGGATCATCCCAGCAACCATGAATGCATTGTCCATACGAGTACACAGTTTATCATTCGTTGTCCAGGCGGGACAATTCTCTGCACCGCTCCCAGCATTCCCGAGAGAGCCAGTCCTGTCCCCTTTGTGCTGTCGTTGGCTGGCTGTATTTATTAGTTATTACCTTGTTGGGCAGGGCAAGAGAGCAGGAGGTAAGAGAACAGCGGCTGAGAAATCCAGTCCTCTGCTCCTCTCCTGCTCCGTGTTTTCCAAGGACTCTGCGCTTGACACTCCCGCATTGGCTGGCTCTGTCTACGGCTGCTTGGTGGCTGAAGCACCTGTGGGGGATGCAGCTTAGATTAATCTCGGCAGACACGACACTCGACCACACCCCAGGCCGTTGCATGGGAGCATTTTCGCTTTGTGCTTTAGGAAATGAGCTCGTCTGCCTTCTCGACGCTCGCCGTAATACACAAAGTGTTCGACAATGATCTGCCCATACGGCAGCACTCCGTCCTCGGGAGGTCTTTTGTCTTCTATGCATATTGTTTCTCCTTTCTCGGCTCCGATATTGCTCTCTCCTTACCAAAGGCATACGTAAGACTTGTACGGCGTATATTAAATTAAAGTTTGGCACCCCGACGGCTCTCTTCACTTACTGGTTCCCTGGCCATCTTTGGTTCTGACTTGGTCGGTTACACGGTAATGCACTCGAATGTCTTCTTCCACGAGTAACAATACTTTGTAATACAGATTGCCCTTGGGTTCCTCTGCTTTACTGGCTCGGTTCTCCTGGTCTTCCCCAAATCTCTCTCACGTCTCTTTCTCTCAAGTCCTCTCAAATACCACCGTCTTTCCGCCTTGCATGTAAATCAAGCATGCTACCAACCCTCCCTACACACCTCTCGCACCCCGGCCTTTATGAACTAAGTCGGCACGCCACCGCGGAAGACAAATTGCTCCCTTTTTCTAACAGTCATTGCTTTGTCGTCGTCACCAGGTCAAATGTAAGCTGCCCTCCACCTTTGCTTTTTGCTTCTTAACTTTCACGTTTGTCTGCCTCAACACCTTTCTCTGCTTCCTGTTGTCAGAAATCAGGTTGAAAGGCATTATTGCTGAGTAAAAATAAAATTGTAAATCCAACTCCAATCGTCTCCAATCGTCTCCAATCGTCTTGGCTCTCTCCTTCCTCACTGCCACAGCCCCCCCCCCCCCCCCCCCCTCATTCTCCCCCAAATCTTCATATCCCGATCGCCCGGTTGAAAAAGACAAACAAAAATCACTGGGCTCACACATGATGTCGTTTTTGGTTGCAAATCTGTCATTCACATCCACCCACACATCCTTTATTTTTCTCCCTGTGTCTCGGGCTTTCCCTTCACCAGACACCTTGTTCATCGTTTCGATCGACTCGGCGTGACTGGCGGCTGGGTTTTTGTGAGTGGTTAGTCACCTTTGAAAAAAGTTTCGAAAACGTTTAGGGCAGCAGAGTCCGCATCGATCAAACGCTGTGCACCGGGTCAGCCATATTTTCTGTTTTTTTCTGTTCTCTCTTCAAATTAGTCTTTGCCTCTGAAACAGAAGGCTCAAGGTGTGCAGATCGGGTGTGAAGTCGGGTGTGAAGCGACAACGCCCAATGTAAAACACTTGCACCCTCAACCACACTCTCACATGAACACACACCCCAGCGCAGCTCTCTTTCTCTCCCCAGGTAAGTGAACGATCCGAATCCCACCCTCCAAACTGCCATCACACACACCTGGCCCCGCGATATGCTATGCGAACCATGACAGAATGTAGAATGGAGGCCAACCTATTTTTGTTTTTTTTGTTGCTCCAACCGCCGACCTCGTTAGCCGTCTTCTGACTGACGGCCTTCCTCTTCCGAGTGACGGGAAACAGACCGCTCTTTGCTGTCTCTTCTTTTTTTTTTTTTTTGCTCTTGTCTCTATCTCTTCTTGCCTCTCTCTGTCCCGTACGGCCCTTAAAATTTCAGCCTTATTAAAACTGCCCTCGCATTACGAGTACTATTCGGTATCTGGGACTTTCATACTCGCAAAAACAATCACTCGGTCACCTGCACTGACATCATTTCTCCACGCTGCTCCACACGGCCAGAGCGTATGGGTTTTACGGAGGACGCAACACGGGACCAATCTGCCTCGGAATCCTTCGAACCCCATGAAACAATGAAAGCATTACGTATGATACCTTGCAAAAGATACACGTCGCCGCCATTGCGCAGACAGCCATATCAAAGTACTACACAGGCTCTTTCGTCGACCAGAAAAAAAAAGAAAGGTCCTGCGTTGAGCCAGGTCTCTGGGCACACACAAGCCTTCTCCGGGGGTTGGGGGTAGCACTGGGGCTGTATATTTGTTTATGCTTGCTGCTTTTTTGCGAACCAGTATCAATACTCCGTATTGTTTATTAAATTAATAGGGCGGCACGGAAAAGGGACTTTTCCTCTTCATCTCAAAAACCAGCCGATTGGCCACGGGAGTCTGAGCAGAGACAATGACAAAAATAGAGAAGAGGTGACAGGGAAAGACTGGACAGCCAAAGAGAGACAGATGAACGATATGCTCTGCTTTTTGCAGTCGCTCTTTTGCCAACGGAACGCTCAGGTAGCCCGCAAAACCAGCTTCGCTTCAGTGTTTGTCACAAGAAATCAGATACGACGCGTTTGAGACCTCGCAGGGTTTCTCCACGTTTTCATTCCAGGTCCCTTCCCTGCTTTCTCCTCCAGATGCGAGCCTCGGTTTCAAAACCAAAGGCGAACGCTCTTTCGCTAAAAAGGAACTGCCCCGGAGTCGTAACTCTCTTCAATTAGCCTGTCCATATTTGATTTCGCAGTTTTTTTTTTTTTTTTTTCGTACTGAATCCCTGAAACTTGCGCACCCTTCTATTTTTACTTTATTAGGCGCTGTCTCTTGCAGAGCAAAAGCAGCAAGTTTCATCAGAACAAAACAAATCACCCACCACCGCTAACAAAAGTTGCAATTTATCATTACGAGCACTCTGTTCATCGTACAAGTTGTCCGTCTTGGCCTAATTGACATCCAGTCATGTGATCCCCTAGTGTAACGTTGTTTAAGAAAATCTAAGCCATAAGTGCCTGGCAGAAAGTAGCCAATCACAGTCCCAATTTAACAGCTAGCTGTCCTGTCCGCCTTTTTTTTTTTAGCGCCTCAGCATACTCGTACAAAATGCGAAAAAAAATTCGGCCAGTTCTTTTTTCTTCTTTTCCTTTTTTTTTTTCCTCGTGCGGCGCCACGACTTGAATAAACAACCCGTGTTGCCCGAGTTCCTTTTAAAAAAGGGTATCTTTTCTCTCCTTGCGAGAAAGAGACATCGTTTTCATAGAACTTCGCGGTGTCAGTCGTGTCACAGAATAACGGAATTGCACACTGGCTCTTTCCTGCTGGATATTGTCTTGGTTCTGGTTGTTTGATCATTTCCACCGACAAGATAACAGCAGGGGGCCAGACAAGTCTCAAAAATAGAATATAATGCAACGTGGAAGTAGAGGTGGAAAATAGAGATTGGTTTTTTTGACAGAGAGAGTGAGGGCAGCGCTTGCGCTCTAGGCATCACACAAAGATCTTTGCAGGCGAAAATGATACTCGTATCCATATATTGAACAAGTGAACATGAAGGAAGCACAAGGTAGTAAATAGAGAGGACGCGGGAACGGAGTGGGCAGTGGACATTAGGAGCGCGAACGAGCAGAACGACAATACCTGGGAACCTTCCGTCGGATCCCGCTGGTGTGAGTTGTCACCGCCTTTTGGAGATGTCAGCCTTTTTTTTTTGACTTGATTTGACTTGTGTATGTTCCTCCCCGAAGAGCCTCCACCATCCTGGTCCTCACCGGAAAATCCTCCCTCTCTCCTTCGACGTCCGCGAGCGGAAGCATTGCAGAAAAGGTTTGTTGCTTTTGGCCGATATTGAGGGACGGAAAGATCTGAAAAGATGGAGAGAAGGAGGGGGCGTGGTGGGAACGTTGTTGTTGACAGGCCAAGATTGCAAGTTGGGGGGCATTTGATGGTCAAATCGCACAAATTCAATCAGTTACAACATTCTCTTTGGGGTCTGTCTTTTCATCTTTGTTCAGATCGAGGGTGCGGCCTGTGCCGCAATCGTCATGGGATGTTCTAATGTTACGTGTAATCTGGGATTAGAAGAAACACGGACAAGGAGACATATTACACGAGGCAACGAATGGCGAACGCAGTGTAACCTTTTGCAGAGACAGCAGTCTCTCAACGCAATACGTCATTGTGCTTCGGTGAGCGTCAAGCCTAAAAGAAGCATTTTGTAAAGGAGGGGGGTGGGCGATGAGAGAGGGTGGTGACAGAGGATTTGATGACAAGAGTCACACGAGAACACATCAAAAGTTAAATAAACGATGCCCTGTGTGTTAATAGTTGCCCATTTTGGTCGATCTCATTATCCTTCCAGCCAGCTAAGGATCACGAACGCGCGCGCGCCCAAAAAAGGAACAAAAGCGACGTGCCAATAGCCAAATGGAGGGCAAATGATTCATTCGTATGTGTTAGGGTGCCGTATTATTTGTATTATTGATTTGGCAACGCCGGCTTTACCCAGCGCCGATATTGCAGCCTCGGTCGTTTGGTCGTAAAATGCTGCTGCCCTTTGGCAGTCTCCGTCTTAGGATCAGAGAAGAACTCAAATGTTTTTTATATGACGTTATATTTACCCAAATACCCAAATACCCCCCAAAGGCCCCAACAGGTTCGCGAGTGCTTCGAATCCCACAGCGACAACAGCACCTGCGCTTTTCTACAGGTCTCATTTCCCGGGGAAAAAAACAACTCGATCATTGCGTTCATGTATCCATAGGCATTGTCGTATTACACCCAGACAATAATATATGCGCTCATAAATGTGTTTTGTCAGACGCTGGTGTATGATCAATCTGTCTATATAAGGACCCATCTCTCGATCGGTTACAGCTCCCTTTTCTTTTCTAACCAGGATGAGCTTGTTTCGTCGTCTGGTATAGTGACAACATAATAATACTCTGTATATACAGACACTCTATGGACGAGACATTGACGAGAGGCTATAACACCTGCCCCGAGAATCCGATTCGCCTGATGCCTTGTTTACCGTCCTTTGAGGCTGCAATGCTCTCTGTATTTAGGTAGCAACCTCCGCACATAGGGTTAATAGATTAAAAGATTAAAAGCCCTACCGCCAACACCTACCTATTCAGACGTTGTACAGACAGACAGCAATGTGGTAATAAAGAGAGGGAAGACCAGAGCGCAGGCGCCATGAAACGACGTAGAAAGGCATGACTCCCTGTCTCACGCTTACCCGTCCACAGCTCTGATTTCAGAGTGCCTATATATATTGCAAAGTAATCTATTTTGATATGTATCCATATACGTGTGCACGGTTGTTGTTCTTTATGTTTCTCTTTTCCTTCTTCTTTATGTTCTTGCCACAGCTTCAGTCTATATATGGACTTTCTAGGATCTTGTCGAGAAGTATTTTGCCATGGGGACTGCAGTCGAGAAAGGGCAGGTCCAGAGCCAAGAGAGGGGGAGGATGTCAGTTTTCAATGTTCTTTCGGTGTTTTCAGTTGCATCGACGTTGGACAGGCTCCAGTATGCCGTCACAAAATGCTGACTGCTGTCTTCATTCTGCCTGTAGAGAGCTGATGGCCTTGAAATGTCTATTACATTGTTGCTCTTTCTTTTCCAGTGCTTTTTGGCTTTCCGTTTATTTTGTCCGCCCCATCCCCTAACGTCGTCGTTGTGCTTCTCCATCCCTTTCACCTTTCTGTGCCGCTGTAATACAAAGAAAAAAGGGAAAGAGAAGATCATATCCGAAAACAAATATATAAAAAAAAAAAAAAAAATGGAACAGACAGAAAATGAAATGAGGAGCAAGAGAATCATTTTCAAAACATCCGTGTCCTGGGCTCATAAAGCATGTCTGCAGCTGCCAGCAGGTACTCTTTCTTTGCATTTCTTGATCGCGCTGTTCTCCGCATGCAACCCTTTGGCACTCGTATTTCGCTCGCAGAAATTATGTAGCCGTTCTCCCGTCCGCTTTCCGCGCCCCCCGCGGCAACACACATCAAAAAAACCACATCACTCGCCCGGCGCGTCGCCAATCTTCTCGAGCTTGCCCTTCTCGCGCTTCTCTCCCGTCTCGCCAATCAGCCGTATGCGGTCCAGCCGCACCTTGTCGGCGCCGTCCTGTGCCGTCACCACAAACAGCACCAGACTGTTGATGTTCTGGAACTTGACATAGCGCAGGGCGACCGACGCCGTGCCATTGGCGTTCCAGTCCGACTCGGCCAGCTCGATCTCCTGCGTAGCCTGCGTGTCCTCGGCTTCGTCAAAGCCCAGGTTGTGTGGGTTGTTGCTGTAGAGCTTGATGAGCTGCGGCCGGGCCGTGCCCTCGGATGGAAGCGAAGTGATCTATAGGACTGTTAGACAGAGGCAGAAGACCAAAAGTGCAAGACTGTCCATAGAGAGAGAGAGAGAACACACCTGCAATGTGTGCAGCTTGAGCATGGACTGAAACGGCACAAAGAGCATCAGCTGCTCGTCCACGTCGCTTTCCACCCAGTCTCTCGCGCCGGCCGCACCCGACGCATCGCCGGTCTGCGCAGACAGCGCGCTCGGCTTCGCGCTGTCAAACAGGACCCTCACCGAGCCGGCGTTGGCCGAATCGACATTGAGCAGCTCGCAGCGGTTCAGCTCGACCTGGTCGGTGATGTTGCTGTAGCCGCGCGGCGTGGCGGCGCCCAGCCAGGCCGGCGGCGACGACGGCGACGAAGGCCGCGCAGCGGCCGCACCGGCAGCGGCTCCGGCATGAGGATCAGCGGCCATGGCGTAGTTAAAGCTGGGGCAAAACAAGTAAGAAAAAAAAAAGTAGGTTTCCAAGCTCACGCAAAGCAAGACAAAAAAAAAAAAAAGGGTCGCCAAGCTTAACAGCCTTTCTCTCCCAAACAGCAAAACGGCGCCTGACTGGTTCAGCGCCCTGAAAGGAAGTAATTGGGGTGAGAAGAGGAGGTGGAAGGAGAAGAGAAATCAACAAGGTGGCGAAACGGAATGCTAAAAGTTGGTTGTTTATTTTTCTAGTTTTCAGTTTTCAATTTTTTTTTGGCCTCCAATGCCCCGCTTTCGGTTGATGCAAGGCACGGCAGCCTTGGGAGGAGCTGCTGAGCAGAGTACAAGTAATACTCTGTAAATGGAAGCTTTCTGCTGCACCATCACGTGAAGACAACAATACGAAAATGGTCGACCAAAAAAGCAATGGCGAACAAAGACGGACACAGATCATGGCTGCATGCTTGTTGAAACGCAACTGCTTATATTTATCTAATACATGATATGTCGCATATGGCAGCAAAGAGATTACAGGTAAAAAAAAAAGGCACAAAAAGCTAAAAAAAAAGCTAAAAAAACAACTGCTCACATGATTGTTCCCTTGATCCTAATATATCCCAGACTATGCCAGCAAACCGCCCCAAAAAAGACTCAAGTGTCGCAGCCCTTTAAAAACGCCGTTTAGATCTTGGCCGGTTGTCCGGCCCCTGGCCATTCCGAAAAAGCATAAGCTAGACACCGACAGCGTGGCTCAGCACGCGCGTGGCCAGCTGGCTCAGCAGCCGCATGCGGTCGTCGGGCGGCAGCTCCTGGTAGACGGCATAGACGCTCTTGCCCTTGGCGTCGCGGATGGCGCCCAGGCGGTTGCCGGCCACGGCGCCGGCCACCATTCCGGGGACGTTGGCGACGATGAATCCCAGGGCGCCGCCGCTCAGGCCGCCCAACAGGCCCCAGAAGCGGCCAGTGGGCCGGCCGGTCTCGGGCTCGGCCAGGCCCTCCTCGCGCAGCATCTCCTCAAACGCATCCGCAAACTGGGCGTCCTCGGCGCGCTGGCGGGCCTCCTCGGTGTTGGGCTGGCCATGGTGGCCGGCACCGTCGCGAGCACGCGAAAAAAAGTTCCACGCCCACGACGCTGTGGACGAGCGGTCGTCCTCGTCGCTCTCGGCGCCGTCGTCGCTGTTGTTGCCGCCTGGCCCACCGGCCGCCGCATATGCACGACCCGCCGTCGTCCTCCGCTGGGCGTCGTACTCGCGGCGGCGCGTCGCATCCGACAGCGTAAAGTAGGCATCGTTGACCAGCTGGAACTGGCGCGTGCGCGACTTGCGCTCGGGGCTGTCGACCGGCACGCGATCGGGGTGGCTCTTCAAGGCAGCACTACAAAAAAAAAAAGTCAGCCATGTGGAGGTGCGACGATCGACCAAGAGAGTTTCTGCAGACCAAAATACTCACCGCTTGTAGGCATCACGGATCTGCTGGCTGGTGGCCTTTTCAGGAACACCAAGAATAGCGTCTATGCGCACCCGGGTCAGCAAGGAGAAACCACACCGCACTCTCTAAAAAGAAAGCGGCAAAGAAAAAAAAAAAAACCAAAACGCTGTGATGCTTACAATAATCCGGAATGGCCATGGCCCTGCTGTTGCTTGGTGGACAGCTCACTGGCGGAGTGATGCGAGAAGGGGGGGGGAGGGGAGAAAAGCTGCGCTGCTACAGACTTTTTTTCATAAAGATGTCCCGTTGTAGAGGAGGTGTTGACAGCAAGAGAGCGCTCGCCACCGAAAAAAAGGGAAGAGAGGAACAGGAGGGACGGAAAACAAGGCAAGAAAAACGTCAGGCTGGCTCAATGCAGCTCGGGTGGCCAAAAAAAAGTTTGTATTACTCAGAGAGACCCTTAAGCTGCTGGGTTGTTAGGCAGACAGCGTTAAAGGGGACCAGGCCTGGAAGCACAACGTCATCGACAGTCCCAGAGGTGAGCCTAGTGCGGTCGCTTGGCTTAATTGGCTCTAGGGGGTGGGAAATGGCGGAGTCCTCCGTACAATGCAATAGCCTGCCCCACTGTATTTTTACTTGAGAGTGAACATAAGACATATTACGGAGTATTACATATCAATCATAGGTCAAGGATATGACTGACGAGCTTCGCGACATATTCAACCAGTCTCCAGCCATGTCTCTTAAAGTTTGTGCATCGACGGCTGCAACAACAGCCTGTCTAAGCAACCATGGCTTCGTCATAGTGCTGACTTGTAAGTCGTGGGCCTATCTTTTGGTTCGAGGAAGTAATAGGCTTTTCTGGCAGGCACCAGTAAATAGCCAAGTGGCCAGGCTGCCAGCCGACCTACGGGCCTAGAGCCATCAGCCATAGTCTGGGCCAGCAACAGCAACACCGCTTGGACACCGCAGCTGGGGCTCGTTCACCACCAAGCACCACACGTGACCCCAATGCTGTCATGCCCAGCGATGAGCATCGAGAAGAAAAAGTCACAGGATGCGGAGCACCTGATAAAAGAGAACATGAAATAGGGGGTCAAGCAGAAAATATCAGAATAAGCGGTTACCCACCAAAGGAGCCAAGGTGTCAGCGCTTCATTGGCTGGGGGGAAAGCCCGCTTTGCCGTAACCGCATGACAGTCGTCGTCGGCTTTTGTTCTCGTGTCTGGCCGCGTCTGGCCTCTGGTGCCCAATTGAAGCCCAACCCCAACCAACTTTGCAGTAGTAGTGGAGAGGCCATTAGGTCGTCGAGTCTCTAAAAGTCTCTAAAAGAGGCAATGGGAAGCCACCGGCACTGCTGGTCTTGCCTAAATTGAAACCCCATTGGGCCAAAGCGTGGCAGGAGCCTGATCTGTGCCGACAAGCGATCTTCGCGGGGCAGGTGGGACATGTGCTCTCGCGGGGCAGGAATAATATGGATACGTCGTACTGCCGGCGTTCTTTCCCTCAAAAGACGTTCAAACCTTTTCAGGTTGATTTTTTGTAGTACGTCGGTCGCATTGTGCTTTCTCTTTGTCGTCCGACTCAACAAAAACAGGCGCTTCAGTTCGAGCCCAAACTCAAAACGGCCCAGTCGTTCCTGAAAGAGCAAGACCTGCTTGGGAAGAGGTCATTCCTGGCAAATTACTCTCGTACGTCGTCGTATATCACGCTTGAGATTAGCAGAGAGCACTAACATGCCCCCAACCCTTCTGTTTCCGAGTCCGGCCCTTTTTCTTCTTTCCCCACTGGATGTTTTCTGTTGAAAAAAAAGACATCACACGGCCAGCTTTAGGTTCCCTTTTTCGTTGTTGCTTTCATCCTTCTCTTCCCTCGTCCTTTGTGCATATCTCTTCTTTCATACATCCTGATTTCTCGTTGCTCTTTTTCCTTCTTCTTTCGTTTTGCCTTTTGTCCACCGACCACTGCCACACTGTTGTTGGAAGTTTAAAAAATTGATAGCATAGTCAAAATAAAAGTCACCGTTTTTTTTTTCCCCTCTACTTCCTTTTGGACTTGAAGAAGCGTTGTGTGGGCTTCTTGCTGCTGACGGCCAGTTTTCTTTCGCTTTTGCTATTTCACGTTGGGTTTGTTCTGCGTGGGAGATTAGGGTTAGAGAAACGAGAGGTGGCCCGAGACGAGGCCGATACAAAGAATCTTCCTACTGAGAGATACAGAGGCACAGAAGCACGGCCGATCTAGTGAGGGTGGAATTGCAGAGAGGTAAAGAAAGAAAGAATACACAAAAGACAAAAGACAAAAAACACAAAGGCGATGAAATGCAAAGCAGCTGGAAAAAGATAGGATCAAAGAAATGACATACTTATGGCGTCTAGCATCTTCCTATCCTGGTGGTTTATAAACTTGCTCAGGCCTGCATGAACGCTGATATCTGACTTGACTTTAGTGTGCAGCTTTTTTCTCTCTTTTCATTTTTTTGCAAAACTTGCATTGCCCCATCCTTCAACGATGATGGCCGTGCAGACATCCACAACGACCATGCAGGTCCACGACGAGCTGGCTGCTCTTTTGGCAAGGTCGCTCTCGCTGAACGCCAGCACCGCTGCCTCGGCCGTTCCCAGACAGCTGGCGGATGACCAGCAGACAGGAAAGGAGCAGTTGTTTGTGGCCAGCCAGCAGCCAAAGATAGTCTACTCCATCTCCCAGCACTATCACCATTCAGGCCATGTCAAGCAGCAGCAACAGCCGCAGCCGCAGCTGGAGCGGGAGCAGGAGCAGAAGCAGCTGGAGCAGCAGCAGCAGCAGCTGGAGCAGAACAAGTTGGAGCAGCAGCGGCTGGAGCAGCAGCGGCTGGAGCAGCAGCAGCTGGAGCAGCAACAAGCGCAGACGGGGCAACCGACACTCTCAACAGCAGAGCAGCAGGCTTTGGCAATGATGTTCATGCGTCACGGTGTTGATCCTGCGGCGCTCTCGCCCGTGCAGGTGGCGTTGTTCACAATGGCGGCACCCGATCGGCGCGAGTATCTGCTGCAGCTGTGGCGAATCTGCTCACCTCTGCAGCAAGGAGGAGCCGGAGCCGGAGCCGGAGCCGGAGCCGGTGCCGGAGCCGGTGCCGGAGCCGGTGCCGGAGCCGACCAAGGCATGGATACGGCCATGAGCCTGGACGGCACTGTAGTCTCTGTGGCGACACAGCAGCAGACAGCCAACGATAACACGGCTGCGCAGAGCCTGGACGGCCGCTGGCTGCAGGTGGCCACCCAGAGCTACATGGAGCCGTACATGTCGTCTGGCTACGAAGAGCTGGCGCGCCGCGAGTACATGGCTTCGGCCGCCAGCGCGGCAGCAAATGAAAAAGATTCCGCTGGCCCGTATCAGCGGGCGACAGACCCGGTGTACAACAACCGGCTGGCAACTCCCACTGTGGCGCCGTCCAGCCGGGCCTCGTGGCCGTCGGTCGTGCAGATGGAAAACCAATACGGAGCATTGATGGCCATGCGCGAGGGCAGCGAGATGGAGCTGTAGCGTCTGACTGTTTTGGCTCGTTCCTTGGTGTTGGACTCTCTGCTTTTGAATTTTGGATTTTTTCCTCTCTTTCGGCCAACTGTTTTTGTTATGTCCATTTTCTGTTACGCCTTCCGCACGCATATGACACACAGTGTCGTCTTTGTTTCTTCCTTAGCTGCATTCTGCGAATTTTTCTTTGTTTGGTTTATCTCGTATATCAGGGGAACATTGTTGCAAAGGTATATAAGCATCCAATGCACACATCGTATTGATAGCTGGATAGGAGCAACAAGACATCTGCACATGCCAACCCAGACTCCAGCTTCGGGCACGTGAAGCCATCAGAGTGTGGCGAGTGAGATCCGATCAGTGCCTGCACCGTATTACACTCGGTATGTGATAGTGTATGTAGTATCTATGGTATGCACAGTAATCTTTATTTCCCCAAATCAGACCTGCCTTGTGTGTTGTTCTTGTTTCTCCGCACTCTCCCACGTTGCCATCGCCCGAGCCTGCACTCTGCCCATCCACTCTTGGTCGTACGCGATAACGACACCCCCTCTTCTCTACTTCTTTTTATTTCGTCGCTTGTTCGGCCTGTTCCTGTTGCTGCTTGTGCTGCTGCTGGTGGCCTTGGTGGCGCCGTCTTCATCGCCGCGCAGCGACTCCGTCGACTTGTCCAGCAGCTCAAACTCTTCTTCGTTGGAGTCCGTGCTGGGCGTGGCCTTGCCTGGCGACGAGTCGCGGGAGTTGCGCGATCCGCCGTCCGCACCACTATCGGCGTCAGCGTCAGCGTCGGCGTCGACTTCCTTTTTCGATTTTCGCTGTCCGTCTGCCTTCTCGTGAAGGTCCTCATCGGCCTCGTCGGCCGTCTTGTGCCCAAACACGCGTCGGGCCACCAGGCCGTAGGCCCAGGCCGGCAGCCGATACACAGCGGTGTCGCGGAGTGTAGGACGGACGACCTCGTTGATCTGTTGAGTGTTAGTTTGATATGGGGTTGCTCCTCTCTTCTTTCACTCTGTTGCTCCCACGTCCTTTCACTCGCCCTCACTCGCCCTCACGTCCTCCCACTCCTCTCACTCCTCTCACTCCTAACTCCTCTCCACACTTACATCCAGCAACAGCTCTTCCACCCGGCCGTTTTCGTCGACCTCCTCCAGATACACGTCGCCGAGCGAGTCCACGACGAGCACTTTTCCGTTCTCGGCCACGACGCGCTTCTTGGCGCCCGTCGGGCCGCCGGCAGCCGCTGTTGTGGGCGTGGCGGAGCCGCTGCTGTTGCTTGCGGCGGCACCGGAGCGGCGGCCGCGGCGGCCGGCGCCACCGGCAGCCTCCTTGGCGGCCTCTTTCTTGGCGTCGCGCTCCTGCAGGCGGCGCTGCTTGCGGTTCAGGGCCATGGGCGGAGCATTGGCAGCAGCGTCGGCGACGGGCGTGCCGGCGGCGTCAAGCGCAGTCGTCGCCGCCGCCGCCGTGGTGGCGGCGCCGTCGAGATCGATGCCGAGGCTGTCGCCCCAGGCGGCGTGGCGGGCATAGCGGATGTAGCGGTCGACAAAGTCGCGCTGGCGCTTCCAGCTCATGTAGAGGGCCAGGTAGTGGGCGGCGCCGCCGACAAAGACAAACAGGCCGGCCAGGACGGTGCCGAAGCCGGGCCGGTAGCGGCTGTAGTAGTAGCCCGTGCCCTTCCACACGGGGAAGCCGTGGGCCAGGAAATGGTCGTAGCGCGCCCGCTCGGGCCCGCGCAGAATGTTGGCCACAATGCTGAGCCGCGCCTGCATGTCCGACGCCCGCTTGACCGCCGCCCGCACCTCGGCCGCCGTCGGCGGCTTGCTCACGTGCACCGTCTTCTTCGGCGCCTTTTTCTTGGCCTGCGCCTTTTCCGCCGCCAGCTGCTGCTTGACCTTGTCCGGGTGCAGCGCCCGCGACTTCTTCCGGTACGCCTTGTTGATCTCCTCCACCGACGCCGCCGCCGACACCCCCACAAAGTCGTAGAACGTCACGTCCGCGCCCAGCGCCGCCGCCAGCTCGTCGCGCACCCGGAAGATCTCGTGGTCTTGGCCGTGTCAGAAGGAGCTGGAAAAGAGAGGACAGCAAACAGACAGAATCAAATAATAAATCCACACACCTTCTTTCGACCAGGCCGTCGTCACCGGGACGAGAGCGGCCAGCAGGCCGATGCAAACTGTAGCTATTTTCATAGTGTCATATTAAGGCGAAAAAAAAAGGGCTATAAGAGGTTGTCGAGAGAAGTAGTTGTGCCTCGAGGTATGATCGTATGCCGCAAGCCGTCGCTTAGGGATGGTTACGAACAGAGAGAAGAAAAGGGAAAAAAAAGTATAAAGTAAAAAAAAAAAAAAATGTAAGAAAAGTAAGAAACAAAAAAAAAAAAAAAATTCCAACACGCTGTGAATGTCGTGTGGCACACAGTAGTTTTTTTTTTTTTTTTTTCCTTCGTCTCTTGTTTCAGGATGCACGTGCAGAGGACCAAAGAGAAGCTTGATTCATTGGAGCATAGGTGGCTTGTACTTAGTGCCAGTAGGATGAATTACGAGCACATATCAAGGGAGGCCGAGAGCTCCTTCCCGTACTCGTAGGCGTGTGGCCCTAGCGCTGTGTGGCCGTCAGACAGCGCCTCCAGGACCAATTTTAGGGCTCTAACACCGAGAACGCGTTTTTGCCAGCTGTCATTTTGTACAGTGTTCTTTTCTGCCGGCATATTATTAAAAAAAGTTACAAAAAACATTTTCTTTGTTTTTACAAGTCCTTATTTTTGGTTTACTCACCTGCTCAATCGGTTTCTTAGTCGTACTGTGCATTATGCCCATTCGAAGACACGTTCTTCGATGATTGCATTAACCGTATTACCCGTGTTCTAATCATAGCTTTCACAGCTGCCTAGCCGCATTGCGTATCGGGCAAGCCCAAAGGACATCTTTGCCCTGGACCCACCGTTGCCCAATCAGCATTTTTTCATCTCATTCCATCCTTGACCGGCGCGCCATCACCGCCCTTTCCCCCTTTTTGCTGCCAGTGGCATTCACCAGTCCCCTTTTTTGAAAGACAAACGCGATTTTTTTGGGTTCTATCTCTCGTTTCCTGTAATTTTTTTTTCTTTCAGATTTTCTGTTGTCCGTTCACTCGCCCCTCTTCCTCACTTGACAACATCTGCAAACAGCCAAGTCTGCAAAATACGTCTCCCAAATCCCACGTCTCCAACATCACTTCCAGTGCCTTTTTTTTTTTTTTTTTTTTTTTTTGCCCTCTCCCACACCATGGCTGGTCGTTTGTCGATTCCGGTGGACGTGCTGACGTCGCGGCTGCAGCTGGGCGACCGGTTCTCGAGCGTGCGGTCGACGTCGCTGACGACGCGGTTTGCCAACCTGCGGCCGCTGACGGAGTTTTTCGACGTGAAGCGGATGTCGAAGCCGCAGAACTTTGCGGAGATGCAGTCGCGGGTCAACTACAACCTGAGCTATTTTTCGAGCAACTACTCGGTGGTGTTTGCGATGCTGTGCGTGTATGCGCTGCTGTCGACCTGGCTGCTGCTGTTTGACATTGTGTTTGTGGTGGCGGGCATGTATCTGATCGGCAAGCTGGACGGCCGCGATCTGGAGATTGGCACCTTCCGCGCGTCGCCGTCGCAGCTGTACACGGGTCTCTACATCATTGCCATTCCCGTGCTGCTGATCTCGCCGTGGTTCTCCACGATTGCGTGGCTGATCGGCGCCAGCGGCGTCCTCGTCATCGGCCACGCCTCCCTGCTGGACAAGCCGATCGACGAGGCTTTTTCTGGGGAGGTGGTCTAGGTGGTCGGCCACGCGCTCCCAAACAAAACGCCCCCTCGTGGGGGGGAAGACCATCCCGACGGCGCAGCGGCGGCGGGGACTACGGAAGGGGCGGAGGCGGCGGCGGCGGCGGCGGCGGCGGTGGTGGTGGCGGCGGCTATTATTATGGCAGGGGAAGCGGAGGCAGCAGCAGCAGAGATGCATCCTTTTTTTTTCAGCGCGTGGAGGAGTTGGACAGCAGCGGCAGCGGCGACGGCAGCGATGACGAAACGGGCAGCGGCAGCGGCAGCAACGCCAGCGACACGGACATCAACAGCAACGCTTTGCAGAGACGGCGAGCCATACTGGGAGGAGCCAGCGGCAGCGGCAGCTCAAGCTTACGGCGGCGGAGCAAGCACACGGACCACACGGACCACGTGGACGTGTCGGACGACGACAGGTGGGAGGACGGCGGGGCCGGCGGGGCGGACAGCGGCAGCGAGGACGGCGACCGGGTCAGCGAGGCGGGCCCGGAGGAGATGGCGGCGCTGGCGTCGGCGGTGGCGCGCATCCAGCGAGCCAAGGCGAAAAACAAGACAGACGTCAAGCTGAGCCGGCAGGAGCTGGCGGCTCTGCAGCGGCAGCGGCTGCGCGAAGTGCAGGAAGAAGAGTCGGCCAAGCGGGAGAAGGAGCGGCGGCGGCGGCGGCGGCAGCGGCGGAGAGAGCGACGCGACCGGGTGACGGTTCCTCTTGCCCAATTGGCCACGACAACGGCAACGGCAACGGCAACACCAGCCACCAAAACGGGCAAAAAGATTCCCACGCCTTCGGTCTCGGGCGACGATGGCGACAGCCGGAGCCGGAGTCGGAGCCGGAGCCGGAGCAGCAGTCCCGGGCTGCAGCACCAGCGCGTTCCCGGCTGGTTCCACGCCGACGACGACGACCCGATGTACGACTACGGTGGCGGCAGTTTCCCCTCGCCGGCGGCCACAACCGACGAGACGACGTACAATGCGCGGCGCCGCAGCGACTCGTCGCCCTTTGCCTACACGTATGTCGGCAGCGGCGCGTCGCCGGCAGCGGCTCGACACACGTCCGACCACCCGGTCGACCCCTTCCAGTTTCTCGAGAGAGGCGGACTTGCGTCTTTTGCGGCGTCGGCAGTTCCTGCTGCAGCCAGGGATCGCCGACCTGCATCCAGACGTGACGACGACGACGAGGACGACGAGGACGACGAGGACGACGACGAGGACAGCGGCAGCGGCAGCGGCAGCGGCAGCGAAGAGGAAGAGAACAGCAGCGGTGGCGTCAAGGACTGGCGGCGTCGGTCGTCGGCTATGCCGGCTGCCGCCGCCGCCGCGGTCCAGCACAATACTCGGTCCCGCAGTGCTCGGACGGCGACGACGACGACGACGACGACGAGCAGCAGTGCCAAGCACAAGCAGACGCAAAAACAGCCGGCGTCGGCCGCGGCCACCACGCGATCATCGCGACGCAGCACCACCGACCGCATTGACCGCATTTTCGTGGACGACGTCGTCTCAGAGCCCGACGACGCGCTCATGGGCTCGGACGATGTTGCGGAGGAACGGGAACGCGACCGGGTGCTGGCCGCGGACAGCCGCCGCCGGACCCGGACGGGGACCGCCGTCCGCACACGCAACAGCACTGCCGGCGGCCGGGGCCGGGACCTGCCGGACGCAGAGGATGGCCAAGACCCGGACAGGGGGCCTTATCCGCCGTCGGCGTCGGCCTCGCGGTCGGCCAAATCCAAAAAACCAGCGCGCAGCTCGTCGTCGGCAGCCATGTCCGCATCCGCGTCCGCTTCCGCTTCCACAAAGGGCAGACCGACGCGGTCGAATAGCACCAGCGCCGGTCACAGCAACAGCAACAGTCCAGTCGTGCAGGCCAGCAGCAGCAGTCGGCGGCGCAAAGGCAAATAGGGTTGCCTGCTGGGGATTCATTCGCGTCTTCGGATTTGTTGACATATCGCCGTCACCTGTGCTTTTGTATCGTCTCTGCTCTGCCTGCCGTCGTCACCTGTGCTTTTGTGTCGTCTCTGTTCTGACGGTCGCCTCACCTTTGTGCCCTCCCCTCCGTTCTTTCTTTTTTGCCGTCTACGCTTCCCGTTTGCTCTGTCTGATGCTCACGTCCGCTTGCCTTGCTCTTCTCTCGTCTCCCTCATGCCTGCCGCTCGTCCCGCTCGCCCTTTTGCCTTTTCTCGGCGTCTTCTGCTATACCGCGGTGTTTTGGCCTGGCTCTTCTCTTTACAATAAGTTAGACTGGTGGAAGAAATAGTGCTCTGTTCTTGTTTCTTGGATGTCTCTGTTCTCTCGTTTTTTCTTTCGTTTTTCTTTCCTTTCTTTCCTCGCTTTTCTCTTTTTCCCTCTTGAGTTTTTTGGGCATAATGAAACGACAAAGACTTTTATCATAGTTTAATTCTTTTGGCATTGCAGCCCTTTCCTGCCGTATTACTACACAAAAGTAATGGTAGACTTTTATGGACTTGTTCACTGGATGCAAAGTGCAGGCGCGTGCGCGTGCGACGGTAGAGCAAAGCGAAACAAGTGAAAATGTAAAGCAGGTTTGGCAAGCAGTAAAAACAAACAACAAATCAAAACAAATCGTTTGACAGCGGAGATAGTCGGCCCAAAGAACGAACGACGAGTGGGAATACAACCATGGAAACACGGGAAACAACCAAGGAAACACGAGAATACAACCAACGAAACACAATCCTTTCTCTGTGTAGATCTGCCCGCCTGGCCAGCAGCGCATCGCCCGGGCTCGGCCCATTGTGTCGACCTCTTCGTTCTGCCGCTTCCGCCGTATGCTCGCCGGCATCGCTTTTGTCTCGGCCGGGTACTTTGCCCTGCTCGCTTCACCCATCGACCTCCACGCTCCACCCGTCGACCTCGTCGCTCCACCCGTCGCTGCACGCCTTCATCTAAGAAAACATCTTGCCGATGCCGCCGAGACTGCTGCCCCAGCCGCCGCCGCCGCCGTCAAAGAAGCCGCCGCCGCCGCCGCCGAGGCTGCTGCTGGTGCGCCGGCGCTCCCACTGCAGGCCGCCGTCGCGGCCGCGCTCAAGCACGGCGCGGGCAGCGCCGCGGCCGGCGCCGGTGCCGGCGGCCATGCGCACGGCATCGCCGACGAGGCCGATGGAGTCGCCCGACACGGCACGGGCGCCCATGCCCAGCATGCGCTCGAGGGCCGGCGGCATGCGCAGGCCGAAGCGGGCCAGCAGCGCCGTCAGGGCGCCGCCGGTCAGCAGCGGCATGACGGCCAGCACAAAGACGCGCACAGGGTGACGCTTGGCGTAGTAGACGAGATCGCGCAGCAGGCGCTTGAGCTTGCGGTAGGCACGCTGCACAAACGACGTGCGCGGCGAGCGGCGGTAGTACGACGAAAACGCCGACGAGCCGCCGTGGTCGCCGCCCAGGCCAAACGTCGACAGGACCGACCGCGAGCTCACGTTGGGCAGGCTGAAGAAGCTCGTCGTCGACCGGTTGCGGTGGCTGTGGCCGTGGCCGTGGCTGTGGCTGTGGCTGTGAGAGCCGTGCCGCTTGCTGCTGCTGCTGTGGTTGTCCAGCCCAAAAAAGCTGCGCGCCGTAATCACCGGCCGGCGCTCCCGGCTGCGGTCGCGGCTGCGGTCACGGCTGCGGTCCCGGCTGCGGCTGCGGTGCTTGTGGCTCTTCGAGACCACCAGAGCGCCCCGTCCGCCGTGTCGGCTGGATACCACCGAGACGGCGTCGCCGTCAAAGAGGCCCATTGGTGAAAGAGAGAGAGAGGGAGGGAGAGAGAGGGAGAGAAGGAAAGAAAAAGGAGAGAGAGAGAGAGAGAGAGCTCACGCGCCAGAGAACGTCGATATCCAACAGCAGAGAGCAGTGTTGTCCAACTTGGATAGGTCCTGTCGCCGTCCAGCCAACCTGTCTTGCGTCTTCCTTTATGCGACACAAGTCAGGACCATGCAAGAACAGAGGCGCAGGATGCAAACCAAAAAAAAGAAAGGCCGGTGAAGCAGAATCCGCGACAGGGCAAAAAAGGAAAACAAGCAGAATCAAAAGGAGACAGAAAAATAAATGTCGACAGCAAGAACAAAATCCTTTTGCTCCCCCCGCATAGACTGCGATAAAGTAGCACCTCTCATGGCCTGTGATTGGTTCTTGGCTGAAAAACGGGGGGGCCCCTGCAGTACGAGTACTCGTAAACTGTGAGACGATCTTTCCCAGCCTCCTTTTTTTGGCAGGGGAAAAGCTGGACCCTTCCAGTTTTCCGCGACGTAATACTTTGTACGTCGTACTCCGTTTCTTCCCGGTTGTTTAGCAAGCCGTATAAAAATTATCAAGTAAATTTCTTGGAAAAAAAAAGACACAAAAAGCTCCAAACCTGCATCTCTTTCTTTGACTGCGCAACCCTTTATCCTGCCCCTGTGATTAAAGAGGCTGGTAAAAAGACGGTGGAGGCCGCAGGGAAAAAGAGCCTTGCACCATAATCCAAGCTAGCTGCTGCTGCACCGCAACCACGCTAGTCCTATTTCGAGCTCTAACAGCGCAACACCTTAACGGCATCTTCGAGTACGATGTAATACGCTGTAATACGTCGCACGTCGTAATATTACGGTGATACTCCGAAGAATGAAGTCACACGCCGTTTCACACTGCTCGAGCTGCAACGTATCACAAAGTGTTCTGGAGTAGTACAAACGACGTAAACTTGCATTGTTGCGTCGTGGAGTCGTCTTGCGCATGGCCTCAAAATAGAGCACAAAGAATCTCGTGCTTGCAATTGTCATACTTCCTTTCTTTTCTCATACATCGTGTGTCGTCTGGCGTCCATTCTCCCTCTATGGCCGCCTGACTAAGCTCGAGGGATCAGCGTCGTAGACTCGACGCATCTGTCTGCTGTTCCTGGCGCTTCCGCAGCTGTGTCTCGCTTTCTCTTCGTCCCCCGAGCCTTTGCGCGCAGTCACTTCGACCCTACGAGTTGCGCGCTACCAGTGACGAGAAGGCGGTGTTGGCGCCGGCGCTGAAGTCGTGGTTCCAGTACCCAACCACGCTGTGGGCGCTAAAGCTCGACCGGTTGGACGACGGCGTGTCCGGGTGCTGCGCCGAGTATGCAAATGCCAGCCGGTTGCTGCCGTGGGCCGTCAGCTGCGTCAGCTGCCCGCCCGACCGAAACGACGTGCATCCGCTGCACTTGGCCGTCACCTGCCAGTGCGTCCCGTTGCTGTGCGTCCCCGTCTTGAGGATTGTGTATGCCGCACCGTCATAGGGTGCCGGCATCTCGTGGCTGCTGTTTTCAAACGTTAGCCCTCGACTTCGACCCGCCGTCTTGTCTCCGGGGGGGAAAGTCCTTACGTGGCCCATCGGGACGAGATCACGGCAGATCGAGACCATCCCCAGGCGGCCGCCAGAGGGTTGGCCAGCATTCCTCCTCCCCAGGCGAGACCGGCCCAGCCGACATCTGCGCCCGCTGCAATCTGCACCACCACATCGAAGCCGCCGCTGGAAGCCACGCTGCCCGGAACCGCCACGCGATAGTAGATGCCCTGGTTGCTGAGAGAGTACTTGGCAAAGTACTGGGAGAACGTAAAGCCGGTTTCGCCGTCGTGGTACATCGTCGAGTCCGCATTTGCATAGGCGCCGCCAGCCGACTGCGCGCTGCCCGATGACAAGGCAGAGACAACGGCAGCGAGATTGGCCCACCAAACCACAAGGACACTCAGCCACAGTGCTTGTCGGCTGCTCCTTTTGCCCGGACAGCCGCTCCACCACCAGCGCATTTTGACGTTTGTCTCAAAGAGCTGCTAATGCTCATCGGGGAGACCAAAAGGGGCACTCCCCTGACACAGAACAGCAGAACAGTGCAGAAAGAACGAGAGAGCAAGAGAAAAGGAAAATGAGGTTCGCCAGACGCAGCGAATGCGCGTGTGCTTCCAAAAGTATGGCCTAGAGAAAGTGGCCTTGGAATTAGACCATTGCTGAGTATGGCATGAGGCCAAAGAAGAAAGGACGGCACCGCAAGTAAAGTCTAACGCGCAAGTATCAAACACATGGCGAAAGACCCAGAGAATCGCTCCTCTTCAGTCTCCACTCACAGACAGAAGCCAAGCCAGCGCAGAAAGGTCGACTGGTTGAGTGCTGGTATAAAATGCGCTTCTATCACATGGTCAATATCCTGTGACGTGACGGACAAAGCACACAAAAAGCTAGCAAGCAGATTGATGAGCCGTTTCTCCCTATAAGCAAGGTGCATGTGCGTGGGCCCATCAGGACAATCGATGGGCCCTCAAGGGCGCCAAGCTGTAAATAAATACAACCATCTTATCCACGGCCTGAAGAGAGAGGGAGAGAGAGAGAGAGAGAGCGGTGCTAACGGCCGGTTCTCCGATGGCAATCCCCACTGTTGTTTAAAATGGTGTGTTCAGGGAAGCATGGCCTCTTAAAGAAAACAACAGGAAAAGAGACAGAAGAAGCAAGGCCACTTGGCCACAAGCCGCAATCCTGCACAGCAAAACCAAGACCTCAATAGGCGACGCGTCTTGATCCGCTGCGGTCTGCCCCCTAATATATCAATATATCGCGGCGACGAGCTGCCATATGACTGACGTCTCCCAAAGGGAAAAGGTCAAGTCTCTCTGCAAAAAGATCGACACTAGCCACATCCATGTATTTTGGCTTGATGAGTGGCCGATACTCTGACAAACACTCGGAGAGAAAGAGACTTGGAAGTCGCTGGTTGTGTCTGAAAAGAGCCCCAAGATGGGGAAAAGATGCTTTCGTATCCCTAAGAAGACGGGAATGCACTGTTAAAGGCAGCAAGAGAAATGTCAGTCATGCAAAGGGCAACCCGGATGCGGCGAAAGTCAAAGCCTGACAGCAAAAGCCTCTGACACAATCTATGGGCTCCATTTAGCCGCTTAAATTGAAGTCACCTGCAGAGCAATGGATTGAGTGGAAGAGAGAAAACATTGAATGGAAGTATGAGCTCGTTTCTTTCTGCATTATATATCTGCCCTTTCTTCCGTATTGCACCCTTTTCTGTCCTTCTCTTTCCGTCCATGATTCTCTGCAGCCGAACGCCTTGGATAAAGAAGGGACAAGCAGCGTGCCCAAAGCCAAGAACAAGACTCGGAAAGCACGAAATAGTGGAACAATGATCATTTTCGGGATACGATGATGGCTTTGTTGATTTGACGTTTATATTTCGACCCAAGCTGCACAATTTATGGGAGGGCACGTTATTTGACGTTGTGTTGCTGTTTTCGTTGCTGTGCTTTCTGGTAAACTTTTTTTCCCAGCGTAGGAGCGTGGGGGGGCTATCTGGTCAGCTATTGGAGCTGTTCACCTCAACTGAGAATGTAATGACAGTAGCTAAACGGACGAGGCTCAAGACCAACGTGGCTGGCCAGTGTGCTCTTTATTGTCGAACATGTGTAGATGGCAACAGAGCTTTGGGGGAGGTTGAGTCTGCCTGGAAGGGAGGATCGGATTAAAATGATCAACAAGCTCCTCTCTCTGCGTGTCGAAGTAAAGAGTACGACAAACGACCTTTGTGTGAATCTGTCGGCGTATCGTGACTTGTGATTCAAACATTTTTGTAGGAAATGATTAGACTATTGACGAGCGAATTCGCTTGCTCCCCTTTTAAAAACCTCACGAGGCCAAAGAACAAAAATAGCTAGAGACCAGTTCCTTCCTGCTTTGCTCAAGGCTCTTTCTCCTTTTGGCCTGTCATCGTGGCGGCTGCTTCGCACCTTCCTAGCAATCCCAAACAATTTGAGAGCGGCATATCCAGGATGGCCAAAAAAAAAATGAAAAAAAAAAAAAAGAGAGAGAGAGAGAGAGAGAGAACAGATGACAAGGGCAGTGATTTGAATATCAAAAACCTTTTGCACACAGCCCTTTCAGTCGTGACGACGACGCCGTCGCTTGTTAAGATAGTAGTACGCCAGGCCCAGCAGCCACAGGGCCAGCAACACCACGGCCTGCAGCGGCGCAAACGCGGCGCCACGCACCACCACAAAGCCGCTCACGAGGGAAAAGACGACGGGCACAACGATGGGCGGCTTGTATGGCCGTGCCAGCTCGGGCTCGCGAAAACGCAGCACAACGGCGCCGACCACGGTGAGGAAAAAAAACGTGAACTCGCCGAGGCCGTTGAACGTGAGCAGGGCGCGAAAGTTGCCTAGCAGGACGTAGACGGCAGCGAGCACGGCCGACAGAAGCAGCGCGTTGATAGGAGCATCGGAAGGCGTGGCGGCGGAGGCCAAGTCGTCTGTGGCGTCGCTGTTGGTGGTGCCGGCGGCGTCGGCAGGCTCGGCAGGGTCGGCAGGGTCAGGGACCACCGCAGACGGCGCCGCAGACACTGTGCCGACACGGCCAAGCACGGCAAACGGAGCCGGTATCCATGTCTTGTGAGCGGCCGAGACGGCCATGCGGCCAGCCACGAATGAGTTGCCCAGCAGCGAGCCGGCGACGACAAGGCAGATCAGCACGGCGGCAACGATGCCAAAGGCCGGACCAAGAAGGCGAGAGAAAGCGGTCTAGTTGAAAAAGATTGTGGTGAGCCAAGGAGGAGCGAGAAGAAGGACAACAGACAAGAAGGAAACAAACACCAGGCGGCAGCAGAAAGACGTACAACGGCGACGCTGTCGGTGGTGGACACGACCGACCACGGCAACAGCACATAGTAGGCTGCGTTGGCAGCGAGGAAGCAGAGCACAATTGTGGGCAGTGCCGAGTGGATGGCGAGAGGCAGCTGGCGCGCCGGGTTGGCCAGCTCGGCCGACACATAGACGGCCTTGTCCCAGCCCGAATAGGCCCACAGGGCGCCATAGAGCGCGGCAGCATAGTGGCCTAGCAGCTCCCAGCGCGACAGCTGCGTCCAGTCGGTCGTGGACCCGTCCGGGTTGGTCGTCGGCCGCCAGGCAAACCAGTTCGAGCGCCAGTCGGGCCGGTCGGGTCGGCCGGGCACTCGTCCGTCGCCGTCGCCGTCGCCGTTGCCGTTGCCGACGCTGGCCACGACGACAACACCCAAGGCGGCAATCACCACGCCGGCAATGGCCACAAACTTGGTTGCCACGAAAAAACTGTTGAGCCGCGCGCTGGCGCGCGTGCTGACCGAGTTGGCCAGGCTGACGGCCGCCAACACGGCCACGGACAGCAGCTTGTGGCCCAGCGGGGAGGCTGCTGCTGCTGCTGCTGCCACTTGCACACCGCCCGCCGCCGAAGCCGCCGAAGCCGCCAAAGTCGCCTCCGTCAGGCTCTCGACAAACACAATGGCCAGAATGGCCAGCGTCGCTGGCATCACCGCCACCAGCCACGTCCAGGCCGCCAGGAAGCCCCACACATCGCCAAACACATACTGCAGGTACGGCTGCACGCCGCCCTCGCCGGGAATCGCCGTCCCCAGCTCAGCCAGCGTGGCTGCCCCCGTCCACGCCAGCAGGCCGCCGACCAGCCACACACCCAGGGCCGCACCCGGCGACGGCACGTTGGTGTCCACCGCGCCCGGCGACGTGAAAATCCCACTGCCAATCACAATGCTGATGACAATGGCAAACGCCTCCTTGGCGCCGAGAGTGCGCCGGAATCCGCTCGCTGTCGCAGCCGTGCCACGGCTGCTGGAGCCCCGGGACAGCAACGCCTCGTTCTCGTCCGCTTCGGCCGTGGCGGGCATGGTGTCGGGCGAAACGAGCGCGAAGCCCAAACTACCGACACGAGAATATGAGGAGACGTCGTGCAAAAGAGGCAACGCCCAAAACCAAATCCAAAACCACAAAAAAAAAAAAGTAAAAGGTATCGTCAGAGTCGACAACAATGCATCGTCAGGCCGCCAAACGAAACGAACAGAGACGACTGGATGGCTGGATGCTCGATTTGGGAGAGCGGCTGATGACAGAGGAAAAATGAAGCTTATGTTGTCGATTACAAAACACCAAAGCACCTTTTTTTTTACTAGCCTTGCCACTCATCTACGACGTATCTTCATGGTTACTACTATCCCGATTAACAAAGCACGCAATCCCTTTTGCGATGGCGAGACACGCTTTTTGCTCCAAAGTTGCACAGCAGAACAGAGGAATATCAGGAAGCGCAATTTTGTCATTGGAAGTTTTTGAAGTTTTCAGCAACACTGGTTCTTGAAACATTCCAACTTTTCGGCTGCGATGCAGAGCCCAACCAGGCAAAAACCATCCACAGATATGATGGGCTTTGGGCAGCGTCCTTTTACGGCGTCTGTGGTCTGCAAAAGACTTTGCACGTTCTAGGCCTTTTTCAATGCGCGTTGCCGGCAGGAACAGCCGCGTGGCGGGCCCGTCTCTCTATCTTTGCGAACAGGCGGACGGCCGTCACACATCAAACGGCGACGACTATCACAACTGCCCGTCACAGACTTGACACGTCGCAAACTGTGGCGACCATATGGAGAAAACAGGCTGCTCTGAGGACTTTTGGATGCCGTTGTCGGTCTTTCCCATGCAATCTGCCTTTTCCGACAACCGAACCAAACAATTCGGTACCATGTGTTTTCCTGCAACGTCTCTTGTCTCTCCTGGGCATCCTGGGCCACGGTGTTCGCAGCATTCAAAAGTAGGGCTCATGACGTTCATCCCTGCCCTTGACAAGGGCGAGCAGATCGTATAAGAACGTAGAACCAAAAAAAGACCATGTTTTGTTATCTTCTCCTCAATTTCCGAATTTATTTATAAAGTCTTTTTTTTTTTTTTTTTTGCTTCAGCGTCATGGCATAAAAAGAAGCGCGACTTGGTGTGATGTGCATAACTGTTCCGCTGGCACAGGACAGAAGCCATTCCGAAGCTTCAATACACGCCAGCGAGGACGTGGCAGCTCTTCTGCCCCCCACGGGGTTGGAGCTTGGGGTTGCGAGATGTTTTGTCCGACACAGACGCCGTTTTGCAATGGCCAACGTTTTTTTTTTTTTCCTTAGAACTGCCTTGACATTATTGTTTTGCTTCGTCTTTGAGCTTTGGGAGTCTTGCAATGCTTGAATGCCAACTGCAACGCGCTTCACTTTTTGAGACTCGAAAGACAGGCTGAATTTAGACGTGGGTATATAAGAAAGGCATAAACAAGAGGAAACAACAAAGGAAAAGAATAAACAGGGACGGTTCACAATCTAGCCTGCCACAACAATGGGTCATCGCCAAATAGAGGAGAGCTATATCAGAGAGAAACAGTATGTTTTGAACAGATACGGCAGTGGAAATCACAACTGCATAAACGGAGAAACAGAGAACTACGTATCATTGCGTATTCATACATAGTCAACTCGACCGTATTGCAGTGTTCCGATACTGGATTTTTGTGGTTAACGAATTGCAAACAGGCCAAGAGATCTGCCCATGATGCCTGTGTGCTTCTTCTTGAGCAAGTCTTTCTTTTTGCCAGCCTCTCTCCCTTGGGCCATTATGCATCGTCGGCTTTTGTTTCTCCCAAACCAAAAAGTCATACTATCTTCACTTGAAGACGCACGACAGACTGTGACTGAAACAAGGCCAGGACTGCCCTGGTGCTCTTGTGGCGTTGTGTCTGTCTACTGACAGACGAAGATGAATGACGTTCAGACAGGCAATGGGCCGGTCCTGTCGGGCGGCGCCATCAAAGCACTCGACGGACAAGCAGCATAATCATGCTCCTGCCAACGCATGGCACATTATGCAGAGTATGGATAGTACTGTCTATGCTCAGGACTTGGTGCATATACTTGTAAAAAACAGTACGAGTATGTGAATATGCAAAATGCCGGTTGCCAGACACTAAAAGCCGGGTTGAAGAGAAACACAATCCGTCAGAGAAACGGACGTGGTTAATGTGTAAAGTCACAGGGAAGCAACCAATCAAGCCATTGACGGTCCTGGTGGTATATGGGTGATCGGCTCGCCTCATTTCGTCGTACTCACTCCGTTTCCACGTCAGGTTGCTGTGTTGCAAGGGGTTTGCTGAAGTGGACTCGTTCCTTCTGAATGGCATCGCTCAATGGGCAGTTTTCTACTGCGTAATTTAGGCGTAGCGGGCGGTATGTCAAGTACGAGTATTAATAGCTATTAACCAGCATCCCCGTGCTGATGATTCCTGGGAGCTCCCACTCTCGTTGTCTGCGCCCGTGCCCCTTTTTTCTCTTTGTGACCCAATACTCCGTACAGCAGCGTCAGGGCGTTGATTTTGCAGATGATTGTCTTTTTTTTTTTTTTTTTTTTTTTTTTTTTTTTTTTTTTTTTTTTTTTTGGTGCAATACAAAAGTATGACTCGTATTCCTTCTTCTGTTTTGCCGTGCCATTTTGCAGGGGGGGAAAGTGAGGGAAAAATAAAGGGCAATTCGGATCCACGATTCCTGTTGGCTAGATAGAATAATACGGGAAAGCAACCCCCAACTCCCAAGCGAGAAGGCGTGCCTTCTTTCTCTCTTTTGCCTCTCGGTTCTCGGTTCTGCACCGTTTCGCATCCGGGCCAACAAACGTAATAAAAGCAAAAAGCCAATGAGGCTACGTGAGAATAGAGAAGAAATAAATTGGGTAACAAGCAGAAAGGCCGTTTGCAGGAGGAGGCGAACAAGGCACACAGAAAAAAAAAGGCGGGGTGAAAGGCAGGCAAAGAACGGCAGCCGCCTTGGGCCCATGATGTGTCGAGTTAAAAGCCGTCCGAGTGTTCTATCCATACATCGCCACTGGAAATTGCCTTTGTTTGGCCTCCCCTCCCCCTCCATCATGACAATATTGCGTTGTAGGTCTTTAGTGAGACGGGTTTTTGGAGCAAGGGCCAAAAGCAAGCAGGGCTTTTTACCTCTCGGACGCGTGCCTGCCCCCCGAGAAAAAGGCCAGGCAATTTGCAATATTACCGCCTAGCTTTTTATGGCGACGTTATTAAAATAACATCGGCAGTGCATTTCACTTGACTTCTATTAGAATTGCGTTTGGGAAGGTGCGATCGACCAAAAGGGAGAAGGAGGGTATTGAGAGAGAGAGAAGTTAAATAGCAAGGCCAACAACAACAAAAGCCAACGTGACGGCAAAACCGACCATTGTTTCCTCTGTCCCGTTCTTGTCTTTTTTTGGTCATTCCTTTCTACGAGTAGTAGATTTGGGGAGGGGGGGGGGCGGTTGCCCGGCTGCATGAGGTCTCCCAACGACGTCGCCTTTTCGCGATGAGATTATCCCAAAGGCAGGCGATTTTACCTTTTGGTGTTTCGGGTTGCATTTCACACGCCCCTTCCTTCTTGTTTCTTGCAGCGCAACCGACTCTTTCATTGGACAGAAGAGGAGGAAGGTGCGAGTTGGCCATGTCTTACCGCTACGGAGGAAGTGGCACGAAGTGAGAATCAAAAAAAGCGACAAGATATTATTACTATACGGGGAGCTAACATGTCAGTCCGCAGCTTTGGCTGACCACATATCCCTCCAAACTCATATGAAAGCCCGTTGTAATGCGTCGTAGCACGGAACGCGAAAGCAGCACCGCCTTTTGCAACCAGTTTGGTTCCCATTCCCTGGAGTCTGCGGATTTTTTGTGGTTTTTTTTTGTGTGTTTTTCTTTTTTTTCCCACACGCCTCACCCACTTCTGGCCGCCATGTTATCTTGTTCATTTTGACGATGCGAGGCTGGGTCCACGCTTGGGCTTTTCTTTTATACCCCCAGGCCTTTTTTTTTGTTTTTGCCTTCGGCGTGCATCCCCTACTCCGTCTTTACTCCGTATTACAGGCTGGGAAAAGAATGCAAAGCTCGGCCATCTATTATTGCTACATCGAGAATGCCTGTCTTTACGTTGGCTTCATCTTGTTTGGCGACCATGCTTCGCAAAAGACTCGTGGAAAAAGACAGCATTATTTGTCTCGTACCCCCTTCTCTTCGGTGACGCGGATAACGTGCGCAGGTGTTTTCTCACAGCGTCGTAATACGTCATTTTGCTCCCGTACAAGCGCTTTGATGTTTTTAGGGGGCGGGAGAAAGGAGGGAGGGGGGTGGGATGGCGGAAGGAATATGGATAGAGGATTGCTGAGGAGGACGAACGCCTAAGGACAGTGAAGATGATGGAGAAAACTTTACCCTGTACTCCGTACCTGTGTACCTGACGACAGCGCCCGACCCAGGGAGAAAGGATTCCCACAACGGCATTCGCTTCTCGTTTTCGAGCAAAGCCTGGGCTGAGGCAGGATTTCTTCTTTGCTGGTCCGGACAAAAGCTGTGCGTGTACGGATGCCGTGACGACCAAAGAGAAAGGAAAGGCCGAGGGCTTTGTTACGAGTACGTATTGACTGCTCTTTATTTACCAGGCTAGCAGCGTCTCGGCCTCTGGTCGTCATGCCTGGGGCAAAAAGTGCGGGTGGTTGCAAGCAAAAACAAACAAGAAGTCGTACTCGTATATTAATACTTCACAGAATAATACGGCTTTTGTGGTTGACAGGTTATACGAGTACAAAACGTTTTGCGTAATCCGTCATAATGCCACGCCCCCCTTCCCCCATGCCTTTGCTTACCGTTGCTGCCTACCAAGGCACAGGGAAAAAAAAAGCATCACATTGGTCAACATCACGCAAGTTTTGCCTACCTTCAGGCAGTAGAAGAAGCGGTATCGAGAAAAGAAATAAAAACCTCACGAACACTAATAGGTTGCAACAGGGATAGCGAGGAGGAGTCAGCTCGACTTCGCCTCCTTTTTCCAGTCATCGAAAAGGATGCGAACGGCTCTCAATGGTTTGACATCGCTGCGCATGCACCACTTTCAGCCTGCATGGCCAGCAGCAGAAACCTTCAACCAGGCAACTGTCATCCCCCACAATGCCCAGCGAAGTGCTCCGTTATGTGTATTACGGAGTACGAGTACTGACAGCACGACCCGAGGTATTAGACGTCCTCTCCTGGTTTTGCTTTCACATTTGCCCATGTACACTGGTATATCTGCAATGTACGAGTATACAAATAACTTGGGCTTGTGCATGAACGAGCTTTCCTCTAAGGAAAATAACGGCCTAAAAAGCCACCTTTTCACGATAACGTTACTCCGTTCGGCCACTTCGTCTGCCTCTGAAGAGCCTCTCAATCTCATTTCTGTCGGTCAAATGAAAGTTCTGAGTTTAGCACATCGTGTGAAAACCTTCCTCATGGTCGTACGTCGTTCTCATACTTCATACAACGTAATACTCCGTATTACGCTACTCGTATTGCAATACTCTTGTGCTTCGCACTCGGTCCACCCCCCTCCTGCTATTCTGTTCTCTTCTGCCTCAGCTCAGACCCCTTCTGGATACGGTACCGAACCTCATTTTGAAAGGGAACTCAAGCCTTCCTTGAGCTCTCTGCGGAGTATCCACGTACGACGCACATCGCACGGAGGGAGGCATTACGGAGTACGACGTACTAATAATACATGGCATTTAGCCCATTTCGGCCGACAGTGAACAGCCCCTTTTCTTGTCCAGCAAACGAGTACTCCGTATACGAGTACGAGTAACAGATAATGCTCCCTACGACACAAAATCCACATCCGCTGAGCCGTGTTCTATTCTGCGACCTTTTCGGATGCCCTGATCGCCCTCAAAGCAGGAGATGGCAATTCTGGGCCCCTCTCACATTGAATACTACTATTTCGCAAAGTACGACGTGCCACTGCTACGGATGGCGATGGTGCTTTTCGTTCTTCTCAGCTCGGGCAGTGGGAGTTTCATACATTCGGACTGCGAAGTCCGCCGCATGCCCTGTGTAGGTACGTCGTACTCTTTGTGTGATTTGTCGCTGTTGTGTATAATAATACCAAGTACTCCGTAATAATTCACCGTACTCGTAGTCGTCTAATGAAAGGACGGCCGTACCGAGGAGGAGGGGCTTTGCCTGCTTAAAACGGCAGTACTCGTTCTCCGTATGGGACGGGGAGAAACACAGTCTGCGAGCAGTAATACCATGTTGTCGTCGTACTTGGGCTCTGGATCAAAGAGCCTGCGCGGAACAAGTCCTTCGTAGCCTCTTCACAGGCCCAACTCAGACCACGACGAGAGGGGGTTGAAAAAGAAAAGACAAAAGACAAAAGTACGGCAAAAAAAGCCACACCTTCAGATTGTAATACACTTCTCGTATTTGCTACTCGCTAGTTGAGATATCCCGAGACACGAAGAATGGGATGCCTTGCAGAGCGAGCGCCTGGACGTGCTTTCAATCTTCGACGTCACATACCTCGAACACAAAGCTCCTAACCGTAAACCGCGAGCACGCCGTCCCTCGCGTATCCCGCAATATTGCTTGTACAAGGGTGTGTGGCTCGCGCAAGTCCCAGCCATTTGCTTACGAGTATCCATATCCTCACAATGTGCACTCGCCGTCGCTCGTCTTTTCCTTCTTCACTGCTCCTAGGTTCAAACTGAATGGTGGCCGCGGCCTCCTTAACGAAGAACAGTGTTGGCTGGTCCTTTACACTAGAAAACGAGATCCATGATGCCCCGCTTTCTCTTATGGAGAAAAGACGTCGTCGTGCACTGGAGGAGAAACTCTGCCCGAACAGAGTCCGAAGAACGAGTACGGAGTACCTCCACGACGCTCGTACTCGTAGTATCGTTTTGCGGATTTGCTGGGTCACCGTCAATAGGACGGTTCATCCTCGTTCTGTTCCGGCTGTTTTGCTCAACTGCTCGATGCTGGCCACATTGGGATTCCCACCAGTATATGGAAGTATGGATATTACGGAGTTCATCGTACTCTTTTTGGTACGGTGTACGAGTTCCAATCGCAGCTGCTTGTCGACTTCCCTTGTCCTTCTGGGCCTTTCCAAAGTCTGGGGGACTTACTTTATGGGAAAATGGCGCTGTTGGGGGTGCTCCCCACGTCGCCAGAACCCCTGCAAAAAAAAAAAAAAACCTACTTCGAAGTCAGCCATCTTCAACGATGTATTACTACTTTATACGCACCAGAAACACAAACAAGATCGTTTTACGGCTAGCACCGTATTATTACCTCGTACGGCTCGGCGGGATCAAGTTTGCCACCGACAATGGCCGATAAGGAGAGAGACACCATCTGGCCGCCGCGTCTGCAACATCCAAAGGAAAAAAAGGCAGACAGGCGGCGGCATGACATGAATGCATCATGCAAGCCTAGTCTCCACGAGCAAGGAAAATCAAAGAGACACATCGCAGCACGAGCCACTGTTATGGTGTAAGACTGCAACGTTTGCTATGTTGAGGTACCTATGTACTTTGTAACCATAGTACCTTGTGCTCCGTACTCGTAATTGCACATGGGCCGCGCCTTCTCTGTACGAAGTACGACGCTAACTCGCAACAGGTCTTTTTTGCCACGCTTTTTGTTAGCTGCTAGCTTGGCCAGTCCATACTGAGTACGGAGTACTCGCAGATGATAATATGGATACTATCCAGTACGAGAGTATCCATAGAACTTCAAAATGATGTTCCACTACACCGTTTTGTGTGCGTGCCTTCCCAGCCTTTTTTCCTGATCTCTTTCTGTCTCATTCTTCCTTTTCTTCCTTTTCTTCTTATTTTTAATGGTATGGTTGCAAAGTACAAGTATGGCTCTCAAGTTAGCTGGCCTGTTATGATGGGGTCATCGCTTTCTCATAGTTCGCTGTTACTACTTAACCCTCTTCGCCGTAGAACAAGACAAGCAACACTCGTGTTCCATACGACGCATTACACACCACGAGAATGATCATTTGATAACTCGTTATATTAGAGGGACAGAGGAAAACAATATACACAAAGTATTGCAATACAGGAGAGCGAGCTACGGAGCTTACCTGGAAAACCTTGGTTGTAGTATTTCACCGTTGAGGCCGTTTATTAGTGTCTAAAATAACAATTGGTGTTCTGAAGTGGTAATATGTCCCAGTTTCCCCGAGAATAGGAGCTTGATTCACTGTAAAAACTCTGGAGCGGGTTGATTAGTGGTCCCGAGACTTCGGTTTTGCTCATGCTCTTGCACCGTAGATATATGGTTTGTTAACACGGCGTATTGGCATCCTTCCGTGGTTCTTGAGACTGCTTCGATTTAGTGGCAGGGAAAATGCACTAACATGGAAGACGAGAGAAAAACAACGCAATCTTGGTTACGATGATAGTTTTTGCTACCTCCCCAGGAAGGCCAGGGAGATTACAGAGTATCCATATTACTTTGTATGATCTTGCCTGGTTTGAGAGAGAGATAAACTCGATTACTGGCCGTCTTAATGAAAAGATCAGCGTCCGGGGCGGTCATGTCCACTGTATTACGTCGTAAACCAGAGGCTTGTGCCATGTCTGCCGCCGTGAAAGCCCGAAAGCTGTGAAAATCAGACCCGGTGTCAAAACACTAGACGCGAGCCTTAAAAAGTTGTCGATAAACATGGCCATCTAAGAGTACGTCGTAATACATTCTCGGGCCGTATCTGATGACGCGGGCCTTTATATCCTGGGGGGGGGGGGGGGGGGGTTCCGGCGACCCTGAAGCTTCCTTCTTCTTCCTCGGGCTCTGCGTCGTCCACCAATAGCAACATCCCAGTCAATCTTACTTGGCTTGCATCCCCAACTTACGCAGGCCCGTCGCCTAACATGGCCTGCCTGTCAGATGAGCAAGAGCGCGCCCTTGTGCGCTATTCCGAGAAATCATCTCAGCCGTCGGCGTCGATGGAACCAGCACCGGCACCGGTTCAGTACCAGCGAACACGAGCGTGCTCAGCTTTTTCCTTGCACCACGGCGACGTCCTGACCAGCTGCTGCCTCGGCAAGACGGGATCCTGGCTGGCGACAAGCTCCTGATAGAACGGCGAGAGAAGGGAAACAGGCGCCGCGTAGCATTTGACCATTCTGTTTTTCTTCGCGCATTTCCAGTATTCCTCGTAGTACTCGTAATTTACGAGTACACCGGTGCGGAGTGGTTACTCGTAATTACCCTGCGAGGGTGTTCCTGCTGTCGTTCTAATAGTGATGGAGCGAGTACAAGATAATATCCATACTACGAGTAATTTGACGCTGTGCTTTGGGTTAGCCTATCAGCACCACAGCAAATGGCGAGCTTTTCTTTTTGATTACTCCGTAATAACTGCTTTTGGCACGCTCTTCCCTTCCGCAACGGCCAGCTCTAGGAACAGTTGGCAACGCACGAGTAGAGTATTAATACATCGTATTATAATACAACTGCACAACGTCTTTCATTGCCCGCCACCGTCGCCTCTCTTTATGACGGCTCCTGTTTGAAAAAAGTTATCGTCCTCGTATCCTTTACACATATACTCATACTCGTACTTTCATGATACCAGGTTCATCGTTAAGAAGTACATGGTATATTGCTATGCTGGCTGCCACAGTCTCAAATCACACTCTCTTTCTGGACTGGGGTAGGTCTTTCTCGGTTACTTTGTCAGTACGGTAACACTCTCTGTACTCCGTACTCCGTACGTCGTACTCTGATTCCTTTCAACATGACGAGTACGAAGAATTACTCTGTACATTCTGTACATCGCACAATACGGAAGACTCTATGAGCAACCTGGAAACCGACGAGACCGAGCTAATTCCTTCACCTTTTCCCCTCCTTTGCTACCTGCTTTGGCCACCACGATTCTACGAGCATGATGTATTTCTTCTTACATGTTTTTCTAGCCGATGAAAACCGCCACACTCTCCAAGAGCTTTTGGAGATGGTACGAGTACAAAAGTAAGACACACACTTTTCGTATGGACTCTGAAGACACACGGAGGACGTGTAGGCCAAAATAGGTGAAGTGGACGAGTGAGGAGCAATGAGACGTATCCAAAAGTTGTACTCGCACTGCACTACGAGTGCGAAATGAAAAACTAGCCACGCCGCGCCCGCACTTGTTTAGTTAGCTGCGGCTCCCACGCCGTATCCGTGGGATCCAGCAGGGGGTTCCATGTGACGGCTGACAAGTGTCGTGCTTTGCCAAACCTGCTCCGTATTATCCATATTCTGCATACTCGTACAATGTATTTTTTTTGCACGCTACGAGCATTCCGTATTCCTCCTTTTGACAGTTGCATGACATGGATGGGACACCGTTTTTGCATACGACGTGAAATGATGCCTCCAGCTTGGCTCTTTCTTCTCTTGTGTGTTTTTCCCTCGTTCCAGGCGGAGGCCAACAACGCTTTGCCTCTCTCCACAATGTAGACCTAAAAATGCCGTACTCTGCCTCCTAAAATAAATCTGACATGGACCACAAAAGGAATAATCAGACGCAAGGAGGTCGAGTAATGATCTACAAAGTAACACCACGGACTGCACACCGAGACAAAGAGAAAGTCTGCACACAGCCCAGAAAACCAAAACCCAAGCCTACCTAGTACGGCGGCAGACCAAGAGGCGTCTCGAAAGGGTATGGAACAAGACAGACACAAAATGGTCCAAGGATCATGGTCAGAATAACCGATCACGCTTGCTTCACATAGAGGCCTTGGAAGTACTCGTATGCTTTGAGCTCAGTCGGTTTTTTATGTTTGTACTCGTAGTCTGTCCGCACAGATGGGCCGGGTTGTAGTTTTGAATCTGTTTCTACTCGTACCCCTTTCTCATTTGAAGCTGTCCCCCGTACGACGAGCACGAGTTTATTACTTCGTGGTCGTATTAATACTTTGTACATTTTCAAGCCAAAAAAAGTAGTGAAGTATCGTATTACGGGAGTATGGATATGGATATTAGAGTGCTAATAAGCAGTCCCTCCCAACCCCACTCGCCCCTTCCATCACTGCTACGGGACGTCTCTAAAGACCAATACGGAGCAACACTTCTTGCCCCTGCTAGGCTCCACGAAAGGGACAGAACACGACTTGCCTTTGTCGGTGAAAACAGGAATCCTCATTGGGCTTTGGTGGTTTTCTGTAGATCTGCCTGATATCATCAAAACCATCCTCGTTGTCCTCTTCAGAATCGAAAGGGGCATTGGCCCGTTCTCATCTTGTGAGCCTCTTTGGGGGGGTAATACAGGAGAGCGCCACAGTGTCTCCTATTATATTTCATTTTTCTCTCGCTTTCCTGGCCATCACTGGGGGTCGGTTCACTTGGTCGGTGGCCCATCGGTTATATGGGAGACAATGTTGTCACCAGACAACGTACAAAACATAAAGTGCACACATAGATGAGCATTCTACAAAGTATTACGTTGTGGTTCTTTTTTCTCCGCTCCCATACTGAAATTTTTTTTTTCTTCACTTGACACACTCGGAAACGACCGGCGCAAGTCGAACCGGACAAGCACAAAAATAGAGAGAGATACGCGACTCGTTGACAAAGGCTTGGGAAGATGGACTCATGATTCCCATGATTGCCGCGACCCTTTTCCTCCTTTATTTTGTGTGCCACTTGAGCCTTTTTCTGTCTTACTCGCACGAAATACTTTGCGTGTTTTAATAATCGACAGAAGGAGGGCAAGGGGGACTGTCTGTTCTATTTCTTCAGCACATTTTACTCCTCCTGTCATATTATGGATACTCCGTAATACTCTATTCGCACGTCGTATTTACGTCCTCTGCCGACTTCACACCCTCACTCATCCAGTAAAACATCCACAGGCGCACATAATATTTTGATCACGAGGCACCTTGTCCAGCTGAAAGAAGGGAAAAGGCGAACACGGGACAATGACTCTGCTCATTTCTCCATCGTTCCCGCCTTTGTATGTCACTTCCACATATGCGAATGCTCCGCATTCCCACGAGACTCAACAAATTTGTCTAACGGAGATTTGCAGTATTGGGGGGGGGGGGGGTAAAGGTAAAGAAGTTGTTGTTCCGTGTGGTGTGATGATACGGTGAACAACGAACAAAGAAGAGCGTCGATGCAACAAGATAACAACAGCGAAACCGACGATCCTTTGCGGCCGGTTCGGCTTGACTATGCAAACAAAAGCGAGACCAAAAAAAATAGAGGGAAAGAATCACATGGATTTGATTTTTGATTCTCTCCTCTCTCTAAAAAAAAGCAAAACAATCCAGACCGCTTTCGGCCCAACCAGACCTTCCTATTCGTCACCGTAGTCTGGCCCGTTCTCCGTAGTCGTATGCAGCAGGTGGCCTACGACGTGCCAAAGTACGAAACCTTTCTCTTAGCTCTGCCGCGAGCACAAAGACAGGTTGGACGCATTGGTGCGATTGCTGTCAGGGATCGTATTTTGTGATTGCTCTTTTGTTTTGTGGTTGTCCTCAGAGATCACACTGCAACGTCTGCCAAGCATTACAGGGCAAAAGGATGCAGACACTCGTTGGCCGTGGGCGTGCATACTTGAATGAAAACGACTACAGTGACCCTATCTTAACGGCGTAATACTCGTACGAGCAGAGAGTTATCCGGGACCGAGTTGGACCTCATGTGCAGACAAAGCAGCCGCCCATTTTGATTGGCGTTGTACCTGTCTTTTCCCAAAGAGCAGCTCCGCTTTTCTTTCTTGTTTTTTTTTTCTGGTAATATGTTGCTTGCCAGAGAAATGCTGAAAATAAACCAAAACCGCCCCACCCCTCCAAATCGGAAAGAACTGAGGGCAGGCGCCTTCCTTGTCTGCGCCTTACTCGTAGTGCTTTGGTCTCTGGTAGAGGCGCACCTGTGAAGGCGAAAAGGCTTTAGGGGAGAGGCGACATTGCAGGCAGGTACTCGTGCGCTCGTGCAACTTACTCCGTAATATCCATACTCATACTCCATACTCCGTACAGAGCGTAATTAGTATGTTGTAAAGTAATACGTCTGCACAATTACGTCGTATAACACTGCATTTTGTGCCGCCTCGTCTTGTTGGCATAAAAAAGTTTTACCACATTCCAGTGAAGTATTGTACTCGTACAGCTAGACAAGGTCTCGGCAAACACATTTGATCGTACAAAAAAAAAAAAAAAAAGAAAAACCTGCATAACCCCAGAAGATCACCTCACAGCTCCTTTCTTGCGCGGCGCCTTTTTTTGCCTCTTAATTTCCTTATGGATACGAGTACAGTTTCAACCGCCGCCTCCTTTTCATTTTAATACGATACGAGTACAGTTTACGAGGCAAAAGCAGGTGCTCTTTTTAAGCCTGGGAAACTCCTTGGCCCAAACTTGCCACAATCCCTAACGCAACGCGTGTGTTATAAGAAGTGCGGAGCAGATGTGGAAAATCAAGGGAAAATCAAAAGGGAAGTACGATGTAGGTATGATTTCGAATCAGTGGCTCCTCTTTTGCGGGCTGTGTCAATTAGTCGCACTCGTAATACTGCTATTTTGTAGCGTATTAGCATACTCCGTACATTGTACTGAGTCGTAACGTCCCTTTCAAAGTGACGTACCCCAGAAAATAGTATGGATAGAGACACTCACAACGATCCCACAGAGCTTCCAAACCAATGGCAAATCGGAACGGAAAGCCGCCCCCTAACTAGGCATCGTCGGCAGCCCGCAGCTCTTACACAATGTGCCTCCACGGAGTGCTCCGTAGAGCAGCATTACTCTACACAACATTGTGGCATTCTCCATAGAAAAGGGTGGGTGTTTTGTCATCATGAGCACGGGGTAGGCCGGGGTATTACGATATATGGAATACGAGTATGCTCCGGACTTGCACCGTCGTAGGCAAACGCGTCTAGGCTTAACTGAAATAGAAAAAAAGGGGGCAACCGGGAAGAGGACAGGGTCAAGGCACAGAGAGATCTGCTGATGAGAAGTCATCAGGCAGTCGTTAGTGTTTGCAAGTCTGAGTTATGGAGTGCTTGTACGGAGTATGAATACTCCTACTCGTTTTGCTTCTCGCTCCACTGCAGAATAGGGATTATTACGAGTAACGACGTCTCCTCGCTCTCGCTCTCGTATATTGTGCCACTCAATTTTGGCTTCCCAGGCCTGCATGTTCGGTGCTTAGAGAAATGCCTGACTAGCTTGATTCAGCACCAGTCTAATATGGTGACCCGCACAGAGTTAAGCGGCGCCGAGAGGGGGCGAAAGGAGCGAACCAAGAAAAATGAAAGCCAAAACAAAATTTTCTGAAATCGGAGCAATCATAGCTATGCTCCGTCTTGAGTGAATCCGTATGACATATTACGGGGTGGAGGGACAGAAACCTTGTCAGTTGTACGGAGTACTTTACGAATACGAGTAAGCACGAACGGAATGCACAGAGAATTTTAAAGCAAGACACTCAAAAAAACAAGGGGGAAGAGGGCCCAATAACAAAAAACATACTCGCATCTATTGAAAACCTTCCGTAGGCCCAGGCAGTATTCTGAACACAAAAAACGGAGTAATGTTACGAGCACAAAACGGAGGGAGGAAACCTGACCAGCAGAACGGCACCTGGCATCAAAAGCCGACAACCTGAATACAGGCTTAACCAACTAAAAAACCAGCAGTCATTATTAATTCACACCTCCTCCCACAGCGAAAATTGTGAGCGTCGGGTGAGGGCATGAGTTGCGTTATATTTGGGGAAGGAGGGGCTGCTTTGGCACCAAACCTAACGCATTTACGGAGTAGGCGGGATTAGGCTACGTAAAACTCGTGCAGTGAAAGTAATATCCTTACGTTGTGCTTTGTACGGGTAATGAAGAAAGAACATTATTGGACGGGACGACGCCAGTACGGTCGTATTACTCTTTGCTTCCTCGTCCTGCCAACGGGCTAGATAAATGGCACAACATACGGAAACCGCGCTGTATTAATTCTTCTAATGCGTGCTCTGAGTTTCTCGCACAAAAAAGTCTCCGTCTTACGCGCACCTCAAAGACAGGCACTATCGACGTACGTGGTGCATCACTGGGTTGCACCTTCCGCTTTTCTTTTTCCTGGCTTTTTGGTCGGAAACAAACAGAGAAATAGGGAAGGATGGCTGGCCAGATCTTGCTTGTTTGCGGTGCGTGCATCGTGCCTGCCATTTTGCATTTTGCATTTTGTGGATCTTTATTTCTTTGTGAAAAGGTACTCCTCCATACTCCGTAATGCTCCGTACAAGTTTCAGTGGCTCTCAGCTGTGAAGAAACCCCTCCCCAAAACAATACTCGTACGGAGCACACCCCTTTCCTGGCCGCCGTCTTTTTTGCGCCTGTCTCTCCTTCTTTTTTTCTCTTTGAAGTTTCTCCCCCCGGTGTCCATCGTCACTTCCTTCAGACGCCCTGCGTTCCTCCCTCCTGCCCTCCCTTGCATCCTTGGCGCCGCTTAAGATAGAAGGGGAAACAAAAATAAATACGAAAAGCACCAAAGCCTCGGCGCATGCGCTTGTACTTTTTAATCCGCCTTTGCCCAATGCAAACTAACAGGCTAACACCAAAAAAGAAAAAAAAAGGGAAAAAAAAGAAAAGAAAGGAGAGAAAGGAAGCAGATAATCAACGAAAGAAAAAAGTTGGGGACAGCGTCGTCATTAGCGCTGTTCTTTCTTAGTGAGCATACGAGTACTACGGGGTCGTCTTCGTACGTCGCAATAATACGACTCCAAAGTACGACTTCGTCCGAGTACTATTGTGAGGAAGGATGTCGTTCATTGCTGTTTCGTGCAAGGTATTATTATTCCCCTTCAGAGTATGGATATATGGATACATCGGGCATGTCTCGCTCTGCATTGGACCTTTTGGCTGATAGTTTTTTTTGTGTTTTGCCCGCTAAAATAAAAAGACTCCACACAATCGGCAGTGTTTTGCGGTCTTCACTTTGCCCAGGCCATACTCGTACTCTGGTATTCCCTACGAGCGAGTATTCGTAAGTGACAACGCGAAATACTCCGTTTCGCAAACGAATGTGGCGACCGACTGCTTCGCTTCTGACAACTGACGAAACAAGAAGGCGCAAAGACAGCCATTGCATGTTCGTGGCTTATGTGCAAGTCCCGTATTACAATACTGCAGAAGGGCTGCATCAGTCAGAACTGCCTACTCGTACAATATACGAGTACTCGTATGTATCGATAACCACTTTGTTAGAAGGGCTGTTGAGTGGTGAAGTATCCAGTTTTACTTTCATACAATAAGGATAGGCCAGGTGGCTCCGCGTTCACTCCATCATCCACATTACGAGGTTTTCGGTTTCAGCTCCTGTGTTCTGGGAAGGACGGAGGACTTGTACTGCATTTTCGTATCCTTACTACTTGTAAAAAAAAATGATTGTGAAGGCTGACTGCTGTGACGGCAAGCGGGAAAAGCGAATCAAATGCGAGTACGAGGTACGGAGTACTCGTACACTTGTACTCCGTACAGAAACCTCAACTTCCTATGTCGTACTTGCCTTTTGGTGAGCTCTAGCTTCAGTTTTAGGCCAGGTGGCGCTGTTTTTCAACTCCACTGTCAGTCTGCTCTTACGTCGTAATATTCCTTGTGGCACCTGGTTGCTGATTTTTGGTGCTTTTTAACGAAACGCTTAGGTGCTGAAATTGCTTCTAGGAGTATGGATTATTACCCAAAGAATGGCCGTAATGCCATGCGCCTTCTTCATTTTGCTCCCTCGCTCAAAAATCTTTCCAGTCGCGCTCTTTCTTTTGCCAATTGTCTTTTGCCAGTTTGCCTATCTCTCCGTTTTTGCCCCTCTTGACCGATCGGCCAGTTTGAGAGTCATCCCACCATCTGCATATTTGTCTTTCATCGTCAATGGGTCAGCTTCAGCTCGGTCTTTTATTTTCGGAGCGAGTCTACGACTATGGACACTTACTGTTGTGTACGTCTTTCTGTAGACCTGAGCTTGCTTTAATACTACTCGTATTCGAACTTTGTAGTTCCCCATGATGAAGTAACTTTTTTATCGCTTTCGTCAACAAGTAATGAATTACCAGTATTATTACCTTTTGCTGGCCTCACTGCTGCGCTGGTAATACGAGTACGAGTACGTCGTACGTGCGATATTCGTGCGAACCACTGCCACTTATTACGTATGCCTACCCTATAATTGTCTTGCAGTGCTGCTCTGTCCCTGGCTCTGCCTCCTTTTTCTCCCTGTCCCATTCCCTTCTTTCTTACGGCGTACCCAGCCGCTGCCCACTTTTTGATTTGACCACTCCCCTCCTAGTATTTACTCCACAAGTCGCAACTTCCGAAAGAGCTCTCCCCCCCTCTCGACTTTCGGCTGTCCACACCCCCCCCTCTTCTCCCCCCCAGTCTTTTTTTCTTTCTACCCCCCATGCAAAGAAATGCACGAGTAAGTAAGTAGGAAGCAGGGCATATCATCTTTATATTGGCTGCCTTACTTGGTACTAACACGCTTTTCGATAACCTCTCCTCGCCAGTTGTCGTCTTAGTGACCCTCTGCCTCCTTCGCTGCATCTCTCCCATTGCCATATTGCTTAGACCCGTTTTGCTTTTTAATGCTTTTGCGAGACTGCTCGTTTCCGTACCCTGGTTTGTTTTCCCTTTCCAACAATTCTTCTTCTCTTTCCTTTATAACGACGTATTGCATCCTGGCCGAGTGCGAACAAAACGCAACGGCTGTTCTGTCTACGATCTTTCTCTTTCTTTCCTTTTACCTAGTTCCATCCTATGATCTTCATTTGTTTTTTCTCAACGATTTTTCTCCCCAAGCTCGACAACGACATACGACCGTTTCAGAGCCGAGCTCGGCAAAATCTCACCTTCAGCTTACCACCTCTCGACTTCACATTCGCTGTTTGACAGCGTCGTCTACTCGCATTTCTGTCGCCGCTAATACGGCTTCATCATCGTCTATCTTATAGCTGTCCGACTGGCGTCTGTCTCGGCTTTTGTTCGGCCTCCGCTTACGTTTGACATTTCCTTTTTGACGCCCAGGTTTTGCCGGTCTTTCCAAGATTGAATTGTGGCGAGTTGTCGACTGCTTGGCCGATTGGGTTGTGGGAAAGCATGGAAGCTGTATGCACCTGAACAGTGGAACGAGGGACAGCTCCAACGCTGTATCCAACACCGCTGCAGCGACGCATTGCGGACTCTTAAAGCTTTTATAGACGCTGATCTGTTTTGCCGTCGACGACCTGGCAGCAGAGGCTACAACAAGCAGTGACAACGGCAGCAAAAAACCCAGCTACAACAAAAAAAAAACAAGCAAGGCCGTGATTCGATTGTGGTGGGCTTTGTGCAGTAATAGCCTTTGGCTTAATTTGTCACTGAAGCTTTTCACTTACTCTCGAAACCTCCCTCTCAGTCGATTGTGACGCGGTTGCAACCAGCTCTTCCGGGCTTTCAATCCTGCCCCGACGTCCCGCGACGGTCAGAGATTGCTGCTCAACTAACGCCTTCTTTATGTGGCTTCTCGGTCTCTGCATCCCCCTGTCCTTTCACAAATGTATCCAACTGCCGTGACATTAGGCATTTCACCCATCTTTCCCTCATCGTCATACGACAGAAACCGACACCTACCTTTTACGTTCCGCCTTCCGTCGCCACCTCAATCGCATCCATACCTACGAAAGACCACCGCATCAGACGCATCCTCCTCTTTGCCCTCCCAAGGACGGCCGATTTCTGCTCGTCGCAGCAGCGATCTCCGAACGCTGCCAGACAACGATCACGAAACCGCTATGGGTACCGCATACCAGCCTCCAGCGCTGGCGACCTACGACGACCACCGTCATGTTCCTGCTCACTCGACGTCCGTATTGGCCTCGCAGTTGCTCTCCGAAGCCGAGCGAAAACGAACAATTTTGAGCGAAGCTCAGGCGGCTTTGAATCTATCTTCACACCTGGGCAGCAACGGCTCCAGCAGCAACAGCAATAGCAGAAACAACTCCAACCACCGTGGCTTCGCTGCGGGCGGACGTGACGACCAGTACATGCGATCGGCTCAAATGTCTGCACACGCGGTCTCTTCCCTTAGGGCACAACCGTGCCAGCAACAGCACCTTCGGAAGCAGGTCCAGAATTCACATCAGCAGCAGCCGCAGGAGCAGCAGCAGCAGCAGCAGCAACAACAACTACAACAACAACATCATCATCATCAAAACCCAAACCATCACCTAAGTCAACACCAAAATCAGCATCAACATCAGCAGCAACAGCAACAGCAACAACAAGATCAGCAACAGAAGCAGCAGCAGCTACAGCAACAGCAACAGCAACAACAACAGCAACAGCAACAGCACCACCGCCAGCAATTACACCTGCAACAGCAACAGCAACGACAAGAACGGGCGGGTCACTTGAGTGCCTTGCCGCCTATCGGGTCTTCAACGTCGCTGTCTGTGTCTCGGCGAAGCTCGCAGCCCGCATTGCTAATACCACAATCTGTGTCCACCCAGTCAAGTCGGCCCTCCACGCCTACTTCGTCGGTTACGATTAACTCATCTCATTCCTCCATAACCATAACCGAACAGGACTCCGCTGCCATGGTGGTCCATAGTTTGACCATCCCCAGGTGTATCAGCCCTAGGGGGGGAAGTCTGCCAGACTTTACTGCTGAGGTTCGTCTTTTTCGTGCCCCGTCCTCCGCCTTCCCCTTTCCTACCAGGTTTGCGTCTGCTATGGCTTGTACTGACTCGTGCATTTTTTATGTTCAGTTGACCTGCTTGTTTTGGTTTGAATCGCCCGTCGTCTACCAGCTGGCCGATAATATCGACATGATTCCGACGGATGTTGGCATTCCACGAGTATGCCAAAATGCGATTCCAAACGCCAACTTCAAGTCATGGGTGAACCGCATCCTTTCGACGACACAAGTCACTCAGAATGTTGTGCTGCTAGCGTTGCTGTTTATTTACCGCCTCAGGTCCTTAAACCCCATTGTGCGTGGCAAGCCAGGAAGCGAGTTCCGCCTTCTTACCGTGGCTTTGATGTTGGGCAACAAATGTAAGTGGGCGTCCTCCTCTGCTGCGAGTCCGATTCCGATGCTCGGGCCCCAAGACTAACAAATGCGATTCGTATAGTTTTGGATGACAATACATACACCAACAAGACATGGTCTGACGTATCGGCGCTGAATGTGAGAGAAATTCACGTTATGGAGGTGGAATTTCTAAGCAACATGCGTTATAGCCTCCTTGTGTCCAAGGCGGAATGGGAGGCGTGGCTGGTGAAGCTGGCAAAGTTCCGAATGTACTATGAAAGGGCTTCTGCTCCGGCCGTGTCACCCCCATCTGGACTTTCTCCCCAGCGATCGTTCGCATCTCCGGTGCCTTCTCCGACGAGCTCCCAGCTAGTTGTTCCCAACCTCAGCAGCCAGTCAAGGACGAATACCACGGCACCTTATAGCGGCTACGAGCCTTCCGCATATTCGCCGTCGATCAAGTCTTGCTACTCGGCGTCAAACACGGCAAACACAGCGACAATCGCCTCTGCCAATACCGTTGGGGTAGCGCAAGCGTGGTTTGCCCCGACGCCAGCGGCAGGTGCCGTTATGGTGTCCCCGTTGGCAGGCAAACCGGACATGAAGAATGGATTGGGCAAGCGTCCGTTTGCACAGGATGATCCCACAGAACCGCCACCGAAACGGGTCGTTCGGCACAGCCACCAGTTGTCTACATCGTCTTTGCCGCCGCTATCTGCGTCCCACTCTGCGAACGTGTCTACAACATTGCCATTGGCCGCATCAGCAACTACGGCAACCGGACCATACCACCACCACTCCGTAGGTGGCGGTTTCAGTTCAGATGCATCGCGACTGCCGCCTCCCCAACTCACACTCAACACAGCAGCCGCAAACGTGCAAGGCTCAAATGGCCCGTATGCAGCATCGTCAAATCTCCAATCTGCTCGGGCTGTTCACGCAGCCCACGCGGCTCACATGTCACAGTCAGCAGCAACGGCCTCCATGGCACAGGGACAAGCACCACCGCCTGCAAGCAACGGCTTGGCTCTTCCAGCGCCTTTGCCCGCTCAAGGCGTCCGTGCAATGGCGACGGTTTACATGCCGAACAGCAACGGTAGCAACCAAAATAGCAGCGGCGTCGGGCTGGCTCCGATCTCGACCACAACGGCCTCAACGGCTGCTTCTCTTCCGGCGCCCATCATGGCGACGTCGGGCACGGGATATGCATCCCAACAACAACTGCCTGTACTCATGACAAGCGGACCAGGCATGTCGAGTTCGAGTGCTGGCGGCGCTGCGCCGCCGTCGTCCGTTTCATTGGCTGGTGGTAGTGGTGGAAATGCTGGTGCTGGGACAGGAGGGGGGATGACGCCGACGGGTTATGGCGGTGCGCCTGCGCAGCTTTTCGGGACCCCGACCAAGCGTGCGAGCCCACGGAACACGCTGACACCAGGGACGGCGTCAGTGTATGCGACAGGAGCTACGTCGTCTCCTCTGACGGAGTCATTTCCTCACATGGCGGGCGTGCACACGCCGCTGGCGTATTCGCCGTCGGTGTATCTCCAGCAGAGGGCCAGTCCATACCGTCCAATTCGCAACGTGCACATGCTGCTGAACCCGCCGCCGTCGTCAAGCTTGCAGGACTACCAGTCCGCCGGCAGCATCCTGATTCCGCCAACGCAAATGTACTACCAGCCCCTAGGCCGCCGCCACGACCTGCGCACCGGCATTGTGCCGGAATTCCAGGGCGTTCCGTTTGGAGGGGCGGTGCGTCCGGGCCTCACTGCTCTGACTCCTGTTCAGGCGATTCAGCAGCAGCAAGCGATCCAGTCAATGCAAAACATCCAGACGATGCAGAACATGCAGAACATGCAGAACATGCAGAGCTTGCAGAATATGCAGCCTCTTCAGTCTATGCAGTCGATGCATTCCTCAATGCAGATGCAGCCCATGCAGATGACGCTCCGGGAGGCGCGTGCCCAGCAGCAAGCTCTCCAGCAGCAGCACCAGCAGCACCAGCACCAGCAGGAGCACAAGCACCAGCATCAGCACCAGCAGCAACAGCACCAGCAGCAACAGCGCGGCCCGTACCACAGCTGAGAAGGCATGGCGGTGCATCGGAGGGCCCCAGGTTTTTGTCGAGCTTGGAAAGGCTCTGCGTGGAGTTGACAGCGGCTCTGGTGTTTGAGGGATGATGAGCCTCTGAAAAACCGTTTTGCTTGGCGTCTTTAACATCAACGCCAACACAATGTCGGGTGTCAACCGACTCTGGACATGATTTCGAAACCCTACCTACCTCTTTGACATGAAGCAGGGTGTTTTTTTTTCACCCTCTGTATATGTACAACAATATTGGTTTCGTTCATTTTTCCCTCCCTTTTTTTTCTTTTGTTCCCGTACATCTACTTCTCCATGACGGCGTGGGTGACGCTGCATTATCATCATTTATTATGGCATTTGCATGGGACGGCGGCGTTTATGAGGGCAGGGTACACGATGTTAGCTCGCGAAAGAGCAGGATGAGGAGTGGGAGAGAGGCATAGAGAGAGGTTTCTGTCTTTCGACTCCCATCGTTTCCGGGGAGGCATGATTGCTAGAAGAAGGGCGGCTAATTTAATCGTTTTTTTTTTTTTTTTTTCACGAGTCGTCGTTTACTTTCTCTTTTTCTCGTCCAGACATGTCAAAAGACAAAAAAAGAGGCATTAGCAGAAAGAGGCAGAGAAACTTATAGAGAAAACGCGGCTTGGGAAGATTCCATCCGTTGTTCATAGCGCGCCATCAATGCTTACAAAATAAACTGTGCTATTCGAGGGCGAAAGATGTCTGTGGCGTGTTAGTGCAGGTAGGGGGGAGTCACAGGGTCATAACCCAAAACTTGGTGAACACTCGTAGAGCCTTACGAGTAAGGGTGGCAGACAACAAATGTTGGCTCTTGCATTGAAGCATCATTTTGGCCAAAGATGACGCAGACACGTAAATTGAAGACGATGCGGCGCCGTTAAAAAACATGACTGGGGTTTTTACTTGTTGTTTCATTTGCCATTGACCAGCACAAACAAGAACGCCGTACGAGGTAATAATGCAAGAAGGATCTTGTAAAACAAGAGGTCGAGAACTGTATGTACAAAAATAAAGTATGAAATGTGTTTTGGACAGGCCCATGCAGACACAAGAACGGGCTTTTTTTTTCTTTTTTTTGTCCGGTCTTTTTAGTAAATGAGCTGATCGTCGTACGCCCTGACGCTCTCCAAGTACTTTTTGACCTGGCTGTAGTCCTTGCAGACTGGGGATCTTTGTCAGTGAAAATCCAGACAAGGCAGACGTGAAAGCGTATAGGACAAGACGAAGTGGATAAGAGAGACAGGAACATATTGATAGCAGATGTGCAAACTTACCATGGGTGGAGTCCCAGCCATCCGACCCGCCATTGTCGTCGGGAAAAGTCGTCTCGTGGCCCTCCAGCGCCATGTCGGCACTGCACAGCACGGCCTCACGCATGTAGTCGATGCAATGCACCATGTGCCAGTGGTGGTCCGGCGGGATGGGGTGGCCGGTGGACAGGCCCGCATAGGTCTGGGCAATGGTGAACTTGGGGCAGTTAGTATGGGTGCTAGGCAGAGGGAGGGAGTAGGCATGCCCACGAACGAGAGGGAAAAACAAAAAACAAAAAAAATTAAAATAAAAATAAAAATAAAAAATCAGAAAAAATCAAGTCGGGCGACGCCGACATCTGGGGGACCTACTAGGCAGTGGATCTGGTGGGTGACCGAGGTGGTGAAGACGGTCTTGTCGGGCCAGTCAATGGGCGTGGGCAGGTCGTGGTAGCGGTGGGTGTCGTTGACCCAGACAAAGCCCATGCCGACTGTTTGGTTTGTTAGAGAGACAGAGAGACAGAAGAGAGAGAACACGACGGCCAGACAGAGAGGATCACGGGTGTTGCGACAGGATGAAGGACAAAAGAGAGATCCAGGGAGGAGCAGAGCTTACCTGGCATCAGCTGGTTCCACTTCTGCAGCACCTCATCGGTGAAGAACAAGGACATGTTCATGGGGGCGTACGACTGGTCCGATTTGAAGCGGGTAATGCGTTGGTCGACTGCAGAGAGGAGTCAGCCCAGAGTGGACGATTGTGAGCAATAAGATGGGACACATCAACAACATGCGAGCAGACATTCCGAGTCCCAGGCCGGCCGCATTGGATCAACTCACTCTTCGGCCCAACACCGGTGAAGTCGCTGCCGAAATCCAAGCGTTTCCAGTCCGCCGTCGACGCCGACTGATGGCGTACCAGCAGCCCCAAAATAGCCAGCAGCAGAAGGGTGTCCAGTCCCCAGCGCAGCCACCCGACAACCCGCTTAAAAACGCTCTTGCGGCGGCGGCCGGCTCCGTGGCGGAGGCTGTCGCCGTCGCCGTCGTTGTCGTCGTCGTCATGCCCGACTAAGCCGCCCCCCTTGGTCCACTTCCGGTCGTCGCCCAGCAGCGACTCGTCCACCTCCGTCAGGCTGCCGGTGCTGCAACGGCCGGTGCTTCCATCCCGTTGCTGGTGGCTGTGGTGGTGGCTGTCGGCCGCTGCAGTAGATGATGTGTGGCAGGATTCGACATTGGGTCGTGGTGACAAGGGCTTGTACTTTGTGTCCATGGTGAAGTAGTAAGTGAAGGAGGAGGGGGGGAATTAAAAAGAAAAGAACGAAGAAAGGGATGTGAGAAACCAACGAAGAAAAGGATATGAAAGAAGAAGAGCAAAAAATGCCGGTGTATGACCGACAAGCTGGCGAAAATCAGAGATCCAGCAGGCCAGCCTGAGATGAGAAGTAAAAAAGAAGGAAAGCAAGCCGAAGATTGGAAAAGAAAAAAAAAAAAAAAGGGAAAGAAGACGCGAGATGTGAACAGAAGAGAAAAGGTGAAAGGCAAAAAGGCAAAAGAGTGAGAAGGAATGAAACCGTTTTGAGCAACAGAAAGAGAAAGGGAAAGGCAAGAAAGTTGATCTTCTTGCACAAAACATTAGGGGCCGCGTTGATCTCCTTACCAGGGCTGTGCCGCCATACCCATGCGGCCAACTCCACAGAGAGAGAAGATGGCAAGGCTCTCTTTTTTCGCCTTCAGATCTGGTTTCAACAATGCCAGCCTGCACTGAGTATTACGGGGTAGAGAGCACGACGTAATATCCATATTCGCCCTCTGGGACCAGCCGCTTAGCACTTCTCCCTGCGGTCAGACAAAGGCCTCTCTGAGAGTCTCTATCTATCCCAGTACTCCGTACATGCTCCCTCAACAGATGTTGGCCGAGACGAGCCACATCCACTCATGCCGTATCATATTTGTGGAGATAGGTCGTGCGAAGATGCCATTGTTGCGGGATGAACTGGGGAGCAGTATGGCCCCCTGATGTTTTTTAACAGGGATACAATAACCAAAGTGAAAACGAGCGCGTTTGGGACAATCGCAGGAGATTTGCAGCAGATCCCAACTGGCTCGGTTGGACTTGCTTCACGACCGTTTCAGAATCAGCAGGGAAGGAGCATTGAAGACAAACGCTCGTAGACCAAGGGGGAAGGCGGGGGGCAGGCAACCCCAAAAATAAATGTAACTATAAAGAATAGGTATTACGAGTACAGAAAAGAAAGAAAAATGAAAAGAGCTCTAGCAAAGTCAAGAAAGACTGGGTTGGAGAGATGGTGCAGTAAATATGAAGAGTAGACATATACGGAGTACAGTAAACTTATACGGAGTACAGCAATAAAGTATGATTTTGAAGAGAACTCGATCAACATGGACATCTTGTAATTTAAATGCGATTTTGCTTGCCCAACGCATGACAGACACGAGAGGAAAGAAGGGTTGGGCCCGGTCGCTCTTGCCGCATTATTTGGAGCGCGAAAGCTTGATCTTGATCCGATGGCCCATTTTTTTTGTGATATCTCTTATGGCGAGAACTGCTGTATCTCTCATGACGAAAGGCCTACATCCACAAAAGTTTCTTCCTGTCAAGTTCGCGCTGATTCGGAGGCACCAGCCTGGGCATCCCAATCACCAAAGTCGTATACAAAAGCACGATCATTCGGATTGTTTTGAACGACGGGGTGCCAAAGCAGTCGGTTTGCATTGCGCAACTGCACTGCTGCTGCGTTGTCAAAGAAGTGCACAGAACGGCACAACAGCTCGTGCAAGCCGCCGTCCGCGTGACAAGCCAAGCCTGTCGACCGAACATAAAGAACGAAATGCCCGAATCTAGCAGCCTGGCCAGCGGCTCTCTTCGGGGCGACGGCCGATGAACAACAGCTGGAAGACAACGGATTCCGGGTTGGTTCTTGCTGCTGAGCATGGGTTTCCGGCTGTCCGGGACACTGACAATGCTGTTTACCATGCTCTGCCAGCAGCAAGGCGGCAGTCGGAACACTCCGTATTACTGAACGGCTGATGGCGGTTCAGTGACGAAGCCGGCATTGTGTTTGTGTGCCGTTTTTTGGAGGAATCCTGCTCATGGCGGCGTTGACTGGCGGGACACCCCGCTTTTGCACGTCGTATTTGAAGGTATTTTGGCGAGACCTGCTTGTCGCAGGGGACCAGAAAACGTGAAACACGGAGTGGCACCACGGGCTCCCCTGTTTTATCCCTGAGCCGTCGATGCTGTGGGCATTTGGGGCAACGGCAAGCATGATGATTTATTACCAAGCTTTCGAGCGTCAATCGCGAGCTCGGCAAACGATCGACAGAATCGTGAGTTATTTCATTTTCATTTCATTTTTTTGGTGCTTGTTTTGCTATTCTATACGCTTTTTGTCCTTTCCTCATAAACCTTTTATATCCAGTGATGGTTTTCTAATACCCGACTTTTGCTGGCTGCCAGACGAATCCTTGCTCTCTCTTTCTCTTCTGTCTTTTTTAATCCCCAAGGTCCCACGATGCGGTTTCTTAGCCGGGCCTTGTCTGGCGGGGCTGCCGCGCTTGGGTTTTCGTCTCTTCTCATGTCGTCGGGGCGCGCGGCGGCCTACACGCTGCTCTCGGATGATTTTCTGACGTTTGTGGCGACGTCTGCGGGGATTGCCGACCTGGACCCGAAGACGGGCCCGCTGCTGGCGCCGCTGCTGCAGCAGCCGCGGGAGATGGGCACGGCGGGCCACCGGGCGGCGCAGCAGCATGTGCTGGAGGTGTTCCGGACGCAGCTGCCGGAGTGGACGATGGAGTGGCAGAACATGACGGGCGGCGAGGGCGGGCGGGAGGCGCAGCACATGGTGTTTCGGCGGGAGCCGCCGTGGACGCGGCCGGGACAGGCGAACCTGCTGACGCTGGCGGCGCCCTATCATTCGGAGGGCGGCGGCGGCGGCAGCGGCGGCGGCGGAGTGGGTGCGAGCGACTCGGCGGTGGCGTGCGCGCTGATGCTGCATGCAGCACGCACGCTGGATCCGTTTGCGGCGCAGATGTACCGGGAGATGCAGGAGCTGGGCGAGGGCGGCACGGTGCCGATGGACATGGGGGTGCAGCTGGTGTTTCTGGACGGGCCGGCGTCGGCGGCGCTGGCGGCGACGTGGGAGAACAGCACGAATCCGGCGCTCGGCGCCGATGCCTACGGCTATCCCAACCGGCTGAGCCAGATCAGCCTGTTTTTGCTGCTGGGGCGGCTGGGGCGGCCGGGCCCGCGCCTGGCGTCGCACTACCCAACCACGCACTGGGCCTATGCGAGCATGTCGAACGTCGAGGGCCGCATGCGCCGGCTGGGCCTGCTCGACGTGGGCCGGCCGCGCGTGCCCGGCACGCAGCCGCACCCGGCGGCGCCGTTTCTGCCCGAGCGGCACCCGGAGCAGCCGCAGCAGCAGCAGCAGTCGGTGCTGGGCGCCGCCGGTTCGTCGTCCGCCCTGGCGCCCGGCGACTACCACGTGCCCTTTATGCAGCGCGGCGTGTCGGCGCTGCCGGTCGTGCCCGACTACAAGGAGCCGCTGGCGCCGGCCGACGACGACGTGGCGCACCTGGACGTGGCCACCATCAACGACTGGGCGCGTGTGGTCACGGGCTTTGTGGTGGAGTGGCTCGACATGATGGAGGTGTCGCCGGTGGGGTGAGAGGGACTGTTGGGACAAACACCCCTGTGGTTCTCTCTTCCTCCTCCACACCTCACTGCCGCGGACTCAGCGAAAACTCCTCCCAGGTGACGCCGTCGGGCCAGGCGCTGTCGTTGTACTGCACGACGCGGCCCCAGCCGCGAATCAGAGCGCGCCAGTAGCAGGTCTCGGCAGCGGGGCTGAGGTAGCCGCGGCCGGCAAACAGGTCGCGCTGGCGCGAGGCAATGCCCTCGGCGACGGCGGGGTGGGCCTCGAGCCAGCGCACGGTGGCGGCCAGGTCGGACCAGTCGGGGCGCACAAAGACGAGATTGGCCTCGTCGGCGGGGGCGTGGGGCCAGGCGCGCTCCTCGTCGGGCGAGAAGGCGGCCGATTCCGGCGTGTCTATTTTGAGGTCCAGGTCCAGATCGCTCGAGTAGAGCGGGCGGACGAGGTGCGACGTGTGCTGCAGCCAGGCGAGCGGCGGCGTGAGCACGACGCTGCGGCACAGCTGGTGGAACTGGAAGCGGCCGCTGTAGGTGATGCCCTCGGTGTACACAATGTACTTGTAGCGGCAAAAGTGCTCGATCATGAGGGCGTTGTGGTTGGCGTGGCTGTTTTCGACGTCGAGGTCGGCGTCGAGGGCCTGGATGTCGGCCCAGCGCGCGGCGTCGGCGTCGGCGGCGACGGCGGCCAGCAGCCGCTGGCGCAGCTCCGGGTGGTGCGGACTGCCGAAGCGCGGCGTGCCGCGCCACACGGCCCGGGCATCTTTGTGGGCAAACGGCAGGCGCAGCTCGAGCCGGTCGATGGCGGCGGCCGCGCGCGCAAACGAGCCGATCACGCGCGGCCGCCACGCCCAGAAGGAAAAGTGCGGCATGAGAAAGGCCCGGCCAATGGGCGCGTTGGTGGCCGTGGGCGTGGCAAAGGCCGGCAGCGCATACGTCCAGCACGAGCCGATCGGCTGGTCCTGCACGTTGAGGGTGAAGAGGGTGTCGAGGGTGTCGAGGGTGGAGAATTGGTGTTTTTCGCCCTTGGTCTTGTCCCCATCGTCATCCTCTCCCGATGTCAAAATGGCCCGCGCAATCTGGTGCAGCGCCGCCGCGCGCACGTCCAGCAGCTGCGGCGGCAGAATGCCCGGCCGCTCGGCACTGACAATCCGCAGCTGCCGCTGGTGGCCGGCGCCGCCGCCGTCGACGCCGCTGCGGATGCGCGCCTGCAGCGGGCCCAGGTCGCTGCGGATCGGCTCCAGCACAAACGGCCCACGCGCCACCTGGTCGTCGATGGGCTGGAAGAGCCCCGGGAACGTGGCCCGGCACTCGTTTTCCGTCAGCGACAGCGTCTGGAAGAGCCGCCGGGTGTCCAGCGAGCTGGCCGGCGAGCTGGCCGGCGAGCCCGAGTGGGTGTTGTGGGGGGCGGCGGCGTTGAAGGACAGCACATACAGCAGGCCGTAAACGGCGGAGCAGACGGCCAGGACGGCGGCCACGAGGCGGCGGCGGCGGCGGTCAGCCATGAGCGTTGGATGTGGGTATTCAGTTGAGCACGTGTTATTGGGCCATTATGTCGGCTGAGTGTGGTGGTGTGGTGTGGTGGCAATTCTGTTCTGTATGTTCTGTGTTCTGTATGTTCTGTGTTCAGTATGTTCTGTGTTCTGTGTGTTCTGTATGTGTAATGCGCGACCTTTAAGTACCGAGCAAACAGGCGAGACTTATTTTTTTCTTCTTCTTTTTTTACCGCCACACGCCAAGTGAACACATGTTCTCTTTTGCCATTGCTGCTGCCAGAGCTGTGGATCTCAGCGCGGCGGCTAAACAGCGTCGGGGCATGAAGGGGGAAGGTCAGGGTCCAGCAATAAGAGGGTCAGGGTGTATGGCCCAGCAATAAGAGGGTCAGAGTGTTTGGTCAGTCTAACAATATAGGGTCAGGGTCCAGCAATATACAGGCTCATGCAGAGCTGGTGTGTGGAGAGTGTTTTTTCTGCCCGCGTTTTTGTGTTTGAATTATGTGTATTTTTCAACTCTTAGCTCTCTTGATCTCTTCGACCTCTTCGACCTCTTGATCTGTCTCCTCCTCTTAATCTCCTCTCCTTCTCTTCGATCTCTCTTGACCTCTTTCTTGCAGCTGCGTGTTCCAATGCCCCTTTTCTTCTCTTCTCCCTCGCCGCACCCCCTCTTCTCTTCTCCTTCGCCGCACCCCCTCCTCTGTCCTCCCCCCCCCCCACCCCCCTAATGTGCCATCACCTGCCGCACGCTGTTGGCGTGCATGCGCGCCAGCCAGGTGGTGGCCATAAAGGCGCGGATGCGCCGGCCCCAGGCCATAAACACCAGCAGGGCCAGGTTGTTGGCCAGCAGCACGGCGCCAAAGACGCCGGCGATCATGACGGCATAGCCGTGCTGCTGCACCCAGTCGAGCAGGTCGAGGCCCATGCCGAAGCTGATGGCCTGCTTGCCGACGTTCATGGCGATGAGCATCTCGCTGACGTTGGCGCTGTACGAGTCGACGGCGTAGGCGAGCGTAAAGGTAAAGTAGAGAAAGGAGGAGAACTGGGTGATGGCGACGCCGGCAAAGTAGGCCAGCCAGTGCAGGTCGCGCTCGGCGGCACAGCCAAAGACGACGAGGCCGGCGGGCGCCAGCAGCATGGCCGGCAGCATGGCGCCGAGCCGCATCTCGGCCTCGCGCACGCCGCCGTTGCGCCGCGTCAGCCGGGCCGCCAGCCGGTCCGACAGCGGCGTCAGCGGCAGCGCCAGCCCGTAGCCCACCAGCGACGCCAGCGCAATCAGCCCCGAGCTGGTGGCCGACCAGCCGTACGGCGCCGCCGTGATCTTGAGCGGGAAGACAAAGTTGAACGTCAGCGCCCCCAGCCCAATGTAGATGCCGTATGTCGTCACCACCCAGAGCACCGGCGGCACCAGGTAGTATGTGGCCGCGCGCGCCAGCATGCCGAAAGCGTCTGCCTCGCGCTGCCAGACGCCCCAGAAGACGAGCGTCTGCAGAAAGGTCTTGCGCGGCGGCGGCGGCGGCGGCGGCGACACGGGGCGGCCGTCGCGGCCGTCGCGGCTGGCAGAATGCTCCAGCTCGATGCCGTCCACGTCCGGCCGTGGCTTGTCACTCGAGCCGTTGCGATGCAGTGAGCCGTGGCTCGGCGGGTTGCTGAGTGGTGAGCCGTTGCTGGGCCGCGGCAGGCGACGGCCACGTGACCGCCGGGCAGCGGCTTCGGCGGCAGCAGCAATGGCGGCCGGCCGGTCGTACGCCGTCTCCTCGACCACCAAGACGGCCACCACCAGCAGCGTCGCCGAAAAGGCAAACTCGACGAGAAAGAAGAGCCGCCACGAGAGCCCGCCGGCCAGCATGTAGCCAGCATACAGCGGGCCCGTCGAGCCCAGACAGAGACAGATGGTGTAGTAGCCGAGCCGCTGGCCGCGCTCGTGCAGAAAGAAAATGTCGTTGACCAGCTGCACCGGCAGGGCCTCGCAGACGCTGGAGCCAAAGCCGTGCATGACGCGACAGGCCATGAGAGCGCCGTAGCTGTGGCTCTGGGACGCTCCGATGAGGCCACCGCAGTACTGGACAGGTTAGACGATCGGGGGAAAGGGGGAGAGAAGTCGAGACAGCAGACGAAAGCTCACCAGCAGACGAGATGAGCAGACGAGCAGACAAAAAAACAGCAAAACAGCACTCACCAGCAGCAGCGACGCCAGCATGACGGGCCGGCGGCCAATTTTGTGATAGAGCGGCACCCACAGCAGCGAGCCAAAGCCGAAAGCCAGGTTCGGATAGCTGACCAGGTTGGACGCGGTGGCCGGCGAGATGGAAAACTCGTCGGCATACATGCCAATGTAGACAGACGGGCCCAGCAGCGCCGCATTGGCCAGGAACGAGTAGAGCGCACACACGGCTAGAATGGCCGTCTTCTTGGCGCCAGACCACTGCAGCGGATCGTTTGGATCCTCGGCCGGCACCGGAAACAGCGCCTGGCCATAGGCCGTGTCGTCGCCCTCGGCCGCCCGCAGATCGACGGTGCCAGGAACGGCTCCCTCTTTGGCATGGCTGGCGGTCAGTGAGAATGCGTGAGAGAGGGCGAACGGGCGCGTGTGACAGAGAGAGTGAAACGTAAGAAATAGAGAGAGCGCGAGCAAACATACCTGTGCACAAGATGTCCCTTGCGACTGGGCATTGTTAGCAACCGACAAAGTCACAAAAGACAAGAGACGCCAACACGGTGAAAGGTGCTTTTGAAGAGGCACATGAACATCCAACGTCCAGAGACCGGGAGCCACACTATATGTATGTGCAGCTGGGAAAGGATGGAAAAAAGAGACCTTAACCGGGAGAATGCAGAGCGCAAGAAAGAAGCGGAAACAAAACCAGAACACACACCTTCAGAGAGGACCACCACCCACTGTCATTTATATGAATTCAGCAGACACAGGCAGAATCCCGAGGCCGAGAGCCAAGTCGAAACAGGCTCAAGCACAAGGACATGATGAAGAGGAACAGCTGGACGTGACCGTGTCTGGGCGGCATAAGCATGAGCAAGATCTAAAAGAATCCAGTAGACGTTTCAAAGACAAAGACAGATCGAGCGAGGACACAGACAACAAACGACAGATCGAGCGAGAGACACTGACAACAAACGGTCGACCAGACCAACCGACCAGACCAGCTGAGCAGCATCTGAGCTGCAGAAGACGGAAGAGACAACACGGCAGCAGATTTCTGGGGCAGATTTCTGGGCAGATTTCTGGAGCAGATTCCTGCGGGGAACCTGTGCTTGGCCGCAGCGGCAGCGAAATTGAGCCACGACTTTTGTCATTGAACCGGCCCATCGTTTACGAGCACTTTGCAGGAGACGCCTGGAAAACGCTCTGTATGCGGAATGCAGAGACAGTCTCGTTGGTCTCGCTTCATTGAATGCAAAGGCGTTTCGTTGGTCTCGCTTCAATGAATGCAAAGCCGTTTCGTTGGTCTCGCCCCAATGAATGCAACCGTTTCGTTGGCCTCGCCTCAAAGCCGTCTTGTCGGTCCCGGGGAGCTCGACCGTGGTCAAGGCCTTGCAGTGTGATGGTGTGTCCTTGGGCAATGCAAGCTGGCTACCCATAATCTACCGCTGGCCGGCTGGCATCTCAGTGATACAGGAGACATGGCGGAAACGACGAGGCCAGAACTGCGAGCTCAAACTCGTCGTTTCTGGCCTCGCAACTTCTGGCGTAGTCGTTTCGAGCTCGTCATTTCGAGCTCGTCGTTTCGAGCTCGCAAAGACGGCCTTTCAATCCACGATAATATTAGAGTTAATCAGCCCCATAATACAGCCCGCAGGACAAAACAGCCGCCATAGACACAGAAGCACAACGAGGCAGAGCAAGGCGAGAATGCGAGAACATTGGTTGATTTGATCCTGTGGCGGGTGCTGCGGCCAGGCTCCAGCCAAAAGAAAAGCCAGGCTCTGTTTTGTTTGTCACCACTGTTGCCACGACTTTGCCACTGACTTGTCCTCAGGACTGCCAACAAAAAAAACAATCATACAAAAGCAGACTCTTTCCCTCCAAAATTCTGGCCTTTTTGCCTACAAACCCCCAAACCCGTCCTTTCCACACCCGTGCTTTCCTTTTTGTCGTGGTTGCTTGACGCGGCTACTGCCCTTGCTCAGTTCTCTCTGCAGAGTTCGCGCCGACTCGTTCTTGCCCTTTCTTGCCCCACTTTTGCTTGCCTAAATCCGCCCCACAGGCACTTTTACGCTGCAACGAACACTCTGCCCCTCATTCCGACTGAGATCCAGGACGGCTTAGTATCCAGACGCTCGACAGGAAAGCAGAGCACACGCAGGCCGGCTGTGCATCGCTCTTTCCCCAGCCGGGTGCAGCTTTTTTGGTCGAGTCCCCACCAGCTGGAAAATACTTTGTCATCTTTTTTTTTTTTTTAATTCTTGTACGTCTCGGCTTGTGCTGCCAAACACAAAACCAAAATTATGCCAGGACCAGGCATCCTCACCATTTCCATCGAGTCGTATGGCTCGCGATCACAACCACCACAACCACCACCTCCTCCACCACCTCCACCACAACAGCAACCCCAGCCGCAGTTGCAACCATTGCAGGCCGCTCCGCGGCCCGATACACGGCCACAGCTGCCACAGCCTTCGGCCCAGCCGCTCAGCATGCCAGCTCAAGGAGGCGGCGGCGGCAACAGCGGCAGCAACAGCGGCGGCGGCGGCGGCGGCAACAACAGCAACAGCAGCAGCAGCAGCAACAACAACAACAGCGGCAGCGGCAGCACCGGCGCCGGCGCCCATGCGACCCGGCCGCCCGTGACCCAGACCCAGATCTTGCCGCCGCCCATTCCGCCCCAGGCGCTGCGACCGCCAGGATCTGGTGGGGCCGGCGGCGGCGCTGGCTCGTCGGCGTCGCCCCCGACAGCTGCCGCAACAGCAGCGGCAGGATCAGCAGCGGCAGGATCAACAGCGTCAACAACAGCGTCCGGGACAGCATCGCCTGCGGCTCACCAGACACCGGTCCGTCCGCCGATTCCTCCCTCGGCCATGCACCAACACCAGCGGACAGCGGTTCCGGTCCAGCAGACCCCAGTGCCGGCGCCGGTTCCGCCCGTGCAAAAGACGCCGGTTCCCGCGCCGCCCGTGCCGCCTGTTCAGCAGACACCGGTGCCGGCGCCGTCGATCCCGGCGGCGAAAGCGGCCGGTGCAACACCCAGAAAGGCAGCGGCAGCAGCAGCAGGAGCCACCGCCGCCGCCGCCGCAACAGCAGCAACAGCAGCAGCAACAGCAACAGCAACAGCAGCAGGTGGCGGAGCTGGCAAGGCTGCTCCGTCCAAGGCGCCGTCCAAAGCAAAGGCCGCAACCAAGGCATCGCCCAAGTCGCATGCACCCCCCCGGGGACCCAGGCAGTCCGACCACAGCCACAGCCACAGCCAAGACGGAGGGGGATCTTCTCAAGCGAATGCCCTGTTCAATCTGCAGCAGCAACCGCCACAGCCGCCATCGTCACAGACAGCACCGCACCAGCCGTCGCCCCACACAGCGCCACAACCTCCGCGGGCCTGGTCGCCTCCGCGGCCGCCCATGTCGCCCGTGCTGCCCGTGGCCCAGCTGCCGCCACACCTGGCCCCGACGGCGACGGGATCCGGCACGCACTATGTGCCCAACTTCGCCACGGGGCGGCCGGTGCTGACGCACACCGAGGCAGCCCGGCAGGCGGCCGCTGCCCATGCCGGGGCCAGCGCGGCGGCATCGGCCATGGCCAGCGCTGGCGCTGGTGCTGCCGCCGAGCCCGAAGCCAGCCTGCCGCCGCCGCCGCTGGCCATTGACTTTTCCACCAACCCGGACGCCATTGCGCTGCAGAACGCAATTGCCATTCTGCAGCTGCAGAAGAAGCGCGCCACCGCCGACATCCAGGCCCTGCAGCGCGCCAAGGAGGCCGTCCTGGCCAACCCGGTGGCCTTTGTGCAGAAGCTGGGTGTGCCACCGCCGCCGCCTCCGTCGCAGCGACAGCGGCAGCGGCGCAAGGCGAAGAAGCACGACGCCGGCGACAGCCACAGCCGCAGCCACAGCGACGACGACAGCGACAGCGACAGCGACAGCGGAAGCGACAGCGGCAGTGCTGGCAATGGCGGCGACAGCGACGTGGCCATGGACGAGCCAGAAGCAGCAGCAGCAGCAGCAGCAGCAGAAGCAGCAGCGGCGGCCGCCGTGCCAGACCCCTACAGCCTGCCCAAACCACAAAACATTGTGCGCATGCCCCCCATCAACTGGAACAAGTACGCCATTGTGGGCGAGGGTCTTGACCGCCTGCACGCCGACCAGCGTCGCCGGCCAGCCCCGGGCGCGCCCGCCATCGCCAGCATTGTCGTGCAGGAGGCCGCCGTGCCCGATCCCGCGGCAGCGGCGGCGGCGGCGGCAACAGGGCCCGCCGTCGGCTCGGCTCCGCTGCAGCCCGCCGTGCCCGGTGCCATGCCCGGCTTGCCCGGCACGCCTGCGACGGCCGCGGCTGCCGACGCCGGTCTGCACGCCGTGTACTCGTTCCAGGCGGCCGGCCGCCACCTCCCGGCCGCCGAGCCATATCCGGGCGTGGCTGCTCCCTATAGTCCGCTGCGGGACCGCCTGGTCCGCCCTGGAATCGGCACCGGAAGTGCACTGGGCGGCGCAGCTCCACCGGCATCGAAGCCGGGGGCGGCGACGCCGCCAGTGCCTGTGGGCCTGTCGGCAGCAGCAGCAGCAGCAGCGGCTGCGGCGGCGGCGGCGGCGTCGGGCACGGCTCCTGCAGGCCAGGCGCCAGCTCCGGTAGCGCCGCCACTGCAGCAGCCACACGTGCCCAAGCGGGGCCGGCCGAGCAAGCGCCAGTGAAGAGACGGCGATACGACGAGACGGCGACGCGATGTTTGGATCACAGACGTTGATTCGTATTGGTTTGGACCACGGACGCTGATTCGTATTGCTGGGTTTGCCATTTCTTGGTCTGCTCTGGTCTGCTCTGGCCTGGCTGGCCGGGCTTGGGTTTTGTTTTTTTCGTTTTGTTTTTTCCCTTTTAGCTGAATGGAACGATGACGAGAACATGGGACTGGGACATGAAAAAGGGGCCATAGAACAAGGCTAGGGACACAGAAATACAAAATAGTATGTCATTGGAGCCGTATGTTGGGCGGGCCAGCAGCCTCAGATTTTACATCGAATTTCTGTCTGATTACATTTGCGTTGAAGTTTATTTGATTTCTTATTTTCCTTCACTTCCTACCCTCTCTTTCTAAAGACGCTAAGCGCAAGATTGACCAAAGAAACAAGTGGGAGACGTGGACACATGATAGAATCCCCCGTCTCTGAAAAATAAAAAAAAGGGGTGAGATATATGACATATAAAAAGGGGTTCTCGGCCTCCGTTTCGGGTGAGTTGGTCTCTTCTTGAGGAATGGGCTGTTGGGAGGAATAAAGAGGTAGAGGAGGTCTCAGACACTCAGACAGCTAGCAAAAGTCCCTAAATCGAGTCAGCAAAAAACACACAGAAAAAAAAAAAAAAAAAAACCCCGAAGTCCCCCCCACTCACTCCATCGACTGCTGCACAGACCGCCGCAGCCGCCGGTTGTACATCTTGCGGTCGTCGGGCGAGCCCCAATAGAGCTTGTGGGCCTCGGGATGCACCAGCGTGCGCGGGTCGTACGGCGGGTGCTCCTCCTCCAGGGCGTCGATGACGGCCTCGATGTGGGCGCACATGTCCTCGCGCTTGTTGGGCGCCACCACGTAGCAGGGCGTGCCGTCGGCGGCGATGCGGTGGTGGAAGATGGGCGTGCAAAACCGCACGCGCGGCTGCTCCTCGGGAAAGTGCGGACTCATGCGCAGCGTAAAGCGGAAGAGCCCGCCGTCCAGGTTGGTCATGGGCTTGCCAAAGTACGTCACCGTCCACACGAACGGATTGTTGGCCGCCGTCACGGCTGGAGCCCTTGCCCCTCCTGCTCCGTTTGTTGCTCCTGTTGCTGTTGTTGCTGTTGTTGGTGCCGTGGCTGCCGCCGTGCCCGGTGCCGGTGCTGGTGCCGGTGCCGATGCTGGGGGGCCAGTGCTGGCGTCGCCGCCGTCGTCCTCCTCGCCAAGCGCAATGTTGTGGGGGAGGTCATGGCGCTTAAACGTCTCGACGGCCTGCTCAAACTGGCGCTGCAGATTGACGGCCACGGTGGCGCCCTTGCGGGCCGCCGCCAGGCCCTGCAGGGCCCAGCTGGCCGTCTCGGCATCCAGCGCGGCCTTGATGGACTGCAGGCGGCGGCCCAGCTCGCTGTAGATAAACTTGCCCTCCATGGTGTTGTTGGAGCCCTCAAAGGGCATGCGCGTGAACCAGGTGCCGTCGGCCACCTCGGCCCGGCCCTTTTGCACGGCCTGCAAGTACGAGTCGTAGTACCAGAGAAAGCGCCGCTTGCACAGGTCCTTGAACGGTTCGAACGGAACGCTCTCCTCGCCGAGCCCGTCCAGGTCCATGGCTTCCTCGCGCGTGATCTCCATGGCCGCCGCTGCCGCCGCCGCTGCCGCGTTCCCTGCTGCGTCTGACGCATCGGCTGCCGAGCCGCCGGGTCCTGCTGCGCCGCCGGAAAAGGAAAACCCAGGCGTGTCTCCGGCAACGGCAGCGCCCGTGCCGTCTGGGTTGAGCCCCAGAAACTCTTCCAGGCGCTGTATGACGGAAAGCCGCAGGGTCTCGTGGCGGATTTTCTCCACGTAGTCCTTCTGGTACCGCTTGTCGGATGGGTCGTTGGCCTCTTCAAAGCCCGGCTCGTTCTCGTACGGGTTGGCCGACATCAAGCTTTGGATCGACAGTAGGATCGACTCGAGGCCTTGGGCCGCCGACCATTCCTCGCCACTCTCGCCCCGCCATGTTCTGCTCTGTCAGCTCATGTCTCGTGTATGCGTGAATCTGTCCCTGCATTTCGTCTCTCTGTCCCTGCATATCGTCTCTCTGTCCCTGCATATCGTCTCTCTGTCCCTGCATCTCGTCTCTCTGTCCCTGCATCTCTGCCTCTTTTCCAATGCCGTGCGCTCGACCTACCCGAGGATGGACCTAAAAACAGAGGGAATTAGCCCGTGTCTGGCACGTCAAACCACACTCCACACCAGCTCAACCTGCGAGGTCAGATACGTACAAACACACTTTGCCGTTGGCGTAGATATTTGGGTTGAACCGGGTCCGGCCGTTGTTGGTTGTGGTGGCCGTCACGCTGGGCGCCTTTCTGGGGTAGTCTGCAGATGTTAGGCTGTATAGGGGGGAGAGAAGGAAAAAAAAAACTGAAAAAAAAAAAAAAAAAAAAAAAAACAAACCCTTGCCAAACTTGAGTCCAAACTAGAGATAGTTAGCCACGGTAACTTTGATCTTGCATTCGGCTCGCATCTGCCTACCTCGAAAAAGCCAAACTCGTACGGAGTGTCCGGTGGGCCGATGATGAGAGCCTTGACATTTCGCACATCGACATCGCGGCAGGCAACAGCCAGAGCTTGAAGGTCAGCGAGAAAATGAGTGTAGCGCGATGAAAAGACAGGCAACAGGCAGTCACAAGAAAGAAGCACAGCTTACAGAGATCAGAGTTCTTTTGGATATCACTCAGTTCCTACGCCGTCCGTCCCGGTTAGTCTCGGGGGCTTCGGTGGCCACAAAAGTCAAGGAGCCAGCCAGGTAACCCACCTTTGTGATTCGGATGATGGACTGGTCCGCCATGGCGCCTGCGAGTCAGCGGGCCTGCTGGAAATGCCAGCGGACGACCGAAAAGGCCGCTGGAGGGAGCGGGAGAAGACAAGACGGCGATGACGCAGAGTTTGAGAGATGCGAGGCCTGAACGGCGGGATCGGGCAGGCCGGGCAAGCTGCTGCGCGAGTGTGAAACGGAGGGCTGGCGAGGCAAGACTACGGTCGACAGAGAGAAGTCGGCGAGAAAGGAAGAAGAAGAAAAGCGAAGAGGGAGAGAGGCGAGAAAGGAAGAAGAAAAAAAGCAAAGAGGGAGAGAGGCGAGATAGGAAGAAGAAAAAAACGAAGAGGGAGAGAGGCGAGAAGTGAGAAGGGAAGAAGAGAAAAGAGAGAGAAGGAAGAAGGAGGAATGAGGGAGAAACTGAGAAAAAAAAGAAAGGGCGATGAGAAAGGAGGACGTCGAAGAGTGGGTTGGGACGAAGAGAGGAGGGCGGCGGGCCGAGACGAGTAGCGTTGACGAAAAGCGGATGAAAAGCGAAACGAAAAGCGAATGAAGAGTGAAGCAGGCAAAGTCCGCGAGGGTTTGAGACTGAAAGACGAAAGACTGAAAAAGTTGAGGGCCTGAAGAGTCAATCACTCGTCCTCGAGGGGCGGCGAATGCCAAAATCGAAGACAAGAAGTGAATGTGATTGTCCGCAACGGCGGTGCGGGGTGGGGTCGTGCTTGCCTGACAACGTCACAGCCGAAAAAAAAAAGCAGAAAAAGGCTGCCCATGTGGGGCTAGGCACCATTGAAGCCTAGGGAGGATTATCACTCTATCGTGCACTGTATTACGACGTATTACGAGTATATATTTTCTTCACTGCAGGGGCTGTGTGAACCTGCCTCGTGCCATCCCCGCCAACCTCCCTTTGCTTGTTTTGCTTACATATAGTGTAGAATGGCTTTTGCATTACTCAAAAGGGTATTTTAGCAGATAATACCGTGCAGACGGAGAGAAGGTGACGAGGCTGGCTGCTGCAAAGTCGGCTTCCTCTGGCAAGGATCGTTTCAACTATAGGTTTTGAGTGGGCTAGGCACATCAACAGTGACAAGGACTTGGTCCGTCTTTACGGGGCTAATGAGCTGGTTTGGCTGGACAGGCTGGACAGTGGGCATTTTGGCTGCCTGGGACGAATTGCAGGCGGTGAGGCAAAAAGACCAATGGCCATGACGTGACGGTGTTGGCAAAGCATTGGCAGAGGGAGGCCATCAGAGGGAGGCGGGCAGAGCTGTCTGGTTTGCTGGGTTGTTACTCGTAGCACTCGTAGTAGCTGATTGGCTGCCGCCCCACATTGACCCAAGCTTCAACGCGTCTAACGCGTAAAGTGGTAATTATTTTTTTGTGATACGAATAAAGACAGTCTTACTTTGGCATCAGGACATAGTCCTACTTTGACATCAGGACAGAGACCCTTTTTTGGAGGGATTCAGAGCGACGAGGCTTTGCACATGATTTTTGCATTGCCCAGAAACGTGGCACGCGGACGACAGACGATAGCGGTCGAGACGACGACGGACAAGATCCAAAGCAGACAGGAAAGCAGACAGGACTTGAGCTCGAAAGAAGCGGAGGCGAGCAGATGGCCAGCTTTTTCGATCTCAAGGCGCGGAAGCAGGCAGCGGCCAACGGAGCAGGCAAGGCGGACAAGCAGAGGAGTGGGCCGCCGCGGGCGCAGCCATGGGTTGAGAAGTAGTGAGTGTGGTTTTTGGGGGTGAAGGGTTTTGTTTTGAGTTTGTGCATTGTGTGCGTGAGCTGACGGGACAGCCGGCCGAAGACGCTGGGCGATGTGACGGCCCAGGACCATACGGTGACGGTGCTGCAGCGGACGCTGCAGTCGTCGAATGTGAGTGTTTTTGTCTGGTTTCGTCTGTGTTTTTGTCTGTGTTTTGTCCGTTTCCTGTCCCGTTTCTGTCCCGTTTCCGTCCCTGTTTGTCTCTGGCTCTGTCTACTCTCCCCTGTCTACCTCCCCTGCTGACAGCACAGCTTCCGCACATGCTTTTCTACGGCCCGCCGGGCACGGGCAAGACGTCGACGGTGCTGGCGCTGGCCAAGGAGCTGTTTGGGCCGGAGATGCTGCGGGCGCGGGTGTTGGAGCTGAACGCGTCGGACGAGCGCGGCATCTCGATTGTGCGCGAGAAGGTCAAGGATTTTGCGCGGATGCAGCTGACGCAGCCGCCGGGCGGGCCGGGCGGCGCGTACAGCCGGCGGTACCCCTGTCCGCCGTTCAAGCTGATTGTGCTGGACGAGGCCGACTCGATGACGCAGGACGCGCAGAGCGCGCTGCGGCGCACGATGGAGACGTACTCGCGCATCACGCGCTTCTGCCTCGTGTGCAACTATGTCACGCGCATCATCGACCCGCTGGCCAGCCGCTGCAGCAAGTTCCGCTTCAAGAGCCTCGACGCCGGCCATGCGCGGGCCCGCCTCGAGCACATTGCGGGAGCCGAGCGCGTGCGCCTGGCCCCCGGCGCCGTCGACGCGCTGATCCGCTGCAGCGACGGCGATCTGCGCCGCGCCATTACCTTTTTGCAGAGCGCGGCCCGGCTGGTGGGCGCCGCGGCGCCGGCCGACGATGCCGGTGACGATGCCGGCGACGATGCCGGCGAGGCCGGCCGTGGAGGCGACGGCAGCGCCGGCGACGACGACAGCGATGCCATGGCCGTCGACACCGCGTTGTCGTCGTCGTCGTCGTCGTCGCTCGTGACCGCGCGCATCGTCGAGGAGATCGCCGGCGTCATCCCGGACGCCGCCATCCGCCGGCTGGTCGAGGCCATCCGGCCCGGCGGCAGCAGCGGCGCCGGCAGCGGCAGCACCTATGCCGGCATTGCGCGCGTGGTGCAGGACCTCGTGGCCGACGGCTGGAGCGCCGGCCAGGTGGTCGCGCAGCTGTACCAGGCCGTCGTCTACGACGAGACCGTGGCCGACGCCCACAAGACGCGCATCGTGCTCGTCTTCTCCGAGATCGACAAGCGCCTGGTCGACGGCGCCGACGAGCACCTGTCCATTCTCGATCTGGCTCTGCGCATCTCTGGCATTCTGGCGGGCGGGCGGTGAGGGGGGGTGGTGGGAGGAGATGGATGGAGGGAAGAGAGGTGGGATGGGGGAGGGAGGAGAGGTGAGATGGATGGAGGGAAGGAGGTGAGATGGGGAAGGGAAGAGAGGTAGAGAGGAGATATGGGGAGATGGATACATGGCCAGTCCATTCATCCTTACGAATATGAGCACGCAGCACCAAAAGCAGTTTAAATTCATTCATGGCTCTTGTCCTGCTGGCTGCCAAGCCAGTGCGTCATGCCAATCATAATTCGTGTTATTTGCATATGGGCTCGCTTAAGCTGATATCTATCGCTGTCCTCACTGCTGTAGCTCTTTCTGTCCTGTCCACTGTGCTGGTAGCTCTTCTGTCCTGTTCTCACTGCTGTGGCTCTTTCTCTCCTGTCCTTACTGCTGTAGCTCTTTCTGTCCTGTCCACTGTGCTGGTAGCTCTTTCTGTCCTGTCCTCACTGCTGGAGCTCTTTCTGTCCTGTCCTCACTGCTGGAGCTCTTTCTGTTCTGTCCTTACTGCTGGAGCTCTTTCTGTCCTGTCCACTGTGCTGGTAGCTCTTTCTCTTCTGTCCACTGTGCTGGTATCCAGCCTCTTTCTACTCACTGCTCATTGTCCTTCTCACTAATAAAGAATAGACCGCCGCCTCGCACTGCCGTCGTCGGCCTCGCCGATAAAACCCAGATCGCCTTGCAGGCCTTCCCAGACGGCCAGCTCGCCGGTTCGTGCAGACCCGGCCGTGCCGGCTGCCTTGGCCTTTGGCTTCGACGTTTCCGGCGCTGCAGACGGGTCGCCGCCGCTGCCGCCGCTGCTGCCGCCGCCGCTGCCGTCATCCAGGCCCAGCAGCGCCTCTGCCTCGGCCAGCGCCTGCGACGCGCCCTCCAGCGCCACCTGGCCGGCCTCGACGTGCTCTGCGACGACCTCGAACGTGGCAATCTTGGCAGCGTCGGCGGCGTCGGCCCAGAGCGCGACACGGCGGGCGCAGCTCTCGGGCTGATGATCGCCGCGTGCGACCGCCGACGGCGGCCCGGCAGAGTGGCTGCTGCGGCTGCGGCTGTTGTCCGCTGCCGCCGCCGCCGCCAGCAGCGGGCTGGTGCTGGCCAGCCGGTCCAGGGCCTGGCAGGTCTTGTGCAGCTGCTTGGCCAGCACCACATGGACGTGGGCCTTGTGGGCAATGGCCGCTTTTTGCTCGTGGGCCACGGCCCGCAGCCGCTCCAGGTAGGGTGTTAGGAGGATGTGGTCCAGGGCAGAAGAGCTACCAGCAGTGTTTGCAGCCGAGGCGGCGTTGCTTGGCGTGCGGCCATGGCGGCTCTCGCGAGGCGGCCAAGCCGCCGAGCCGTCCAAGTCTGAATGCTCCGGCTGCTCCGGCTGCTCCGCCGCCGCCGCCGCCGTGCCCGAAGCCACCTCGGCAGCCGCCGCTGCGACGTCGTCGGCCGAGTCGACCAGTGCCCGGCGGGCTTCGACGTAGCGCGCATATTTGTCGCGGATCTCGCGCAGCCGCAGCTGGATCTGGGCTTTCTGGCTGCCGACGCCGCTGGCCGGGCCCGTGTCGTTGCCGCTGCTGCCAAACAGGCTCTGCCGTAGCGACTCGGCCGCCGCCCTGTCTGTTTCTCTGTCTGTTTCTCTGTCTGTTTCTCCTTCTCTTTCTCCTTCTCTTTCTCCTTCTCTTTCTCCTTCTTCGCTCGCTGCCGTGCTCAGCTCTTGCTCCATCCAGGCTATGAGCGCGTCCCGCGCAGCGCTCAGCGCCTGCAGCTTGGCCCTGTTGCCGGCGTGGCTGCGTTGCCATCTGTTGTTGCTGCCGCTGCCGCTGCCGCTGCTGCTCTTCGCCGCCAACTGCGCCTTGGCCGCTGCCAGCCGCTTCTCTTCCTGTCGCAGCGCCAGCTGCGCCCGCAGCATGGCTTTTTCCAGCTGCGCAACATACCGCTCCAGGTCGACGGCCGTGGCTGACGCCGGCGCTACTGTCGTCGCCGCTGTCGTCGCCGCCGCCGCCGGCAGTTGCTGCTGCTTCTCGTCGTGTCTGCCGACTGCCGACGACGCCCCTGTAACCCCCGCCGCCGCCTCTGCGACCAGGCCGTCCATGACTGCCTGGGGCAGCAGGGGCAGCGTGTGCTTGGCCGCCCCGTAGATGGTTTCGGGAAGCCAGTAGTCCTCGGCTGCAGCAGGGGTTGCAAGGGCTGCACCTCTGCTGGTCGCGTCTGTTGCCGTTGCCGTTCTGGTCGTTGCCCCCGCCGCCGGCTGCGCTGCCAGCTCGTCCAGATAGCGGTGCACCACCAGCAGGCGTTGCTTTTTCCGCGACAGCCGCACACTCTCCAAATGGTCTTCAAGCAGCGGTGGCAGCCCCCTGTCGCTGTTGCGGCTACGTCCTGTGGCAGAACTGCCGTCACCCCCACTGGCTGACCCTTGCCGCCCTCTTCCTTCTCCGCTCGCCGGCCCTCCGCCGCCGGCTGCCACCGCCCCCATAGCGGCCGCTTTCGCGTGGGCAAAGGCCCGCCTTGCCGCCGTGTTGGCCTGCAGCGCTTCCAGGTACGCCTGCTGAAGACCGCGCGCCTCTGACGCGCCGCCTTCCTGTTTCTGTTCCTGTTTCTGTTCTTGTTTTTGTGCCTGCTGCGGCGCCTCGTCGCCGTGCCATGGCCTGGGCTCGACGAGAGCGAGGCAGCCGGCCCCGAGCGCGTCGGCGGCCGCGCCAGCCCCCGTGCTGCTGCCAGCATCGCCGTCACTGTCCAGACACGCGGCCAGGTGGGCAGCCAGCACGCGGCGGATGTGGGCCGCCTCGTCGCGTGGCCGAATGAACGGCTGCAGCACGGCCTGGATGCGTTCGGCCGTCTGGGCCGGCGAGGCCATGCTTTGAGTGTGGTGTATTTGACAGTGTCTTTCTCAAGGTCCAGACAGAACACCCTGCTACTGTGTCTTATGCGGGCGGCCAGAACCTCGCCGCAGACCAGTATCGCGTGTTGATCTACTCGTACGAGTCGTTGCGCTTAACAGCCGTTGCCACTTTTACTGGCTAACACCGCTGTATTTTAGCCTACAGCCTGTACCTCCAAATTACGCCACTGGAATTCTGATTACTAAGCAACTGAATCACTTTTTAGCATCAAAATTGAAAGCTTTTCTTGGGGGGGGGGTCTCAAAAAATATCAAAACACAACCGCCCACGATCGAACGGAAATCGAGGCACATTGCTATTTCCTCCCCGCGACAGGCGAGCCGCTTCTTTTTCCGGCCAACAGAAAAACAAGCACGAGCGAGAGCGAGAGAAGTCGGAGCAGAGTGACGGTTGCCGAAGGAGGCGACGCGGACAGGTCGACGGCCGAAGCGGCTGGTTTTGGAGAAAAGCGACGAGACGGTGTCCTTTGAGAGTAGGAGAAAGCGAAAGGACAGAGACATTACGTTTTCTTCTTTTTCCATTTGATTTCATCGCTTTCTTGTCATCTTTTCTGCCTTCTACTTCGTCTTCTTCTTTTCTGCCTTATTGTCTTCTTTTCTGCCTTTTATCCTCCCCCACAATGGCGTCCAACTACAACCGCGATGTGTCGCAGTACAAGTACTCGGCCATGTCGAACCTGGTGCTGCAGGCGGACCGGCGCTTTGTGACGCGGCGCAAGGACGAGCCGACGGGCGACCCGGAGTCGATGGCGGGGCGGCTGCGCATCCAGGACATGGGGTCGCGGATTCTGCGCGACGCGGCGCCCAAGGCGGCGGCGGCCAAGAAGAGCGCGGCGGCGCTGCCCAACGTGCAGCGCGGCGACGTGCGCGAGGGCCAGGACGTGCTGCTGCGGGAGCAGCGCAAGCGCAAGGGGCTGGGCGGCGGGCCGAGTCTGGGCAGCAGCCGGCTGGGCGGCGGCGGCGGCATTCTGGACAGCGCGGCGGACCTGCTGGTGGAGGGGCTGCGGTACCGGCCGCGGACGTCGGCGACGCGGGCGGCGTTTGAGCTGATTCTGGCGCTGGTGGCGCGCAGCCTGGGCGACGTGCCGCACGAGGTGGTGCGCAGCGCCGCCGACGCCGTGCTGGAGTATCTCAAGGACGACGACCTCAAGGACTTTGACAAGAAGAAGGAGGTCGACGACATTCTGGGCGTGGCCCTGAGCCCCAAGGAGTTCAACGAGCTGGTCAACCTGGGCAAGAAGATCACCGACTACGACATGCAGGACGACGAGGACGAAGAAAATGCCCAGGAAACCAAGAAGGGCGACGACGACGACGAGATCGACGAGCGCCAGGGCGTGGCCGTGGACTTTGAGGACGACGACGACGACGACGAGGACGCGTTTGTCAAGGAGGTGCGCGACGTGTCGTCGGAGGACGAGGACGACGAGGACGGCGGCGACGGCGCCGGCGACGACGAGGACCGCCCGGACATTGTGCAGGGCGCGAGCGGCGGCGAGGCCGGGCTGGACCGCGGCGGCGACGAGCAGCTGGGGCTGGCCGACGACGACGACGACGTCATCATCGAGGGCGTGGACGGCGGCGGCGGCGATGGCAAGACGCGGGCAGCGGCGGCGGCGGCGGCGGCGTCGGCGGCAGCAGACAACAACAACAACAGCCAGTCGGTGCCGGCGCGCGACATTGACGCGTACTGGCTGCAGCGGCAGATTGGGCAGCTGTACCCCGACGCGCACGTGCAGCACGACAAGACGACGGCGGCGCTGCACATTCTGTCGGGCGAGGCGGACGAGGCGGGCGGGCCGGAAAAGCAGCTGCACGAGATGGAGAACGAGCTGATGGAGCTGCTGGACTACGAGCACCCCGAGGTGGCGCAGAAGCTGATGGACAACCGCGACAAGATTGTGTGGCTGACGCGGCTGGCGCGGGCCGAGACCGACGAGCAGCGCGGCCTGATTGAGCGCGAGATGGCGTCCGAGGGGCTGCAGTGGATCCTGGACGAGCTGCGGGGGGGTGGAGGGGGTGGAGGAAGCACGAAGACCGGCGGCAAGTTGGCGGCCAAGATGGACATTAAGATGGACGTGGACTCGGCCGTGTTCAAGAAAGAGGCGGCGGCGGCGGCGGGTAGAGGGGCAGCAACGGGTGGCGTAGTGACCACCGGCGCCAGCCTCCAACCCAAGCGGGTGGTCAATCTGGAGAACCTGGTGTTTGAGCAGGGCAACCACCTGATGACGAACCCGCGGGTGGCGCTGCCGGAGGGGTCGACGAAGCGGGTGTTCAAGGGGTACGAGGAGATCCACGTGCCGGCGCCGAAGAAGCGCAGCGCCACCGACAAAGAGGAGCTGATTCCGGTGAGCGCGCTGCCGGCGTGGGCGCGGGGCCCGTTCAGCTCGGCCAAGACGCTGAACCGGGTGCAGTCGCGGTGTTTTGGGGCGGCGTTTGAGGGCGACGGCAACCTGCTGGTGTGTGCGCCGACGGGCAGCGGCAAGACGAACGTGGCGATGCTGGCGATGCTGCGGGAGCTGGGCAAGCACCGCGACGCGGCGACGGGCGAGCTGGACGTGGACGCGTTCAAGATTGTGTACATTGCGCCGCTCAAGGCGCTGGTGCAGGAGCAAGTGGGCAATTTCGGCGGGCGGCTGGCGGGCTTCGGGGTGCGGGTGGCGGAGCTGACGGGCGACCGGCAGCTGACGAAGCAGCAGCTGGCGGAGACGCAGGTGATTGTGACGACGCCGGAGAAGTGGGACGTGGTGACGCGCAAGGCGACGGACGCGTCGTACACGCGGCTGGTGCGGCTGGTGGTCATTGACGAGATCCACCTGCTGCACGACGAGCGCGGGCCGGTGCTGGAGGCGATTGTGAGCCGGACGCTGCGGCGGACGGCGCAGACGGGCGAGGCGGTGCGGCTGGTGGGCCTGTCGGCGACGCTGCCCAACTACGGCGACGTCGGCAGCTTTTTGCGGGTCGACGCCGGCTCGGGGCTCTTCCACTTTGACGGCAGCTTCCGGCCGTGCCCGCTGCGGCAGGAGTTTGTCGGCGTGACGGAGCGGCGGCCGATCCGGCAGCTCAAGACGATGAACGACATCTGCTACGGCAAGGTGGTGGAGCACGTGGGGCGGCAGCGCAACCAGGTGCTCGTGTTTGTGCACTCGCGCAAGGACACGGCCAAGACGGCGCGCCACCTGCGCGACGCCGCGCTGGAGCACGACACCATCAACCAGCTGCTGCGCCACGACGCCGGCAGCCGCGCCGTGCTGGCCGAGGCCGCCGAGCAGGCCGGCGACAAGGACCTGCGCGACCTGCTGCCGTACGGCTTCGGCATCCACCACGCGGGGCTGAGCCGCGCCGACCGCACCGACGTCGAGGACCTGTTTGCCCAGGGCGCGCTGCAGGTGCTCGTCTGCACCGCCACGCTGGCCTGGGGCGTCAACCTGCCGGCCCACACCGTCATCATCAAGGGCACGCAGGTCTACTCGCCCGAGCGCGGCAGCTGGGTCGAGCTGAGCCCGCAGGACGTGCTGCAGATGCTCGGCCGCGCCGGCCGCCCGCAGTTCGACACCTACGGCGAGGGCATCGTCATCACCACCGCCGCCGAGCTGCCGTACTACCTCTCGCTGCTCAACCAGCAGCTGCCGATCGAGAGCCAGCTGGCCGCCCGCCTCGTCGACTGCCTCAACGCCGAGGTCGTGCTCGGGAACGTGCGGTCACGTGACGACGCCGTCGACTGGCTCGGGTACACGTACCTGTTTGTGCGCATGCTGCGCGCGCCGGGCCTGTACCAGGTGGGCGCCGAGTACGCCGACGACGGCGCGCTCGAGCAGAAGCGCGTCGACCTGGCGCACGCGGCGGCGCTGGCGCTGCGCAAGGCGGGGCTGGCGCGCTACGACGAGAGTGGCCCCGGGCGGCTGGCGCCCACGGAGCTGGGCCGCATCGCCTCGCACTACTACATCACGCACGGCAGCATGGCGACGTACGGCACGCTGCTGCAGCCGGCGGCGACGACGGTGGAGCTGCTGCGCATCTTTGCGCTCAGCGCCGAGTTCCGCTACATCCCCGTGCGCCAGGAGGAGAAGCTGGAGCTGGCGCGGCTGCTGGGCCGCGTGCCGGTGCCGGTCAAGGAGGGCGTGGACGAGCCGGTGGCCAAGATGAACGTGCTGCTGCAGGCGTACATTTCGCGCCTGCGCCTCGACGGGCTCGCCCTCATGGCCGACATGGTCTACGTCACCCAGTCGGCCGGCCGCATCCTGCGCGCGCTCTTTGAGCTGGCGCTGCACCGCCGCTGGGCCGCCGTGGCCCAGACGGCGCTCGAGCTGTGCCAGATGGCCGAGAAGCGCATGTGGCCGACGATGACGCCGCTGCGGCAGTTTTCGGGGGCGGCCGGCGGCGGCCCCGGGGCCGTCTCCGCCGCCGTCCTCGCCGACGCCGTGCAGCGCGCCGAGCGCATCGACGTGCCTTTTGCGCGCCTGCTCGACCTCGACGCGCCGCGCCTCGGCGAGCTGCTGGGCCTGGCGCCGCGCGCCGCCGACGCCGTTGCCCGCCTCGTGCGCCGCTTCCCGCGGCTGCACGTGACCGCCGACCTGCAGCCGCTGACGCGGTCGGTGCTGCGCATCAGCCTGGCCATCACGCCCGACTTTGAGTGGGACGAGGCGCTGCACGGCGCCGCCGAGACGTTCTGGATCCTGGTCGAGGACTCGGACGGCGAGGACCTGCTCTTCCAGGACCAGTTTGTGCTGCGGCGCGAGTGGGCCGGCCTGCGAAGCTCTGAAACTGACGAAAACGACGACGACCGCACGCTGCACCTCGTCGACTTCACGGTGCCCATCCTCGAGCCGAAGCCGCCGTGCTACTTTGTCAGCCTCGTGTCCGACCGCTGGATGCAGGCGCGCACGCGCGTCGTCGTGCCGCTGCACGCGCTGCTGCTGCCCGACAAGTTTGCGCCCCACACGGAGCTGCTGGAGCTGCAGCCGCTGCCCGTCGACGCCGCGCTGGCCAAGGCTGTGTCTGTTGCGCCCGCCGCCGCCGCCGCCGCCCTGTACCCCGGCTGGCGCGTCTTCAACCGCATCCAGACCCAGACCTTCAACTCGCTCTTTGCCACCGACAACAACGTGCTCGTGTGCGCCGCCACCGGCAGCGGCAAGACGGTGTGCGCCGAGTTTGCGCTGCTGCGCCTGTGGTCACGTGACAGGCGGGCCAGGCAGAACAGCTCCTCGTCCGCGACTCCGCCGGCCCTCCGTCCCCGCGCCGTCTACCTCGCTCCCCTGCAGGAGCTCGTCGACCTGCGCTTCCAGCACTGGCAGGGCCGCTTTGCCGCCGTCGACCCGGCGCTGCGCGTGGCCAAGCTGACGGGCGACGTGCTGCTGGACCGCCAGCGCCTGCACGACAGCGACCTCGTCCTGGCCACGCCGGCCCAGTGGGACGTGCTGGCGCGCGAGTGGCGCCGCCGCAAAGACGTGCAGGCCGTGCAGCTGCTGATCGCCGACGACCTGCACATGCTGGCAGCCGCGCCCGCCGGCTTCCTGTACGAGCTGGCGGTCACGCGCATGGTGTACATGCGAGCGCAGCTGGAAGCGAGGAAGCAGACCAAGTCAGGACAGAAAGACCAGAAAGAAAGCCAGCCCCTCCGCATCGTCGGCCTCGCCGTGTCGCTGGCCAGCGCGCGCGACATGGGCGACTGGATCGGCGCCGCCAAGCACGACATCTACAACTTCAGCCCCCAGGTGCGGCCCGTGCCGCTCGAGCTGCACCTGCAGTCCTATGCCGTGCCACACTTCCCGTCGCTGATGCTGGCCATGGCCAAGCCCACCTACCTGGCCATCACCCAGCTGTCGCCGGCCGCGCCCGCGCTCGTCTTTGTGCCGAGCCGCAAGCAAACGCGCGCGACGGCCCGCGACCTGATGCTGGCCAGCGCCACCGATTTTGTCGGTGGCGACGACGACGACGACGAGGACGACCCCAGCGCGCGCCGCTTCCTGCACGTCGAGTCGCGCGCGCAGCTGCAGCCGCTGCTCGACCGGATCGACGAGCCGCCGCTGCGCGAGGCGCTGTCGCACGGCATCGGCTACTACCACGAGGCCCTCAGCTCGACCGACCGCCGCATCGTGCGCCACCTGTTTGCCCACGGCGCCATCCAGGTGCTCGTGGCCTCGCGCGACGTCTGCTGGGAGCTCGACGTGGCCGCCCACCTCGTCGTCGTCATGGGCACCCAGTACTACGACGGCCGCGAGCACCGCTACGTCGACTACCCCGTCAGCGAGGTGCTGCAGATGTTTGGCCACGCCCGGCTGGCGGCGCCGGCATCCACCCAGACGGGAGCTGACGCCCTCCCCCCCCGCAGCCGCGGCATCCTCATGGTGCCGGCCGTCAAGCGCGACTACTACCGCAAGTTCCTCAACGAGGCCCTGCCCGTCGAGTCGCAGCTGCGCTACAACATCCAGGACGCCCTGATGATCGAGGTCGCCGCCCGCACCATCCCGTCCGGCGACGCCGCCGTCGCCTGGCTGGCCCTGACCTACCTGTACCGCCGCCAGTTTGCCAACCCGGCCTTTTACGGGCTCAAGGCCCGCGACGACGAGTCCGTCAGCATCTACACCTCCGAGATGCTCGAGGAGACCCTGACCGAGCTGGCCGAGAGCCACCTGGTGACGCTGCGGGGCGAGGACGACGACGAACCCGAGGAAAACGAAGAAACCATGGCCGTCGTCGCCCCCACCAACGCCGCCACGCTCGCCAGCTTCTACGGCGTCTGCTACGAAACCATCCAGACGCTGATGATGTCGCTGACGCCGCGCACCAAGCTCAAGGGCCTGCTCGAGATCGTCGCCTCTGCCGCCGAGTTCGCCCAGGTCCTGCAGACGCGCCGCCACGAGGACGGCCTGCTGCGCCGCATCTACGACCGCGTCCCCGTCAAGATGGCCGCCGACGCCGCCGCCGACGTCGCCAGCCCCGCCTTCAAGGCCTTTGTCCTCGCCCAGGCCCACTTCTCGCGCCTGCAGCTGCCCATCGACCTGGCCCGCGACCAGGAACAGGTCGTCGCCCTGCTGCCGCGCCTGCTCTACGCCGCCGCCGACCTGCTCGCCTCCCAGGGCCACCTCAACGCCCTCAACGCCATGGAGCTGACCCAGATGGTCGTCCAGGCCATGTGGGACCGCGACAGCCCCCTCAAGCAGATCCCCCACTTCACCCCGGAGGTCATCAAGGTGGCCGCCCGCTATGGGTACGTTGTGTTTTGTGTGTTCTTTCTTTGTTTTTGTGCCTGCCTCATCTCTAACCCCCCCAGAATCAAAGACGTCTTCGACTTCATCGAGAAAATGAACCCCGACGAAAACAAAGACTACGCCCGCCTCGTCAAGGACCTCGGCCTGTCCCAGCAGCAGCTCGTCGACGCCGCCCACTTCACCAACGACAAGTACCCCGACGTCACCCTCGACTTCGAGGTCGTCGACGCCGACAACCTGCGCGCCGACGACGAGATCGTCATCAAGGCCAAGATCTCCCGCGAAGACGACGACGACGACGACGACGACGACGACGACGCCAGCGATAGCGACAGCGGCGGCGACGGCCCCGACCCCGAAAAGGACCACCCCACCGCCCACTGCCCCTTCTTCCCGGGCGAGCGCCTCGAGCGCTGGTGGCTGGCCGTCGGCGAAGAACGCACAAAGACCCTCTTCAACATCAAGTCTGTCACCGTCAGCCGCCGCCGCAACAAGCCGACCCTGGTCAGCCTGCCGATCGAGGTGCCACGCGCCGGCGAGTACAGCCTGAAGCTGTATCTGATGAGCGACTGCTACGTCGGCGTCGACCAGGACCCGGCCTTTACCATCAACGTGGCCGAGGGCATGGACGAGGACGACAGCGACGACGACGACAGTGGGGAAGAGTAGGCGGGAGATGCGATTCGCCGTGGTGGTTCATTTGTGCTTTGTTGTCTCTTCCTCTGCCTTTTCTTCCTCTGACCGTGGTGGTTCATTTGTGCTTGCTTGTCTCTTCCTCTGCCTTTTCTTCCTTTCTTCCTATGGCTTTTTCTTTTGTATTGATTTACACTGGTTTCAAAAGTGTCAAATGTGTTTAGATGTACAGGTATTTAGTTAGGTCTAGAAAACGCTCTTTCAGAGCACTGGAGCAATAGCCACGTGAAAAACAAACCGACTGGTCGAGAGGGGGAGTGTAGGATTCAAAATGCGTCTCCGGTTCTGTACTCCGTAGACAGAGCAAATTCTCCTCGCTCTCTACCTTCTATGTCACTCTGTAGCTTAGCACACGAGCACGCTCTAACAATGGCAAAAAGTGGGTCATTGTTCCCCCCTGCCATAATTTGCTCTCCCGGTAACGTGATCTGATTGGCCAAAGCCCGTCATCGCCGTGTCCGAGCTGCTTTGCCTCCCTTGGGGCCTCTCTCTCTCTTGGCCTGCCTGCCTTCTTTTTTTTTTTCTGGGGTGGCAGTCCTGTTTTTCCGCTGACTTGTTCCTTCCTGGTCCCGCTGCGTTGCTCGCCGCTTCCTCACTGGTCTGCCTGCACGCCTGCCTTTCTCGCCTGCCTTCTCACCGGCCCACTTCTTCTGTACGAGTATTATTACCCCTTCACTTTTTTTCTCTTCTTCTTCCTGACTCGAACAATCGTCTTCCCGCATTTTCCTCCAACTCGTCGTTTTATTTTTTTTTATTTTTTTTGTTTCCATTATCATTTTTATATTTCTCGCAAGTTTTCTTCCGCCAAGTCCAATGAGGAGAACCTCTGCCCGTCTGGCCTCTGCTTTCCTCTAGCCCCATTCGCCCATTCGCCATTCGCCCATTCGCCAACGACCACGCCATTACTAACCCAACGCGCGCTCAACTCGGCTTGGTCTCTCTCGTCTCCTTCCCAGTTTCCACCTCACGCGAAAAATAGCATCCCAAAAAAAAAAACGGAAATTCTATCCAAAAAAAAAGAAAAAACTCTCAGTCGCATTTCGTTGTTCTCCCCCCTCTCAACGTCGCCTTTTCTTTTTTTTGCCTGCCAACTCGATTCTGACCAATTTCCCTGTAAGTCGCTTCTGTTGCCAATTTATTTTTTTCCAAGTCCTTTTTTCCCCCGGTCTGAACGCGCGCCCGCCACCCCATTTTAGTTCCTACGCGCCGCCAAAAGCTTCGGGCTGACTGACAGTGAAAGCTCGACACACAAAGAAACGCAGGGTCATCCAAAAAGGTCGAACAAGGAACCCGGTGAAAGCCATTATCGCCTTTTCTTCGACTCTTTTCGTTCTTTTTCTTTTTCTTTTTTTTTTTTGCCGCCCTTCGCAGAAGCGAGACAATAGCAATGGCCGACACGACTGCTGCTGCTGCTTCGGCACCGGCCGAGACTCCCGAGGTCGCCGCGCCCGCGGCACCAGAAGCTTCGTCGCCAGCGCCGGCAGCGGTCGAGGAGAAGAAAGAAGAGGCAGCTGCGGCGGCTGCCGACGGCAGCGACAAGAAAGCGGGGGATGACGGCACCGCCGACGGGTCCGCTGCTGACGCCGCCAAGGAGGCCGAGACAGACGCTGCAAAGGATGCCGACGATGCCAAGGATGCCAAGGATGCAGACGAGGCAAAGGAGGCAAAGGAGGCAAAAGAAGCAAAGGAGGACGACGAGCCAGCCGACAAGGACAAGGCCGAGGACGAAGCAGCAGCTCCTGCAGCGGCGGCCAAGCCAACGCCGTCCAAGTCGGCAGCCGCCCGTCGCAAGTCGGGCGGTGGCGGCGCCGGAAAGCTCAACCGCAAAGGATCCAAGGCGCGCCTGCAGCGGCTGCACGCCGAGCCCGGCGGGCACTACTTTGTCAAGCTCAAGGGCTATCCCACATGGCCCGTTGTCGTGTGCGACGAGGAGATGCTGCCCGAGCTGCTGCTGAACTCGCGCCCCGTATCCGCCGCTCGCCCAGACGGCTCCTACCGCGAAGACTATGCAGACGGCGGCAAGCGTGCCTACGAACGCACCTTTCCCGTCATGTATCTGCACACCAACGAATTGTATGTCTGCTTTTGGGTTTTTTTTTTTTTTTTTTTTTACGCCTTTGTTCTGCAGCTTCTTATTTTCTCCCCTTGTACTCATGCTGATTTCTCAGTGGCTGGGCCAATGCCCACGACATTCTCGATCTCGATCCCGCCACCGTCCGCGACTCCATCACCGACAAGATGCGCAAAGACCTGCAAAGCGCTCTGCAGATTGCCGCCGAGAACCACCCGCTCGAATACTACAAGGAGATGCTGCGCAACTTTGAGGAGGAGCGGCGCGAGGCCGAAGAGGAGCGCCAGCGGCTGATCGAGGAGAAGCAGCGCGCTGCCGAAGAGAAGAAGCGGGCCCAGGAAGAAAAGCAGCAGCAGCGGGCGGCGGCCACGCCCAAGAAGGCGTCGAAGAAGGCGGCAGCAGCCGCAGCCTCGGCAGACATCGACATGCTCGACGTGCCGGCCGACGACGACGAAGAGGATTCCAAGAAGACGAAGAAGCGCAAGGCCGAGTCCGACGCCCGCACGCCCCAGCGGGCCAACTCCGTCAAGAAACCCAAGATCAAAATCACCGTGACGCCCAAGAGCGGCGGCGCCAACGGCTCGACCGCCGCGTCGGCCTCCAAGTCAGCCAAGCCTGCCGACGCCAAGAAGACCGCCAAGCCTGCCGAGCCCAAAGTGTCGCCTGCGCCAGCACCAAAGGAGCCAGAGATGACGCCAGAGGAGAAGCACCGGCGCAAAGTTGTATGTTTTTGTTTTGTTTTGTTTTTGTTGTTGTTGTCTTTCGCACATCTTTCACTGAAGCACTATACTGACCAGCCCTCCAACAGAAGGAAGTTCTGTTCCTACGCCACAAGATCCAAAAAGGCCTTTTGACGCGCGACCAGGCACCCAAGGCCGAGGAGATGAAGCTCATGTCCGACTACCTGACCAAGCTCGAGGGCTTTCCCGATCTTGAAGTGCCCATTATCCGCGAGACCAAGATCAACAAGGTGCTGCGGGCCATCCTCAAGATCGAAACCATCCCCCTGGAGGAAAAGTTCAACTTCAAGCCGCGCTCGCAGTCTCTGCTCGACCAGTGGAACAAGCTGCTGGCTGCCGAGCCTGTCCCCGAACCTGCAGCTTCGTCCGCCAATGGTGTCCAGGCCAATGGCGCTGCCAATGCCAAGGACGACGCCGGCAAGGCCAATGGCACCAACGGTGTTGCAAAGGGCGGCGATGAGAAGAAAGAGGAGAAAACGGAGACGGACAAGCCCGCAGAAGAGGTATGCTGATTACTTTTTGTTTTACCTTGGGCGCGATCTGATCATTGACGATGCTCCTCCACGCGGGCACTGTTTATCATATCTTGTTTCAAAGCCGACTAACTTGTCTCAGCCGGCAACCGTCGAAGCAACAGCTTAGAGGAAGAGGCCGGGAAAGTTTTTTTTTTTTTATCTATTTGACAGAGCTAAATTTGGGGCATATGGGGGTGAAGAGGCAGACTGTGGTTTGAGCTGCCCCCCCAAAACTGCCTTGGCCATCTGTCTTTGTCTTATTTGGATTTGCTTGCTGTCTTGTTGCTTTTCACTGTTTTGTCATTATCGTTCGCTGGGCGGATCGGACCGGTTGGTTGCGGGTGTTTTAGATGTGATATGGGAGGATTTACTATATGGCAGAAGACCAAAAAAAAAGGCACAAAAGTGTGCAGCCGTGCAGCCGTGCAGCTATGCAGCCGTGCAGCTGTGCGTTGAGGAGAAAACGCCGACCGAAGAAAATCTGGCACAGAAATATAAACAACAACAACAACCCCCAAAATCGCAGGCTCAGCTATGGTTATTTTGTTTATGTTTTGTTATTTTCTCTTGTTCTGGAAGAAGCAACGTTGTGATGAGGGAACAAAGACCAGCAAGAATACGAAACGGCGCGCTAAAAGGGGCAATGAGAGGGAGAAAGGGTTTCAAAAGGTCTCAACGTCGAGAGGGAGAGACGAGACGCCAACAAAAAAAGACTCGGGTAGCCAATACTGGCTCTTTTTGGCATTGTTGTTTTTGTCGTTCTCGGGCTGTTGGTTTTCGTTATTTTTTTCGCAATGTATGAGGAATTGGTTTGTTTGTTTTTTCTTTCATGTATGCCTTGTTCTGTTCTTTGTCTGTGTCTCCTTTCTTCTTGCTCTTTTCATTCTGCTTTTCTGTTTCCGCCGTGGTCGGCTTTGCTGCTGTGGTACATTGTTTGTTTTGAGAGGCTCTTTATGTCGTGTCGTATTTGTTCACGTTTGTTATTTCTCTCGTTCTCTTGTTCTGGAAGAGGATTTGCACTTCTTTCTTTTGTTAAAATCATCCCAAAATCTTCTTCGTGTAACTCTATCTTATCAGCTTTGATATACTACTCTCTTTACATTTTATTTTGCAAGCTCTCTGCCACAATTACCATGCGTAAGACTGCCTACGTTTATTAAGACTGATGTAGTAGTAAATATGTTCTTGTTGTCTCTGGTTTCCTCTCTCTGATTTGCTATATGACGATGTAAGGATAAATACGCCGTAGAGAAGGCAAGAGCGCGGTATCGCCGTTGTGGCGGGCTGTGGCGGTGCAAAACCAGTTCAACTAAGTGGCGGTAAAACACGCGACGCGACCACGACCCACTAGCAGCTTCCCGAAGAGCTCTTTCTTGCGAAGAGCTTGGCTGTACGGAGTACGAGTGTCCTCACTCCTACGACGTATTACTCCATAGCAAGATTACTAAGTGGGGGAAGGAACGAAGGGTCAAGAGCAGAGTCCATCTCGATATTTTTATTTCTCCTTCACCTGCCAGTCCGGAGGACAATCGGCTGTAAACAGTCTCACGATGGCTTCTATTGTCGCCACAGCCGACGACGCCGGTAGGGCCAGCATTGTCCGCCGAGTGAGTGGAAGTCTTTGTTCTTTTGTGATGTTTTCTGTTTGTTTTTGGCCGAGGCTTTCTTTTTTTGGATCTTGCTTTTCCACATTCTCTAATTGAGCCAACGCAAGGTTGCCTATGTTTATGAGCCTTCTGACGACGAAGAGGACGTCGATACGCACAGTAGCCGCAGAGCTGCTCCGGCACCAAGCTCCCGTTCTCGGGGTGCTGGCGGCCGAAAACAGGGCCGCAAACACGGCCACTCTGTAGCGGATGCTGTCCACCGTCGGCCGCCCAAGAAGCAGCGGAAAGCGGACGATGTCACCATGGGGGAGAGCAACGACGGCGAGGAAGAGACTCGGGCTGAAGACGACGGCGTGAACGACAGCGATAACGACGGCCGCCACGGTTATGGCCATGGTTACGATCCCGATCCGCTTGCTGCCTTTCCTAGATTGCTGCGTGGACGCGAGCCCAGGGCTGCCGTGGCCTGTCGTCGGCGTCTTTACGAGGCCACCTGGTTTGAACTTGAGCGGCGGATGGATGTGAGTGGACAGGGACAGATACCGAGCAGATGCGTGTGTGCCCGTTGCTTTGCATGCTGACACCATTGACGAAAGAGCGTCATCCAACGGGCCAACGGGGAGACCTTGGCGGCCATTCTTGATTTTATAGGACGGCCGATCGGGTGAGTCTGTTTGGGCTTCGTGCTTCCAAGTTTGTGCGCATGTGTGTTTGGCCGGTCTCCCGATCCGTGTTCGCTGCTGACAACCATGACAGAGCCAAATTGCCGACGGCATTCGTTGTCCTGGGCCCGGCCGCGTCGGCTGATATTCTGCTGTTCCAGCAACTGGCAGCGGCCATGTCGTCCCGTGCTGGCGGCGAGGGATCGACTGCCATGGTCCGCTTGCGGGCTACAGAGGCACCCAACCTGCGCAGTGCTCTGCGGATGATTGTGCAGGGCGTGACTGCCGCAGTCGCAGCCACGGACGAAAACGGGAACGACCTGGAGGAGACAGTGGCACAGGATGTGAGTGTTCCGTTCTTTTTGTTCCGCCGTTGTTGTGTTCTCGCTTGTCCTTGTTTTGGTTGCTTACTGTCTCGTCTGAATGTCAAGGGCCGCAAGTATCTTGCATTCGATCTCGAAGCCATCTGTGTGATGTTGAGGAAACGACAAGAAGATGGACACGATGCTCGTATTGTGGTGGCGCTGGAGGACAGCGAGGCCTTTGACGGCGGCCTGCTGGCCGATCTGCTGTCGTACCTGCAATCCTGGATTGACCGCATTCCGTTTGTTGTTCTGGTCGGCGTGGCTGCATCTGTCGATCTTTTGCAGGCACGGCTGCCCAAGACGGCAGCGCACCGGCTGACGGCTGCGCAGTTCGATGCGGCGCCCTCGGGTGCCGTGTTCGACCAGCTCGTTCGCTGCGCCGTGGCCGTCTCCTCTTCGCCGGAAACCGCTGGTGCTGTTGATGGGTCCGTCTTGCGCATAGGTCCGCTGCTGATGCGCAGCCTGGCCGAGCGCCAGGTTGACCAGATTGCTGGCGCGGCGGATTTTATCAGCTCGCTGCAGTATGCATATATGAGCTACTTTTACGGCAATCCGCTGAGTGTCCTGCTGGCGGGTGTTGGCCATGGCGGCGACGGCAGCAGTGGCGGCAGGGAAAGCCGCAACCCCCGTGGAGAGCAGCACGATTTCTTAGCCAATGCGGACTACCTGGCGGCCATTCGCCAGCTGCCGTCCTTCCGGGCGCACATCGAGGCTCTGTTGAGCGACGGTGGCGGTGACCATGGATACAACGGCGAGGAGGACGGGACAGGCGGCGCAGGCGAAAACGCAATGGTGCAGCAGCAAATCGAGAACACGGCAGAGGCCAAGCGCTTGCTGACCAGCGACAGCCATCTTTGCCAGGCCGTGCGGGCCCAGCTGCGCGCCCGCCGCAGTGCCACCGTTGGGCTTTTGCGCAGCCTGCACCTTGCCACAGCCAGCGGCGTGTTCCCGGCACATTCGTTTGCCGAACTGTATCTGGAAGCGCTCGAGGGGGAGAGGGAGGGTGGAGGTAGAGGAGGCGGAAACCCGGTCGTGTCCAAGCTGGCGGAAGCGATCCGCCGCATGTCGGCGCCCGAACTGATTGCTCTCGTCCGAAACCGAATTGTTCCGGCTGTGCTGTCGGGCGACGCCGACTTGGGACTGGCAGCGCTGACATACAATGGCGACGGCTTTGAGCACGGCAACGGTGACGGCGAGGAGGACGAATTTAACGGCGGCGACCAGCGATGGCGCTCACTGGTGCCACAGCTGCGGGCGGTGGCCGACGAGATCGAAGCATTGCAGCGAGCATTTGACGCCAAATACAACAGCAATCGACGGCACGGCACAGCAGCTGGAGCGGCGGGAGCTGGTGTTGGTGCAGGCGCCGGGCCGGGGCTCCAGCTGCGGAGCAAATACACAGCGCAGAGCAAAGTGTTGCGGACGACGGTGGTGGCGCAAAAGGTGCAGCTGAGCCGCGACGCCGCGGCGCTGACGGTGGAGGACCAGGCGTTTACGGGGCTGGTCGACAAGGTGGTGGCGGCGGTGACGGCAGCTGTGGCTGCGGCCGGCGGAGAGACGAGGCGGCATTCGTCGGCGTGGCTGCACGAGGTCTGGCAGTACGACGGCCGCTCGCTGTACCGGGAGGTGTTTGTGCCGCGGCCGGACCAGGTGCTGCAGCGGGCGCTGTCTCGGCCGCACGACTACCTGGCCTGCCCGTGCTGTGCGCCGTCGTCGTCGGAGGTGGCGGCCGACCGTCGTCGCGGGGACGGACTTGGCCCGGACGCAACGATTTCTCCGACCCTGCCGACAACGGCTATCCTGTATCGGCTGTACCAGGAGGCCGGCCCGCTGGTGAACGTGGCCGATTTGTGGATGGCGTTTCTGGCGGTTGTGCATCCGGACGGGCAGCAGCAGAAAGACGGAGCAGACAGAGCGGACGGAGCGGACGGAGCAGACGGAGCAAGCGGAGCCGACAGAGTTGACGGGGCAGACGGAGCAGACCAAGAGCAAGATGACGAGGCCGAGCGTCGCCACTTGGTGGCCTTTTACGAGGGCCTGGCCGAGCTGCAGATGTTGGGCTTTGTCAAGCCGACACGGCGGAAGATTGACCATGTGGCCAAAGTAAGGTGGCTGTAGCGAAAGGGAAGGCGACGATTCGGAGAAAGAAGCAGCAAGTGAATCGAGCATCCTGCGAGTTCTTTGTCTGGATTCTCTCGGGCTCTTTATTCAAAACAAAGGGGCACTTTTCTCCATCTTTCTGTCTCGGTGCTTTTCTCTATTTGTCTGTCTCTCAACCCTTTCTTTTCATTTTCTTTCTTTGTGACATTTTCTTTTTTTCTTTTTTTTTTTTTCCTGTTCTATTGTATTATCTTACGACGAGATGAATCCGGAGTTCTTTGTTGCTGTTGCCTCTGTCGTTTCGCCGCTTTCTGCTCTGCTTTCTGTTCTGCTTTCTTTTGCCTTTCTTTCGCTACGACAAAGAAACCAGGCTAGGCTCGCTGAATCCTCTTGCTGCGTTCTATTTTCAGACTCTGCTCCTCCGGACCGTCCACATACATAATGGGAGTATCCCACAGCGAGCCATCGCCAGTTCTGGCCGGGATCGCCCTTTTCTTTTCTTTTTTTTTCAGATTTGCCTTGCTTTTTGTGGCGTTCTGTTTATTGGTCTTCTTCTGTCCTTTTCGCTTCTTATTCCCAGTCTTTTCTATTCGTTTGGCCCTGGTTGGTCAACGGCCTTTTGGCACATACACTCTTTTGAGATTTGGCGAGAGCAAGGCCCTCTGTGCCCGAGAACCAACGAAAGAACGAAGCAGGCAGCGACACAGCCACACAATGAGCCGCATCACCAAGCCGGGCCAGGTCAGCCCTTCGGCGGTTTCGGCGTCGCGCACGGGCAATTCGCTGGCGGAGCGGCGCGCCGCCCGGCGGCCGGCGCTCAAGGCCAAGCTGGAGCACATGGCGCGCAAGCTGTATGCGCTGGTGCAGGTCAACACCGGACGCAAGCACGCCGCCTTTCCCGGCACCATTCTGCAGTTCTGGCTGCTGACCAACGACCAGCTCGACAGCCTGGCGCACTTTTTCCACCAGCGCACGCCGTCGGCCTGGACGCGCCGCTATCCGTGCCCGATGTCGTCGTGGTCGCCGAGCCTGCCGCTGGAGGTGAAGCGCCGCAAGTTTGGCAAGTTTATTGGGCTCCGCGGCTGCGACACGCCGCGGACGCCGACGGTCTCTGTGGCGGCGACGACGACGACGACGACGACGACGACGACGATGACGACGACGGCAAGGACGGTGCCCAGCCACAGCCGCAGCGATGGCCGGACGGCCTCGGCCGGCTACGGCGAGAGCCGCAGCCCCTACAGCGGCAATGTCAGAAACCTGGCCGAGGGGTCTGCTGCTCTGCCCAAGCCGTGGACGCCGACGTTGCCTCTGCGCAGTTTACGCGGACCGCCGTCACCGACGCCGTCAGCACGCCAGGAGGAGTCGGGCTGCTGCTACGATGACGACGACGACAACGCCGGGCACCGGCCGCTGACCGTCGAGGACGTCATCGAACAGGCGCGGCTGGCGCGGCTGGCGGGCGATGCCAGCGAGGAGGCGATGCGGCGGAAGCTGGGCTTCTACCGCTGAGCCAGGAGAGGAGGACTGGGCATGAAGAGGAGGATAACACATTCTGGGCATGAAGAGGAGGATAACATGCATTTTAATTTGCGTTGGGCATGAAGAGGATAGCATATGCATCCTTTGGCGTTGGACATGTGGATCTTTCTTAGGTTTCTTTTGGCATTCTGCCGCATTCGATAGATCATTCCCAGCGATTTTGTTTGTTTTAATCTCTTGTAATTGTATCACAGCATGCTCTGCATGTTCATTCTTCAGCTTATCTCTAATGTAAGCAGAGTCCAAAGAGAAACGCCGTAGAAACGCCGCGATCACAAGTTCACTGGCGCGCTGCTCAGAGAGCGCCTGGCTGTCAGGCAGCGTCGTATGGTATTACAGTACAGCGGAAGCCCATCCGAGGGGCCAAAATGACGGAGAAACACAGCGAAGCAGGCCTAGCAGACAGCCTACTCGTACAACCAGATTCAAGTCCAACAGCCACAAAAAGTCGACTACTTTCTCCCCTTCTTCTTTTTGGAGCCCCCGTGGCCGCCGGCCGGCGTCGCAGGCGCCGAGCTGGGCACCAGGGACGGCGCATCGACCAGCACGGCATCGCCGTCGTCGCTCTTTGCCGAGGCCGGCTTGGAGGGCGAAGCAGTGGCTTTCTGCGCCGCTGCCGCTGCCGCAGGAACATTGCCGGTGTCGGCATCCTGCTTCTGGGCCGGCTCCCGGGCCTTCTTGGCCGAAGCCTCGTTGTTGTCGTCGGCCGCCTCCTGCTGCAGCAGCTCGCGGGCAATGCTCTGGCGGCGCTCGGCCCACCAGGCCTTCTCGGCCGGCAGGCGCGCCTGCACGGCGTCGAGCTTGGCGCGCAGGGCGGCGTTGGCGGCAATGGCGTTGGCGGTCTGGAAGATGATCTGGCCCCAGTTGGGCACGAGGGCGTTGGCCTCGACGACGACGTCGCGCAGCTCCTCCTCCATCTCGCGCTCGGCGCGCTGGAAGCGCTGCCACAGATCGTCGCCCACGCTGCCGCGCTGCAGCAGCGTCGCACACGCCTGCTTGCCCGTGCGGATCTGGATGATGCGCCGAATGTCCTCGACCGCCCGCCGCAGCAGCGCCGCCCGGATCACGCTGTCCGGCACCTTGACCGTCTTGCCGTCCACCGTCTCCGGCTCCATGTGCAGCAGCGACAGGTAGATGTTGCGCTGCAGATGCGGCGGGAACCACGGGCTGAGGTTTGCATTTTGTGCTGGGGGGGGCGTCAGCAGGAGGAAGGAAAGGAAAAAAAAGAAAAAGAAAAAAAAGAAAAAAAGGGGAGAGAAAAAGAGAGAAAAAAGGCAGACAGCTGCCGAGGAACAAACTCACCTGCTTTCCGCTTCCTATAGACCGTTGAAAACGTGACAAATGTGCCTCCCAGGACGAGGACGTAGGCAAACGGGAGAATCAACCCCCGCCAGTCGATGTCGAACATGGTGGTCCCAAGGCAGTCTGAAACCGACGATGTAGAAAGACAAGTATCTCAGAGGCTGCAAAAACGCAGACCAAAATGCCAGAGATGGATCGAATGGAGCCAGAAGAACAGAAAAAAAAGCAAGACAAAAAAAGAAAAAGAAAAAGAAAACAACGAGCGTGGACGGCGGCTGGCCGGGTGTTGGCAATTGAAGTCGCTGGTCTTGTGCACGTTAATAGCCTTCCAAGCGACAATATCCATATTTTTGCTTTTTGACTTCTGTCCTGTTCTGGGCTCCACATTGCAGTGCACGTGACACGTGGACGGCTGCCACATGTACTCCGTACGGAGTACGGCATTCCATAGCTTGCGCCACAGCGCCACACTCATTGTGGGGTAAGGTAAGGCAGGCACCCATGACGATTGCTGGGCACCTTCACTTTTAGCCACTGCGTGGAAGCTTCCTGCATTCTTTCCTGCTCGTCCACTTACTTCCATATCGCAGTTGGGCCGCCTCTCCTCGCATTCTCTCGATCCTCTCACATCCTCTCAAATCCTCTCATCCTCCCACATCCTATATTCAGCTACTCACTTTTTTGAGAACCGCAATCCATCATGCTGCTCCGCTTTCGCGGCCCGGACGGCATGATCCGTCAGGAGGCCGACAAGAACGACAGCTTCGGCCAAGTGATTGCCCAGGTTTGTCTTTTTTTTTTTCCCTTTTGTGCTTTCTTCTTCGCTTCTCTCCGCAGTGGCTGACTGCTGTGTAGCTGCTGCCCAAGCTCCCGCCAACCGTCGATCCGCAAACGATTTCTGTGTCTAACAGTCCGGGGAGCGGGGGCGAACGTCGGAAGGTGGCCGAGATCGCCAACGTGCTGATTGGGCGGACAGGACTCAGGTATGTGGGGGGTTGCAGTCGGTCATCAGCACAGACTGCACGCAGCGCAGACTGCACGCAGCTGCACATGGTCCCGTCTCGACGGGTGTGGTCGCGTGGTCGTCCTCGTGTGGTCGTCGTCGTGTGATCGTATCGTGTAATCGTATCGTTAATCGTATCGTGTGTTTTGAGCTGACTTTCGAAGCCATGGCGACATGGTCTTTATAGAGTACGAGCACCGGGGGCCAAGCGAGAACGGGCATGCGAACGGGGCGTCGGCGCCGGCGTCGTCGGGCCACCGGCTCAACGGCAAGCCGGTGCCGCCGGCCGAGGACGAGGGGGCAGGGCGTTCGACGCCGTCGGTTTCGTCGGGGTCGATCTCGGCGCCGGCGGCGCGGATCCGCAATGCGTGGGAGGTGGTCAAGCAGTCGAAGCTGGACGACGAGCTGGACCGGCAGGACGGCAAGATCAAGCGGAAGCGCGACGCCAAGATGTGCCGGCACGGCCCGCGGGGCATGTGCGACTACTGCCAGCCGCTGGACCCGTTCAATGCGCAGTACCTGGCCGAGCACAAGATCAAGTACCTCTCGTTCCACGCGTACCTGCGCAAGATCAACGCCGACAAGAACCGGCCGGAGCTGGGGTCGTCGTTCATCCCGCCGCTGGTCGAGCCGTTCTTCCGGGTGCGGCCGGACTGCGCCGGCGGCCACGCGCCGTGGCCCGAGGGCATCTGCAGCAAGTGCCAGCCCAGCGCCATCTCGCTGCAGCCGCAGCCGTTCCGCTGCGTCGACCACGTCGAGTTTGCGGCGCCGGCCATGGTGGACGCCTTCATCCACGCGTGGCGCAAGACGGGCCACCAGCGGCTCGGCTACCTGTACGGCCGCCTGGCCGCCTACGGCGAGGTGCCGCTCGGCATCAAGGCCGTGGTCGAGGCCATCTACGAGCCGCCGCAGACGGACGAGTCCGACGGGATCACGCTGCTGGACTGGCCCGCCGAGGCCGCCGTCGACGCCGTCGCCGCCCTGTGCGGCCTGCAGAAGATCGGCGTCGTGTGGACCGACCTGCTCGACGCCGGCGCCGGCAACGGCTCCGTCGTCTGCAAGCGCCACGCCGGCTCCTACTACCTGTCCGCCCAGGAGGTCGTCTTCGCCGCCCGCCTGCAGGCCCGCATGCCCAAGCCCACCAAGTGGAGCGACACCGGCCGCTTCGGCTCCAACTTTGTCACCTGCGTCGTCTCCGGCAACGAGGCCGGCGAGATCGCCATCTCCGCCTACCAAATGTCCAACGACGCCGTCGAAATGGTGCGCGCCGACCTGATCGAGCCGTCCGTCGTGCCCGAGACCATGCTGGTGCGCGACGAGTCCGCCGACGAGGACGACGACGAGGACGACGACAACAACAACAACAGCAAAAACAAGCACACCCGCTACGTGCCCGAGGTCTTTTACCGCCACATCAACGAGTACGGCGCAAACGTCCAGGAAAACGCAAAGCCCGCCTTCCCCGTCGAGTACCTCTTCGTCACGCTGACCCACGGCTTTCCCGACACGCCGAAACCCATGTTCGTCGACGACCTGGCCGCCTTTCCGATCGAGAACCGCGAAGCCATGGGAGAGGTCCAGGATCCCGCCGCCGTCGCCCGCCTGCTGCTGCGTGGCGCCAAGACCCCGGCGCCGTCATCCTCCGGCGCCCCCACCATGCGCGTCTCCAACTTCCACCTCCTCTGCATGCTGCACCAGATGGACGTCCTGTCCAAGGTTAGTTTCGGCGCAGTTCGACAACCAGTCTTTGTTGTGCGAGGCATGCGAGGCAAAACCCCTGACTAACTCGTGTCACGTGCCAGGACGAAGAAGCACTGCTGTGCCGCGTCGCGTCTCAACACGACCTGGCTGACGCCTTCCAGCTGGAGTCGACGCCCGGTTGGCAGACGCTGCTGATGATCCTGCAATCTGCTGGTGAGCGAATCCCCAAGCGTCCCAGAGCCGAGTTGGAGCGTGGAGAAGACAGCGGCAGTGGTAGCAGTGGCCGTGGCAGTGGCCGTGGCAGTGGCCGTAGCAGTGGCAATGGCAGTGGCAGAAGCGGTGCTGCTGCTCCCCCCGTCTCTCCCAAGACAGCAACACGTGACGTGCACTCAGGTGAGCCCCTTGCTAAACGATTTGCTGCCGTTAGGCTAAACTCGGCTTCGTCCGCCTCATCGGCGAGAACGACGGCGACGACAGCGCGTCCAGATCCACAGGAGCGCCAACATGTCCGATCGGCCCCGGCATCGGTCCCGGCATCGGACGCAGATACAGACCGGGGCGCAGACTCGACTTTGTCGAATGACGAGAGCAAAGCAGGCTGACTGGCGGGGAAGGGAAGGCTGGTGGAATTGTGAAGATGGGGGAGTTGGTTACTGAGGAACGCGCAAGTGCTTTCTTTTTCTCTTTGGCTTTGTTACCGGGAACCGGCAAAGAAGATGCATGCTTTCAGGCGTAAATGGGAGTCCAAACGGATAGACACCAAAGCGATGACTGCCTAGACAGACGACCAAAAGAAATGGCCAAGAGTCTAGACGAACAAAAAAGAAGCAAAAAGGACTGTAAATGAGCCAAGAATAAACCAAAAAAATAAAATAAATATCCAAAAACGGCAAAAAGACAAAAGAAGTAAAAAGTAAACCATATTAGCTCGTGACAACTCAAGTCTTCAACATTGACGGAAAAGCAAAAAACATAAAACGAGGTCTTCGCCTCAACCTTCCGGTCTGCCTTCCAGTCTACCCGTCAACACCTTTCCCCTTTCACAACAGTTGAACTCCTTGCTTTTCACTTTTTCAGTTGACGCAGGAACGCTTTTATCTTTTCGACCTTTTTTTTTTGTTTGTTTCAACTCGATTCCAGAGAGAGCCACAAAAGGCCCTGTCAAAGCCGTCTCTCTACCGCTCTATCTGCTTCTGATCCTCTCGCTCACAGCGGCTTGCCCGCCAGGTAGTCGGACCATGGCCGCACCTCGGGCGGAATGCCGTCGGGCCGCGGCAGCTTCTCGCTCAGACAGCGGGCAAACAGAATGGCCGTCTGCGGCTCCATGAAGAGCGGCACGCCAAAGTCGACGGCGTTGCGGCGCATGACGTAGTCGACGTCGTCGGTGGTGGCGGCGCGGGCGCGGGCCAGGTTGAAGACGCCGCGGATGTTGTGCTGCTGGAAGAGGTCGCGCAGGGCGCGCTTGTCGGTGGTGGGGAAGTCGATCAGCTCGACGGCGACGGGCGTGCCGGAGGCGGCGCCGTGGGCCTCGAGCGCGGCCTTGACGGCGGGCTCGGCGGCAAAGAGGCGGTAGCCCATGGGTGCCAGGTAGTCGACGACGCGCTTGAGCCAGTCGCGCTGCTCGACCTCGCCGCCCAGCAGCAGGCCCTCGCCGGGCTCGGGCACGCGGAAGTTCATGGCCGACTGCAGCGACGTCCAGTAGGCCTCGACGAGGTCGCGGCCAAAGCAGGCCATCTCGCCGGTGCTGGCCATCTCGACGCCCAGGAACGGGTCGGCGCCCGGCAGCCGCGTCCACGAGAACTGCGGCACCTTGGTGGCCACGTAGCTGCTGCGCGCCGCCCGCGCCTCCGGCGCCATCGGGTCGTGCGGCGCCGGCACCACCGCCGGCCCGCCGCCCACCAGCGCGCGCGTCGCCGCGTCGATAAAGTTGCGCCCCAGCACCTTGCTGACAAACGGAAACGAGCGCGACGCCCGCAGGTTGCACTCGATCACCTTGAGCGCCGGCTGGCTGTCGGCCGCCGCCTCCGGCAGCGTCTGCTTGATGATCTGCATGTTGAACGGCCCCGTGATCTGCAGCGCCGCCGCCACCTTCTCCGCAATCTCCTTGACGCGCGCCAGCGTCGTGTCGTCCAGGCCCACCGGCGGCAGCACCAGCGTGGCGTCGCCCGAGTGCACGCCCGCCGCCTCCACGTGCTCGCTGACGGCGTGCAGGATCAGCTTGCCCTCCGACGCGACCCCGTCCACGTCCAGCTCCTGCGCGCCCTCAATGAACTTGCTGATCACCACCGGGTGGTCCGGCGACACGCTGGCCGCCGCCTCCAGCTTGTCCTTGAGGTCCGCCTCGCTGTGGATCACCGTCATCGCCGCTCCCGACAGCACGTAGCTCGGCCGCACCAGCACCGGGTAGCCGACCGCGTCCGCAAACGCCGCCGCCTCCTCCACCGACGTCAGCTCCTTCCACGCCGGCTGGTCCACGCCCACGCTGTCCAGGATCTCCGAGAACTTCTGCCGGTCCTCCGCCCGGTCAATGTTGCGCGGGTCCGTGCCCAGCACCTTGGCGCCGCCCGCCTCCTGCAGCCGAAGCGCAATGTTCTGCGGCAGCTGGCCGCCCACCGACACCACAACGCCGCTGGCCTGCTCCAATTCGTAAATGTCCATGACCCGTTCGTAGCTCAGCTCGTCAAAGTACAGCTTGTCGGCCGACGACGTGTCTGTCGACACCGTCTCAGGGTTCATCTAAGAGAGTTAGCAGCGAACTAGAATTATTTCAGATGAACACAACTACACAGCTCTTTCTCCCCTCTCTCTACCCACTTACATTGATCATAACCGTCTTGTGGCCCAGGTCGCGCAGCGAGTTCGTCGCGTTGACGGCACACCAGTCAAACTCCACCGAGCTGCCAATGCGGTAGATGCCGCTGCCCAGCACAATGGTGCCCTTGTCGTCAAAGGTGACGTCATGGGTGCTGGCGTTGTAGGTCGTGTACAGGTAGTTGGTGCTGGCCGGGAACTCGGCGGCCAGCGTGTCGATCTTCTTGACCCACGGGTGGATGCCAAACTGGCGGCGCAGGGCGCGCACCTGGTCTTCGGAGCTGCCGACGGCGGCGGCGATCTGGTGGTCGGAAAAGCCCATCTTCTTGGCCCGCAGCAGCTGCTCGCGCTTGAGGCCGGCCAGGCTGCCGACGGCCTGCAGCTCGCGCGTGCAGTCGACAATGTTCTGCAGCTTGTAGAGGAACCACTTGTCGATCTTGGTCAGGTCGTGCAGCCGGTCGACCGAGTAGCCCTCGTGCAGCATGGCCTGGCCCACGGCCAGCCAGCGGCGGTCCGTCGGGTTCTGCAGCTCAAAGTCGAGGTCGGCAAAGCGGTCGCCCTGGAAGCCGACAAAGCGCGGGTCGACGCCGCGGATGGCCTTTTGGAACGACTCCTCAAAGGTGCGGCCAATGGCCATGACCTCGCCCACGCTCTTCATGGCGCTGCCGATCTCGCGCTTGACGTGCTGGAACTTGGCCAGGTCCCAGCGCGGGATCTTGGTGACGATGTAGTCGAGCGACGGCTCAAAGTTGGCCGTCGTCGTCTTCGTCACCGCGTTCGGCAGCTCCGGCAGCGTGTGGCCCAGGCCGATCTTGGCCGCCGTGTAGGCCAGCGGATAGCCGGTGGCCTTGGACGCCAGCGCCGACGACCGCGACAGCCGCGCATTGACCTCGATCACGCGGTAGTCCAGCCCGTCCGGCTGCAGCGCATACTGCACGTTGCACTCGCCCACGACGCCCAGGTGGCGCACGATCTTGATGGCGGCCGTGCGCAGCATGTGGTACTCCTCGTCGCTCAGCGTCTGGCTCGGCGCCACCACGATGCTGTCGCCCGTGTGGATGCCCAGCGGGTCGAAGTTCTCCATGTTGCACACCGTGATGCAGTTGTTGTTGGCGTCCCGCACCACCTCGTACTCGACCTCCTTCCAGCCCTTGAGCGACTTCTCCACCAGGATCTGCGGCGACAGCGTCAGCGACCGCGCCGCCAGGTTGCGCAGCTCCTCTTCGTTGTTCGCAAACCCGGACCCCAGCCCGCCCAGCGCGTACGCCGCCCGCACAATGATGGGGTAGCCGACCGCCCGCGCCGCCTCCAGCGCCTCGTCCACCGTGCCCACGGCAATGCTCTTGGCAATGGGAATGTCGATCTCCTCCAGCGCCCGCGCAAACAGGTCGCGGTCCTCGCTCAGCTCCAGCGTGCGCACGCTCGTGCCCAGCACCTTGATGCCGTACTTTTCAAACAGCCCCTGCCGCTCCATCTGCACGCCCAGGTTCAGCGCCGTCTGCCCGCCAAACGACAGGAAAATGCCGTCCGGCTTCTCGCGCTCAATCACGTACGACACGTACTCCGGCGTCACCGGCAGATAGTACACCTCGTCCGCCAGCGAGTGGCTGGTCTGGATCGTCGCAATGTTGGGGTTGATCAGCACCGACGCCACCCCGGCCTCCTTCAGCGCCTTGAGTGCCTGAGAGCCTAGTTTGGTCAGTCGAGAGAAGGAGCAGAGGAGAGATCAGAAAACCTAAAACAACGAATCTGCAACCATTCGCACGTCGTCCGCAAAAACCTACCAGAATAGTCAAACTCGCCGGCCTGGCCGATTGCCAGACCACCACTGCCAATCACAAGCACCTTCTTAATGTCGAGCAGTTCCCGCGGCTTGATGACGCCGCTGTCGAGGTATGCCCGCGGATTGTGCACCGTATATCCTGCCGCCGCCGCTGCTGCCGGGGCTGTCCGGGCAGTTGACTGTGTCAGCGTCCGGCGGCCCACAGAAAGGCTGGCGTGGTTGGATGCGGCCACCTTGGCCACCAGCCGACCCGACGGCTGCCGGGCCTGCAGGGAAAACGACGCCACTCGAACAGCTGCTGCCGGCATTGGCAGGCTGTGCCGAAGCAGCAGGCGACCTGGTGCCCGACCGGCCAAAGACATGACCGACATCATGACTGAGGCGAAATTGCGAGGTCTCTTGCCAGAAATTCCGATATATGGCAGAAAATTCTCCTTTGAAAAAAATATGTATGGGATATATATCGACGTCTTGAATTTAGCAGCCAGAAGTCAACCAGCTCACAGAAATCTCCCACGCCCAAGTGGCAAAGACACGGAGTGCCAAAAACAAGAAAGAAAAAAAACGAGCTCCAGTTGTTTTGGGTGGATTGAGGAGGGAGAAGGTAGAGGGTGGAAGAGGGTCAAAAAAAAAAAAAAAAGAGAAAGAGTCATACACACGTTAGACTGTTAGTGACTTTGTTGAGCGTTAGCATTCACCCCTGCTATTTTTTTTTTTTTTTTTTGGCGGGGAAGGTGCCCCGATAAGATAAGATTAGTTGGGAAGGAACGAGAAACCGAAACTTTTTTTTTCCTGCTCCACCTCCAATTGCATCAGAGTGCTATGCTCTTTGATTGGCTGCAAACGGTAGCTCTCTGCCGTTCTAGACGCTTGTGACCAAAGAAAAAAAAATTTATTAGTAGGTCCATCGAAGTAGAAGCCAGGAAAAAAAAAGAAAAAAAAAATTAGAAGCTCGTGTGAGCGTCCGAAATAGGAGAACGGCAAATCAGAATGATGCGTGGCGTATACGAGGAGGCAATCCCAGGTGGGCGGGACGAGATATTTTCTCAAAGGAAAAGCAGGGTAAAAAAAAGATACTACCGAAAAGATTTCCAATGGACAACCAGAAGGCAGGGGTTTTGCTGTTTCTGAATCATACCATGAACGACGAGGCCTCGCATCTTGCTGTGGGACCGAGCAAGCAAGAGCTCCCTCGTAGCTACAACGTTTTGTACTCGTAATTCCCGCCCGAGAGAACATGGGAGAACCAGTCATTCAAAATCTATGTACAAGTGTGCAGTCCTATTTCTGTCTTCTTTTCGCCTGCCAAGACGCTCAATTCCATGCTCTTCGCCCTACCAAGACGCTCAATTCCATGCTGTCCGGGTTGGTTCTTTTCGCCCTGCTAAGACGCTCAATTCCATGCTCTTCGCCCTGCCAAGTCGCTCAATTCCTCCCCCACCGCTCATACTCATTGGCCCTTAGTCCTTCTCCAGCCGGACCGCGGGATTCCGCTTGATAAAGTTGAGGTCGACCTTGTGGCCGAGCAGCTCGCGGATGTTGGAGATGCCGTACTTGATCATGGTGGGGCGCTCGAGGCTCAGGCCCCAGCCGTAGACGCGCATGTCGCGCGGCAGGCCCATGGCCTCGAGCATTTCGGGGCGGAACATGCCGCTGTTGCCGATCTCGACCAGCTTCTTGAGGCCGTGGTGGTAGCTGAAGATCTCCATGCTGGGCTCGGTGTAGGGATTGTAGGCGGGCTTGAACTTGAGGTCGCGCAGGCCCATCTTGCCGAAGAAGATCTCCATAAACTCCATGAGGCCGCCGAGGGTGAGGCCGTAGTCGGCGATGACGCCCTCAACCTGGTGGAACTCGGCCAGATGGGTGGCGTCGACGGTCTCGTTGCGGAAGACGCGGTCGATGGAGAAGTAGCGCGCCGGCGGCGGCTTGCCGCCGGGGCCGTCGGTGCGGGCGGCCAGCTTGAAGAGCATGGCGGCGGAGATGGCGGTGGTGTGGGTGCGCAGCACCAGGCGCAGGCTCTCCTGGGCCGACCAGGGGTAGCGGTAGCCGATGGAGTCGTACTTGCCGTCCTCGTGCACCTGGCGCACGTTGTCCCAGTAGCGGCGGTAGTCGTCGGCCGAGCGCTGCACCGGCAGGCGGCTGTCGTGGTGGGCGCTGACGACGGACGTGCCCGGGCGCGGCTCGTCGGCCTGCACGGGGTCGGCAATGTAAAAGGTGTCCTGCAGGTCGCGGGCCGGGTGCTGCTGCGGCACAAACAGCGTGTCGAAGTTCCAGAAGCCCGACTCGACAAAGTGGTCCGTCGGCATCTCCTCAAAGCCCATCTCGAAGAAGATCTGCCGGAACTCCTGCCGCACCTTGTTCAGCGGATGCAGCGCGCCCGCGTTCTGGTCGGCGCCCAGCGCCGCAAAGTTGTACGGCTTGAACGTCGCCGTCTTCCACGACCCCGACGCCAGCATCTCGGCCGTCAGGTCCGCCTCCTCCTGCACCATTTCCAGCGCAAAGCGCGCCGCCTTGTGCACCCGGAAATCCACCCGCTTGCTGAGCCGCACCAGCTTGCGCTTGCGCAGCTCCGCCACCACCTTGGCGTCCGCGCACGACTGCGTTTGCTGGATCGCCAGCAGCTGCTCCCGCGTCTTGTCCGTGATGGACGGCACCTGGGACATTAGTTTGTTTCCATGCTTCTTCTTTCACCCCCCCATTCTCCCACGTTCGTTCCTCTTCCCTTCCTACTTACCACTGCTTTCAGCTTGCCGTCGCCCGTCTTGGCAATCCACTTCTCCTTGAAGGCCTTGCCTTGGCCCAGCTTGGTCACCGTCTTGTCGCCGACTGCCTTCTCCAGGTCGGCAATCGTCAGTCCGTCCACGGCCTTGCGCAGGGCCTCAAACACCTGTGCTTCGTGGCTGCCGTTGGCCACGATCTGCTCGCCCTCCGGCTCCAGCACAACGGCGTCCTGCTCGAGCGTCTCGTACGTCACCATGGACCGTGACTTTAACCGATCCAGCGCCGCCTTGACATCGGTCGGCTTGGCTTCTGGAAACGCCGTTGACGTGAGAATGGACTCGGCATCGGCAAGCGCATGCAGCACCGCCGTCGTCAGATCCCCCGAGGGACCTGCTGCGCCGCTGGCCATCGTTCTGTTTTGTGGGGGGGCTGCAAGGTGGGTAGAAGAGGTGAAAGGCAAAGGGCAAAAAAAAAGTAGCAGTCAGAGGCCAGAATGGCTTGAAAGATGGCTGCAAAAGTGGGGAGGGGGGGAGGCTCTACACACAATAGAAAGAGCAATTTCAAAACTACAGAGGAAGGCGAAAAAAAGTGCTTGACTGCTCTTTGCTCTTTCCCTATGTGACTCAGAAGCGGCAGATACTGAAACTCACCCCAAAAAACATCAACCTGTCAAGCTTCCCCCGCCAATGGGCGAAAGTGCATGGGCGCCCGGCCAATCGTGTTTTTCCGGCCGAGCAAGCTTACGAGTACGAGTACTACTCGCTAAGAGTTCGAACGGCGTCCACACCCGCTGGGCCAAAATACGCCAAACTTTCAGGCTACAGCAAGCACGCGAGCTGAGAGCTTGGCGTGGTGGCTTTGGGCACTCCAAGGGTCACCCCATCTGTGTCTCCTCACTGACAGCACCAAACTGACATTTTGGGCCACTGCTTGTCATTTTTGACCATGTATTAGTGCTTTGGGGTCAACCCTCTGGCTTTTCGCGATTTCATTTCTTTTCTCTTTTCATTTTCTTTCATGTACTTCCTCCCGCCCCCCTTCTTCAACCTCCCCCTTTCGCCAGCATCTGAAGGGCGACTTCGGGCTCTCTAGGGCGTTGCAGCGATCCGACAAAGTTGTTTTGACTTCCTTCATTTTTCCCTTTTTTCCCTCTGGCAGTGTTGTCTTGTTTTCCGCCTTCTGCTCTTGGCACGTGGGCTGGTCCGTCTACCGATTGTAGCCCGGCTGGGTTGCCAGGTGGCAGTCAGTCATGAACAATGACGCAGCCGCCGGCCTTGACGCCAACGGCCTCCACCATCCCTCTCGTTCCGGTCTTCGACCTCCGCTGCCCTCGTCGCCTCCCCTCCCGAACTCGAACCAAAGCTCCCTTCCTCCACGACGGCCGCCACAGCCACCACCAGATCAGCCGGGACGTCGGCCACAGCGGCAGCAGCAGCGGCAACAGCGGCAGCAGCAGCAGCAGCAGCGACAACAACAGTCATCCTCGACAGCCGGCAGAAGAAATGGCGTGCCGGCCGAGCGGTCGGGCGCTGTCTCTCGAAAGGTCAATGCTGTGCTGGGCAAGCGACTGCGGCTCTACTCCGACCTCATGGGCCATCTGGACATGGTTGTCTATGCGGAGCTCTGTACACTCTACTATATGGAGTAGGTTTTTGTCATGCACTCCTGTATACCCTTTGTTTCTTTCTCTCGTTCTCTGCCCTCTGTCACTCTCGCGTCTGACCTTCTCCAGCTGTTCGCTGCCGCGTCTTCTCCTTCGCATGACCAGCCAGTCCCTCTTTCTGAGCCCGCGGCCGGAGAGCTTTGCGCTGCTGACGCCGCCGCAGCGGCTGCACTTGGTGGCGATCGTGGTGCCGAACGCGATGTGCGCGCTGCTGCACCTGTTGGCGCCGCTGGCGCGCGGCAGCGAGGCGTCGCGCGGGTACCTGCACGGCGGCGTGTTTGTCGACTTTGTGGGCCAGCGGGCGCCGACGTCGCGCTACGGCCTGCTGCTGCTGGACGTCCTCATCTTTCTCGTGCAGTGTCTGATGCTGACCATCCACGCCGACCGCGAAGACCTGCGCCAGCTGCTGGGCCCGCCGCGCGCGTCGCAGCGGTCGCCGCTCATTCCCACGGGCCTCGACGAGCTGGACGAGCGGGGCGAGCGGGGCGAGCGAGACGAGCGAGACGGGACGGAGGCGGCCGCCGCGGCAACAGGTGCAGCGGCAACAAGAACAAGGAGAAGCAGGAGTGGCAGCAGCGCCGCCGCGGCGGCGACGGCGGCAGCGGCGACGACGCGGCGGTCGAGACCGCCGACCATGCGGGACCACGACGCTGAAGAGCGAGGCCTGCTGCCGCGGCCGCAGCGGCAGACGCGGCTTTCAGGGCCACTGCTGCACAATGCGAGGGTGGCTGCCGTGGCGGCGGCAGCGTCGGCGGCAGCGGCAGCGGCGTCGGCCCGGGCGACGCCGGCTGTGGACGACAGCTTCGGAATCGAAATGCACTCGCTGACAGCCAACGGCAACAGCAGCCGCAGCAACGGTCACGGTGACGACGACGGCGGCGACAATGACGATGGCAACAGCAACAACAATGACAGCGACGACGATGACGACGACGACGACGACGATGGCCACCACAGACGGCCAGCTGTCGGTCCCCTGCAAAGGGCGTCGGACTATGTTCTGGATGCGCTGAATTCCGGCGGCAACCTAAACGACTTCTACGTCATCCATGCTCTTCGCGAAGCGGGCCGCGACAGCGCGAGCGCAGTTGACGACGGCAGTGCTGGCGCAGCCAGCAGCAGCAACAGCAGCAGCAGCAGCAGCAGAAACGTGGCGGCCCAGCCGCTGCGGTCCATAGGCTATGCGTTGGCACTGCTGCGTTTGGCGGCCGGGCGAGGAAGGACGGCGGCCCAGGTGGCACAAGCGAGATAGCAGGGAGATGGCAGGGAGATGGCAGGGAGCAGGGAGATAGCAGGGGAGAAAACGCTCATGCTTTTTATTATGTTTTTTGGGGGATTCTAGCCAGTCACTTCTTTTTGGCGTTTTTGGGCACAAAGGCTGAAGGATAACTATTGGGGCTCCCCTTCAAACGCTCTCGGTTGGGAAAGAGAAAGAAAGAGCTTTGTACTATATTGGATAACAAACAGAGCGATAATGGAGTCTGTGTGATGTTTGGTTTCGCAAGGAGTGCCTGCCGGTTCGCGAAAGAATAAAAACCCCCGAAAAAAAAGGTATATCATGTTTTATTGTACCAAATACGCCGTATTACACCATAATACATAAACCGTCTATGCTACCTTGCGCCCAACGTTGCCCAGCCCCATTCCTTTTACCGACACGATGACGTTTCCCGCGCTCTCGTCGTCTTGGTCGTCTTCGTCGTCACCACCGTCGCCGTCGCCGTCGTCGTCGTCGTCCTCGGCCGGCCGGATGCCCCAGCTGCTGGCGCCAAAGGCCTTGAGGTCGCGGGCCAGGCTGACGACGTCCTCGGAGCCGACGACGTCCTTGCTGATGAGCAGGCGGCCGACGTCGACGGGCCCCATGGCCATAAGGGTCAGCAGGGTGGGGGCGGCGGTCGGGGCGGCGCAGCCGCCGGCGGCGATGGCCTGCAGCAGGCGGTGGGCGCACTGGACGCCGACGTCCTCGGCGAGCACGCCGCCGTGGGGGGGCGACACGGCGTCGGCGGCGTAGACGACGCCGGCCACGGTGGCCTCGGCGACGAGACACAGGCCAAAGCCGATGCCGGTCTTGCTGCGGGCGTCGTCGCGGCCGGGCGGCGCCTCGGCAATCTTGATTTCGCCGGTCAGGGCGTTGAGCACGCCGCGCGCCGCATGGATCATGCGCTTGTTGTTGGACGCGGACACGCCGCAGCTGTAGGCAACGCCGACGATGCGCTTGACGCGGCCGGCGCGCCGGTGCAGATGCAGCGTGCGCGGCAGCCGCACCTGGGCGGCAAAGCGCAGCTCGACGACGCCGTTGCCGCGCCGCTCGCCCGTGCCCGTGCACGCGCGCTGGCGCACGACGAGCTCGATGCGCGCCGGCGGAATGCCAAACAGCCCGTACAGCGGCAGCACCGCCAGCCGGAACGCATCCGCCGACATGTCGCCGCCGCCGCCCTGCTGATCTCTGTTCGGCGTCGCGCTCGTGATGACGCCCGGGCCCGAGCAGCGGATGTTGAAGTGCGCCTTCGAAAAGGGCGCCAGCAGCGCGATCGGCAGCAGGTAGTACGTGATGCCGCGCGTGCAGCCCGCCGGAATGTAGTGCTCGATGACGTCGTCCTCGGTGGCGCCGGCCCCGGCCACCGTGCCGGTGATGAGGCCCGGGTGGTAGGTGATGGTGGTGCCGGTGTAGGAGATCTGGATGGAGCTGCCGTTGGTCACGGCCTCGAGCAGCCGCAGAAACGACACTTCGTGCGGCGCCAGCCCCGGATGCGTCGGCGAGCCGGCCCGGATGCCCGAGATGTGCACCGGCCGGCCCGTCAGAGTGGCCAGAATCAGCCGCTGCCGGAAGTGGCGGTGGCCGGTCAGGCGCACAAAGTCGGTGCCTGCCATGGGCCCGCAAGCGGCTTTTCGTTAAGTAGTGTGGGTGTCTGGCAGGGTGGGGGTGTGTTGTAGAAATGTATGCAGACGATTGCCGGTCGCCTTTTTTTTCTTTTTTTCGCAGAAATGTTTAGTTGACGATTTTTATCGAAATGGGCGGCAGAAAAAAAAAAAAGAGTCCGTCCACAAAGACCATTTCCAGGAAGGAAGGCGGTAGGGCGGGTTTCTGGATTAGATAAGCCAGAGTGGATACTGGTACAATGTCAATGTACTCCGTATGCTTCGTAGCTTTTTTCAAAAAAAAATATATCCATATATATAAAAAAAAAAGATTCTACGCTACACGCTACACGCTACACGCCAACAGCAACGCACAAACAATGGCACCGCCGCCTTCTTTTGTCTTGGACGTGCGGCTGCACAGCCATGTCGTTTGCCGGGCCTGTCTCGGCAGACGGCGACCAGGAGAGGGGGCTCTCGGGTTGAGGACGGCAACGACGGCGGCAGCAAGCAAGCGAACGGCGGCACGAATGAGCGAAGCGAACGCAGTGCAGCCAGCGAGACTGGCGAGACCAGCAGAGCAAGCACCAGCGGCGGCAAGACTGGCGAGATCAGCACCAGCGGCGGCGAGACCAGCACCAGCGGCGACGAGACCAGCAGGGCTAGCACCAACAGCGGCGAGACCATCATCGAGGACGCCATGGATCTCTGTGCGATCCATAAGCGTGCAGGCGTCCTCTGCGCCGTCGGCGGCAGGCACGAAGATGAAGAAGAGTCCGGCCGCCTCGCCATCGCCACGGCCGCTGGGAAGGCTGCCTCCCTTGGGGGACAGGAGCAGAATTGGCAGTAGTGGCAGCGGCAGCGGCAGGCACCACGACCATGAGGAAAAACTGACGATCCGATACTTTGAGCAGGGCCCGGACGGCGTGACGCGGCCGGTGGCGGATCTGGACAGCAGCAGCAGAAGCAGCGGCAGAAGCAGCGGCGGTGGCGAGCTGGAGGCGCTCGACCGGGAGCTGGAGCAGCAGCTGACCGATCTCGAAGACAAGCTGCAGGAGACGAAGCGGTTGTTTGAGCGGGTGGACAAGAGCCGCAGCCTTCCGGCTAGGCGGCAGGCCGAGCGGCTGCGGCGCAAGTATGCCCTGATCCGGGAGGTTGAGGCGGAGGCAGAGGCAGAGGCAGAGGCGGAAGCAGAGGCGGAAGCGGAAGCGGAAGCGGAAGCGCAAGCCGGAGCTGGCAGTCCTGCGCCGTCGACAGGGCTCCCAGAGTACTCTTCGCTCTTTGCTTCGGACGCGGCCATCCGCATCGACGACGCCGGGCTCTCGGCGACGGCGCGGCGACACGTCAAGAACCTCAACAATGTGCTGCGGCCGGCGGCGCGGCGGCTGCGGCGCACGGGATCCGTGCAGGACGCCAAAATCATCGCAGCCGTGTGGAGCCGCTACGGCGCGGCGCGCACGGCTCTGGCCGAGGCCTGGGGCAACGTGCCGGCGGCGGCCTGGGCGTGTCTGTGGACGGTGCTGGCGTGGGACCCGAGCACGCCCGGCTCGCCCGCCGTCAAAAACCCCCGCCGCATGTCCCAGATCTACTATCTGGCCAAGGACATGCAGGCCGCCGGCATCGCCCTGTCCGACCGCCAGCAGCTGCTGGCCATGGAGGCCATGTTTGTCGAGGGCTGGCCCGACGCCGCCCTCGACAACTGGCGACGCAGCGCCGCCTCGCTGGGCGCCCGGCCGCACACCGCCGTCGACTACTGGGAGCTGGGCCTGCGCATGTGTGCGCTGCACGGCGACCTCGACCGGGCCGAGCGCGCGGCTGACCGCCTGTTTGGCTGTGGGGGCGAAGGCCGCAGCAAGAATTCGCCAGACACGCCAAACTCGTCAGACACCCCAAACACGCCGCAGCCCCGGCTGGCCGGCGCCAACCCGCGCGTGCTGTTCCAGCTGATCCGCTGCGCGGCCGCTGCCGACGACAAAGACCGGGCGTGGACGGCCTACCGCCGGCTCCGGCAACTGCTCAAATCGGACGGCGGCGGCGGCATGGCCCTCGACGACTACGACGAGGTGGTGTCGTGCTTCCTGTCGGCCAACCAGACCGAGTATGCCTTTGACGTGTTTGTCGACATGATGTTTGACGGCGCCGTGGACACGCATCGCCCGGCCGGCAGCCCCGGCCGGCTGCCCTCGGCCGTGTCCAACCACTTTTTTTTTGGCAAGTGGCTGAAGCGGCTGATCGGAGCCGGCGACCTCGACGGCGCCTACCGCGTGCTGCAGCTGATGCAGGCCCGCGGCATCATGACGGCCGCCGTCCAGGTCAACGGCCTGCTGGGCGCCTGGCTGCGGTCCGGCACCGCCGAGAACCAGCAGCGAGCCGACGCCCTGGCCTGGCGCATGATCGAGTCGCGCCGCCTCTTTGTGCATCTGCGCCGCCGCGCCGCCGCCTTTGCCTGGCCGCTCAAGCTCGTCGCCGTGGGGCCCGACAGCGCGGCCGCCCAGCGTCTCGACACCGCCAGCGCTGCCCACCAAGCCGCCGACCCCCCCGCCGACCCCCCCGCCAGCGACACCCTCACCTTTGTCCCCCGCGCCAGCATCGAGACCTTCTCCCTCATGGCCCACAACTACAAGAACCGCGGCCAGGTCGGCCGCCTCGAAGCCCTGTGGGTGGCCTTCAAGGAGTGCGAAATGGCAACGTCCGACGCCTTCATGATGAACCAGCTGCTCGAGTCCTACGTGCAGGACGGCCGCGCCGCCGACGCCCGCCACATGTACCGCCAGATGGTGCACGGCCCCCAGCGCATCGTGCCCGACGCCCGCACCTTTGTCGCCCTCCTGCGCACCCTCGACATCAACCGCCTGCTGCAGCCGAGCCTGTCCGACAGCCAGCGCGCCGCCGACGCCCGCCGCTGCCGACGCCTGGTCGCCGACATGGTCCAGCTGTCGTGGGTCTTTTCCGCCGCCGCCGCCACCGCCAGGGACGCCGAAGCCGTCCAGTCTCTGGGCCGTCTGCTGCTGCACTCGTTTCGCAAGGCCGCCGACTATGTCGCCCTGGTCGTGGCCGTGCACGCCCTGCCGCGGCTGCTCGGAGATGGCGACGGCGGCTTTGCCATGACAGAGAGCCTGGCCGTCGAGCTGGTGGCGGACACCACCAAGAAAGTGTCCGACCTCAGCCACGGCCTTGGCCGCGGCCTGGGCCAGACCCGCGACACCCCGGCCATCCGCCGGCGCATCCTCGAGGCCGGCGAGGTCGTCGAGGCTCTTCTGCGCGAGATATGGCAGGAAAGGGCAACAACCCCGTCACTGGCCAGCCCGGGCGCAGAGAACACAGAGCACTCCCACGCAGCCCAGCAGCCGCGCCTCGCCGACGACTTGACCGCCGTGGTCGCTCGGTACTTCCGGCGCCGGTGCGGCCTGACCGACGAGGCGTTTGCTGAGATGCAGGCCGCTGCCATTGAGGAAATGGGTTTGCACGAAATGCTGGATGGTCGTAACATAGGGGTTCACTCGATATAACGCCAAACGAGACGTACACAGTCGCACATAGAACTCACTCACTCTCTCATACTTTACTCCTTGTCGTGATTTGATCTGATCCGTCTCTCTACATGTTCACACAGCTCTCCAGCTGGCCTGATCCGATGCGATCTTTCTTCGTGCCACCAAGTAAACTCCCATCAGTCGTGGTCTTGCTCTGTCGGCCCCGGACAGCCATCCATGGAAGCGTCGGGGTACGTGTATTTGCACCAAAAACAGTACTGGTGCTGCTCTCGCATCCAGTCCACAATTTTCTGTAGCCGGTCTTGTGCCGGCAGTGCTTCAAAGGCGGCCAGCTCGGCATCTGTCTCGATCCCGCCGCCGTCGGCGTCATCGCTGTCGTCGTCGTCGTCCTCCTCCTCATCATCCCCGATACCTCCGCCAGGTCCCGCATTTGCTGCCGTCTTTCTTAGACCCGTCTTTAGAAAGGAGGCTCCTGGTGTCTGGCCGAGCGCAATCCGGTCGTCGGCGTCGTCGTCGTCGTCGTCGTCGTCGTCGGTACCGGCGGCTTGCCCAGTCAACCGGTGCTTTCCTCGCAAACCCTCATCAAGAAGTCGCTGCTGCTCGACTTTGAGCCTTTTCTCGCGCTCAGCTGCCCGGCGGTCTCGCACCAGCCCACGCCACAGCACGTTGACTGCTGGCTGTTTCGTGGTTTTCGTGGCGTTTTGGCCTGTCGAGCTCTCTTCCTGCTGGCTCTCCCCATCCTCGTCCGCTTCACCGTTCTGCTGCTGCCGCGCCTCTTCATCCATGCGCTCGGCCACGACCTGCGCCGCGTGCACCAGCCGCTCCAGCCGCTCTGCCTCGCGCTCCTTGGCAATGCGGTCCCGGTACGCAATCGGATCCAGATCCTCCAGACGGGGGCGCTTCCTGCTGCTGTCGGCCCCGCTGCCGCCGCCGCCGTCGCCGTCGCCGTCGCGGCCTGCATCCGCCGCCAGACCAATGCCGCCGCGGTCTCGCTTGACCTGGATGCGAATGGGCTCGAGGACCGGCGCATCGAGGTCTTCGTCATGGCCGGCGCCATTGCCATTGCCGCCGCCACTGTCTGGCTTTCCCCCGTCTTGCGTCTTGCCATCGGCCGCACCGTCTTCTGTCCGGGCTTCCGCCCTCTTCGGCTCTCGCTTTTTCCCCAGCGCCTGGCCTGGCACATATCCCATGCGCGCCATCATGGCCAAGCCCTTGCTGGCACCGGCCCCACTGCCGCCGCCGCCAGACGGCAGCACATCTGCACGGCCCGACGACCGAGTCGCCCCCGCAATCAGCGACCGGCTGAGGGCGGCCTCGCGTTCCAGGTCCGCCGCCCGGGCCAGCTCGGCCTTGGACGGAATGCGGCCCCGCTCGCGGCCCTCCCGCTCCAGGCGCATGCGGCGCTGCAGAGAGGACTCGGGCTTTCGGCTCTTGTTCCAGCCACCGCCGCCACTGGCCGTGTCTTCCTCCTCGCCAAACGTCATCGTCATGTAGTCGTCGACCTCGTCGTCCGCCATGGCGATAAAAGAATAGGCTGGACCAAAACCAACAGGATAAAATCTGTAAATGCAAAGGAAAGATGAAGAGTTATTACAAGGCAGAAACAAAACACCCAAATCTAGACACTAAATTCCAGCCTAAATAAAAATTGCATCTGGTTGTTGTAGGAATGCTGGTGAAGTAAAAGAAAAAGTGTGGCAAAACTCCAACCAAAAAACTTTCGAAAAGCAAAAAAGGCCCACCACTCTCCTTTATGTTACACAGCCGGAACGACCTAAATTTGGCAGGCGCCATCCACAGCCTCCTCTCCGCTCCTGCCAGCCTTCCAAGCTCACGACACGACTGGATGTCTTTACTCTTATTGCCCTGAATGCTCAATTAGGTCTGCGTTTCCATGGCTGCCCTCTGGGTCGCTACTTCCCACGTCTCGGAAAAACCAGTGCCTGCCCTTTTTTTTTCTTTTTAGACAATGTGTGCAACGACAGCAAGATCTCTTGTGTTTTCTTCCCAAACGTGATCGTGCTCAAGTCCTACAGAAGCACATCAGTCTGTCCTTTTTGCACGGGATCTTTATTTTCTGAAATGTTGTCTTTTGCTCCATGATGTTGCCCAGCAAAGAGATATTTTTTCCGTCCCAAGACTCTTTTTCATTGTTTTTTATTCTGTTCCAAGACTCTCTTTTTTATTGTTTTCTATTCTGTTCCAAGACTCCATTTGTTATCTTTCTAAATATAATACTCGCAAAGCTATATTTGGTATAACTACTCGAAACAACGACAACACAACAACAACAGAAATGTCATTCAACCAAAACACGCCGTACCTGGACACGTACGAGCAATGGCCCGTGTGGGTCAACGCTTTGATGGACGTTGCCGTGATCAACACCAACATCTGGCCCAACATCCGGCCAACCGGCCGGGCGCCGTGGATGCCGCCGCCCCGGACGCACGAAGCCGAAAGCCCGCAAGAATGGGGGCTCTACCACCTGCAGGAGCGAGACAAGGACACCCTGTGCCGGTGGATGCTGGACCGCGTCTCGCCCTACCTGGTCAACCTGCTGACACGGCTGGGGAACCACGATCCGGCGGCGTGGGTGGACGCTCTGCACGCCCATTTCGAGCTCGTCGCCGCCGCCGGGGTGCGGTACCAGGCGGCCATGCGAGCCATGGCGCAGCCGCCGTCGACCAGCTTCACACAGTGGGCCCGCGCCTGGGAGGAGGTCATGACGGACTGCTACCATTTGCGCGTGAGCCGGGCCACGTTGCCGCTGATGTGGCTGCCCGACCTCTGTCGCCACATCCGCGCCGTGCTGCCGCACTGGCCCCAGGCCTTTGCGTCGGCCAACCGCACCGCGATTGTCAGCGGCACGCTTGCGTTTTCGGACGTGGTCCAGGACCTGCGCCTGCAGGACGACGTCCTGCTCGGGCCGCTGGTGGACGGCATGTCTCTTGGGCCAGGCATGCCGGGCATGCCGGGCATGGGCAACATGCACTGATGCAGAGGAGCCGCTGTGGGGAGCCGAGCTTTTTGTTGACAGCAGGATCTGTCCTTGGCTGGCTCGGCGGGCAGGGGGGAGGCGAAGCGGGAGGCCACTGCACCAGCGGAAGCCATGGCTGTTTCGAGTGATCGGAAAAGGCAGTGCATTTTCTTGGCGACGCAGCAGGTGTTGCGGTGGTCGAGGCAGTGGGCAATGGCTGCTGGGTAATCATGAAAGGCAGCGCTGCGTGCTGCAAACGAGAACAATGCTCCAACGATTCCAATACAGAGGATACCCAGACAGCTCACATGAAATGCTCCGACGACCCCAATACAGAGGATACTCAGATAGCTCACATGAACAGGGCTCCGACGACCAGATAGCTCACATAGATACAGTTGCATTCTCTCTATACCGAAAAACAGATACAAGTCCCTCCTGACCGGATGCAGCGCCCTCTTTTCGCAATTGAAAAAAAAGGAAACAAACAAGAACAGCCAGCCAGACGGACGACGAAAAAAAAAACAATTTTTTGACACCAGCAAGCACCGCTCACCCCCACTCCAAAAACCCTCACCGCCACTACCGCTTCTTCTTGCGCAGCTGGCGCTCTCGCTCGTAGGCGTTTGCCTCGCGGCCCTCGGAGCCCTGGATCTCGGCGATGAGGCGCTTGTACTTCTTCTCGTAGGCGGCGTCGCGCGCCTTCTTCTCCTTGAGCTTCTCGCGCGCCAGGAAATGCGCGTCCTTGCGCAGGTCGCGCAGCGTCGCCTTGCGCTCGCGCTTGTACTCGGCCTGCAGCTTGGCCGCCTCGGCACGCTCGCGGTTGGGGTCGTAGTGCTTGTCCGGGTCGAAGTCGTCCTCGAACCGCGGCACAAACGTGCGGATCGCCATGGGCCGGTGGTGGTGCAGTTCCAGCGGCCGCCGCGCCCGCCACGCCGCCTGCTGCGTCTGGGCGACCGTGCTTGCCAGCGTTTTCAGCGCCTCCAGCACGGCCGGGGGCAACTGGGCCTGGGCCGCCGCCGTGCTCTGCCTGTCCTTCTTTTTGCCTTTCTTGGTCTTTGTATCCGTCGATGGCTGCTCCGTCGCCGTCGCCGTCGCCTTTGTCTCTGCGAGCTTCAGCGCCGCGTCCACCGCCATTGCCACCGGCGCCAGCGTCTCGTACACGGCTGCATGGCCCGCCCACAAGGTTGCTGCTTCTGTCAGCACGGCCGCCGCTGTGTTGAGCAGGGCCACCTTGAGTTCGCTGCGGCCGTTGGCCGTGTCGCTGTCGATGTCGTCGCCGTTGTCTTCGTCGTCGTCGTCGCTCCTGTGCGGGCAGCAATCGGACAACCGCAGCTTGCGGACATGCGTGACCGAGCGCGCCTCGCTGCTGCCGATGCGCACGCCCGGCGGCGCCGCATGAATCGGCACAAAAGCAATCGCCTTGGCCTGGAGGAGGCCGGCGTTGCCGCCGTCGCCGCCGCTAGAACGAGGACGCGCCGCCTCTTCGGGCACGACGGCCAGCAGCGTGTTGACGGCAAAGCCGAGCAGCTCCGGCACGTACCGCCGCGACAGCTGCTGGTACTGCAGAAAGAGCGTGCATACGTAGAGGCCCGTGGCATAGTCGGCCAGCGTGCGCGGGATCTTCTGCTCGAGAAAACGGGCCATGGCGAGCATGGCCGGCGTCACCACCTGGTGGAAGTGGTCCGACGTCGGAAACAGCATCACGGCCGTCAGGACCACCAGGTCGCCCGCGTTCAAGGCCAGCGGACGGCCGCCGCTGCCGCCGCCGCCGCCCTCAGACCCGCCGCCCTCCGCAGAAGAGAGGCCCTCCATCTCCGCCAGATAGGCGCGGAAGGCCCGGGCCACGTCCACCGGCACCGTCTTGGCCAGCGAGTGCACGTGACGCACAAGCGTCTCCATGGTCGCGTAGGCGGCGCTGCTGCTCGCCTTGGTGCTCGTCTTGCCGCTCGTCTGGCTGCCGTCGCCAGCCAGCGCCGCACGGCCGTCTTGAGCCGCCGCAAGATTCGCCAAATACGCAACGTGCTGCACCAGCGCCCCCGCAAAGGCGCCCAGCCGCTCCTTGTTGCCCTGGTCGAGCTTGGGGTGGTACAGTGCGCGGATGCGCTGCACCACTGTCGGCAGCTTGTGCAGCGGAATGTCGCGGACGACCTCGAGCAGCTCCGCGTGCGTCTGTGGGCAGGGGAACGTGTATGGGATGCCGTCGTCGTCGCTCTGGCCGGCTGCTGCCGTCTTGGTCGTGGCAGCACCCGCAGTCTTTGAGAAGGCTGGGTTTCGCCGCTCTTCTTCCGTCAGCAGTCCCCGTGTAAACTCTTCGTCCTCGGAATCCGTAGCATCGTCAGCGCCGCCGCCACCGGAGTCGTCAGAGGCATCGCTGTCGCCATCGTCATCGTCGTCGTCGTCGTCGTCGTCGTCGTCCGGCTCCACGTCCGACCCGCTGGCCACAAGATCGTCGTCGATCAAAAAATCGTCCTCGTCGTCAAAGCCCAGGTCAGCCGCCGAGTGCCGCACGCGGATGCCCTTGCCCAGCCCAAACTCGTCGTCGTCGTCGTCGCCGTCGTCTACCACCACGCCATCGCCGTTGGCGCGCAGGAACTGGACGGCCGGCTCTTCGCCGTCTGGCTTGCCGGTGCCCTTTTTGTCCTTCTTCTTCTTGTCTCTCTCCTTGTCCATGCCGTCTTCGTCTTCGTCGCTCTCGTCGTACTCAATCTCGCCCTTCATGCGCCGGATCCGGCTCTCCTCCAGCTTCTTCAGATGCTCCGACTGCTCGGCCGCCAGCTCCTCCTCGGTCTTGGTCCGTGCCGACGGCTCCGCCTTTTTGTCCTGGATCATCTTCCGCAGGCCCACGTCGTACGACTTTTCCAGCGCTTGCCGATCCACCTGCCCGCTGGCCACGGCCTCTTTCAGGCTGCTGCTGGCGGCGGCAGCAACAGGCTGCGGCGCCTTTGCTTCCTGCTGCTGCTCCCTGGCACCCTTTGCTTCGGTTGCTTCGGTTGCTTCTTTAGCTTTTCGTTCGTCCTTTGGCTCTTTCGCGTCCTTTGCTGCGCCGGCTGCGCCGGCTGCGCCTTTCGGTGCAAACAGAAGCTCCTGCAGCTCCGGCAGCATCTTGTCCAGCTCGGCACGCACGTCGTCGAGTTTCTCGCGCACGACTTGGCGCTCGTACTTGTGGAACTTGGACTTGGCAATCACCTCCTGCATCACCTCCTTCTTGGTCTTTTTCCGCTGCGGGCCCTCTCCGCCCTCTCCGCCGCCAGCGCCGTCGTCGTCCGGATATGCCTCTGCCGCCAGCTCGCCCAGAAGCCGCTTGCGCTTCTTGAGACCCACGTCCTCGCTGCCGTCGTCGCTGCCGCTCAGATCGCCATCGTCGGCGTCGTCAAAGTCGTCCCGCAGCGGCGCCCTTCCGTTGGCCTTTTTCAATACAAAGCCGTCGTCGCCGTCGTCGCCATCGCTGTCGTCGACGCCGGCGGCGGCGGCCGCGTCGTCGTCCAGCGCCAGCGATCGGCCCAGATGCGTGAGCCCGCCGTCGCCGCCGTCGTCCTCGAGATCAAACACGGCAGCCTTCTTGTAGTGCGAGCGCTGCTTCTCAAATGCAAAGCGCTCCAGCGCCCTCTGCTCCGGCGTCATGTTGGGGTCTCCCTCGCCCAGCCGGCGGTCGAGAATGCCGCCAACGCGGTTCCGCCGCTGCAGGTCGAGCAAAAGGGTGTCTCGTCGCTACAAGGAGAAAACAGAGTGAGCGACCAGCCACGTGAAATATTATACACAGCAGACAACAAACAACGCACAACACACAACACACACACAACACACACACAACACACACACAACACACACACAACACACACACAACACACACACAACACACACACAACACACACACAACACACACACAACACACACACAACACA